>CM076583.1:975466640-975663174 GCA_034641835.2 Pinus albicaulis
GCAATGGTGAAATGCCAAAAATTCCTTTTTGCTGAAGTAGGATTTAGATGAAACAATAAAAGACTCTTGAGCTTCAAATAGTAATATTAACACAACTAGTCCTTCATATTTCAGATACTTTAATTGTTCTATCATAATGATCTTTAGTGAGACATCTTCAAGTTTTTTAATTGAAATCTCAACAAACAACTTCACATAGTTTTATGAATGATCTTAATAAACAGGCCTGAAGATATATCTGTACTAACTTGAGGAAGGCATACAATTATATCTAGAAATATATACTGCTTCAATGCTCAATATAATACTTCGAATGTAAATAAGATAATTATCCTTTAGCACTTTTATTGACATTTTCATGCTTTAATAATGCAATTCGACATTCTCCAGTATTTACAATCAGAAAATACTTTAAAATAATAAGAGAAAACATAGCTTAATCCACAAATACTATAATGATGATAATGCTGGGAATACTACTTTGATGTACTTCTGTCATAATACTCTGATCCTGAGGACCTGTACCATACCACTACTCCACTGATAACACTTGGTATTCTGTTGATAGGTAGACTGCTTGTTCCAAATACTAATTGATACTAATTTGATAATCCATGCAGTAGTTTCACTTCAGCTCGCACATACACTCATAGTTAAGACAACCTTTAAAGTTTCTACTATTGAGCTCTCCAGTATTCTCAACAACAATATTCAATATACATAATCTGATTCTAGCATCATTAACATTTTTCTTATTCTATCATTCTGTTTTTAAAATAATGTCACTGCATATTCCTTTCTAGGACTGCTCCAGAATCATTGCTGCTCTATATACAATTCAACTGTTCTAACATAATGATCTTTAGGAAGAAATCTTCAATTTCTTTACTTGGAATCTAAAAGGGTAGACAACTCATAGTTTTATCACTCATTTAACTTCTTTCCTCCAAGGGGACCTTCTATTGATGAATGATGTAATGATATAATGATGATAAATATTTCTCTTACTCATCCTTCTTAATTTTGTTTCATTGTTAGCACTTGCAGTGTGTTGCACAGTGTGATCATCCTTTATGGATCTTTCCAGTTCTATAGCTCGAAAAATATTTTTTGTGATTTTAACCATTCATCACTTGGTGTGTTGTTGTCTTATTAGCTTACATGTTCATGGTTGATGTTCCCTCTACCCCCATGGCTGCTTGCTTCCTTCTCTCATTCCATCAACCTACTGGCTATTAAATGCTTCAGGTATCCTTCTTCCTCTATAGTTCTCTGTCAGAGGAATTTTCCTTTCCCTTCTTGAAATTTTAGTTGTTCTTATTCCAAGGAGATCTTCTTAGACTAATTTTATGGAGACTATTTATGAACTGCTCTCCCCCTGGGTTGTTTCTTCTTATTTATTACTGGATGGTTATTTGTGTTGCTTCCTACAACAACTCCCCCTGAGACTATGATGGATTCATTATGTTATTCAAGTAACAGGATCCCCCTTTCTCTTTTCCTTCCATACTTTATTGGAGCTCTTCATAATGTCTGCACTTCTTTTTTATTCACATTTTTTTTCTGATTTGATTCGATTCCATCATCTATTTAGAGTTCTTTAATGTATATGGAAACTTACAGTATTTTTCTTTGTGACCAAGCTTGTGGCATGAATAACATCTTATTTTACCTAAGTAAGGTTGATCTAATGTATGGAATTTTGTTCCCCTTTTTTAACACAATTTACATTCAAAAGATTTATGTCCAAATTCATTGCATGAAAAACAATGGCCATGGAAACGATTAGTGTACTTGGTGAAAGTTTGTCCTCTCCATTCATTTGCTTGAGGTATTATTTTCATTTTCTGCATCTTTTGCTGGTTGGAATGGATTTGCTTTGTCTTACAGTATGCCACAATATGTCCAGGTTTTTGGCAGGAAAAAAAAGTGATACTTCTCATAGGAGGAAAGAACCTCCTTTGATAGCTTCTAAATTTATTCAATTCATATTCAGGAGTGTATGACCCTTTTGCAGCTAAATGTTTCTTCATTTCGTTCTTTGTCATTTGAGGTTGTTGCTTGTTTATGTTTGCTTCATTACCCATCAAGGTCTTTCTGTCTTCGAATTCTTTGGATCTATTTTGATTGCTTCATCATATTTCTCAATGTATGCCTTCTCTGAGTTTTCCACGGAGGTAATATCATCCTCGAGCTACTTACAAAACCTTCTCCTTTCTTCTATTAGTCTTCTAGCTACAATAATCTCAGATCGCTGAGAGTTATCATTTTCTTTTATTACAACTTTCACAAAAGTGATATTCTTCTTACCTTCAACCTTGGACTTACTATTTTCTCCTTCATAGCCTATCTCATTCTTTATAAGAGGAGATATTTGAGAATTTAGTATTTTTTCCAACTGTTCAGAGCTTTTCATTCGTGGAGTATTCATAGATAATTCCCTTTGGGCCTTTTCTAATTTCTTTCCCAGGCGTACTACTTCTTCTTCCAATTTCTCTGGCTCCTCATTTTTATCTTTTATTTTCTTTACCAGAATGTCTTCCACCTTCTTAGAATCTTCAAGTTCTACTTTCAACTGAATGAGGTTTTCCGAACTTGGCTCTTCCTTTACATATTTCAGGAGAATTTCTTTCTGTTTTCTGCACTTGAGTTTAAGTGTATCTATTTCCTCCAGGGCACTAATTAGCTCCCTCTAAAGATCTACCTCCCCTTCTTCCTCATCTATAAGGTATCCTTCAAGCTCTTCCTTGGACATCAACACAAATTCAGAGGTTACTTCTTCATTTGAGGATTCATATGAGCTTTCAGATGCACTGCTATATTGCTAAGCATAAAATTATTTTCTATTAAATCTCTTCCCTTTCTGCCAGTTTTTTTTTTTTTTTTTATATGTCTCTTGTGGCTAGTTCTCTACTCTCTTATGGGGAAATTTTGAAACATAGTGCCCCACTCTTCAACAATTAAAGCACTTAAATGGAAGTTTACATTTGTACTTACCCGTGCCTCTATCCAATCTTCTGACGAATGTGGCATCTTATTCATTTGAGAATGAGCATGCATCTTCCTTATGTTTTATGCAATTGTATGCCTTAAAGACTGCCTCCCCCACATTTGACTTCCACTTTGGAAGTCTCATCTCATAAGCTGTCAAGTTTCCAAGTAATTGGTTCATGGTCAAGGTTTCCCAGTTTGTTGTTTCTTCTATGGCAGAAACCTTAGGGTTAAACCTGTATGGTAAAGATCTCAATATAATTTTCACTATCACACATTCCTTAATGGTTTCTCCTAGAGATATCATGTTATTCACAACTTCCTCTACCTTTAAGAAGAAACTGGCTACATCTTCATCTTCATTCATTTTTAAATTTTCAAACTGAGTTCTATAAGCTTGCAGTTTGGCCATCTTCACCTTTTTATCTCCCTCATGGATATTTCTAAGGTATCCCATATATATTTGGCAGTCTTACTGTGCATTACTTTGATAAATTCTGACTTACACAGACCGCTCAAGAGTGCATTCATTGCTTTTGCATTAGTTATGAAATCTTGTTTGGCTTCTTTGTCTGTGTCAGTATCCTTTGGTGCATATTTTACTTGTACTGCAATCCAGAATTCTAATGCAAGAGACATCATAAAGGTTTTCATTCTTATTTTCCAGAAGGTATAGTTTGTGCCAGTAAAAAATGGGGCTTTATTTGTTGAGCATACTTCTAGGCTAGCCATTTTTGGGACCTAGTATCTCCTTCGAGTTGTTAAATTGATACAAAAGGAACTGAATCTGATACCAATTGATGAACTCTTAGCTAAACTGAGAGGGGGAGTCAATCAGTTTAGTACATTCATGGAAATTTAAAACTCTTTTCATTCAACTCAATTACACCTTCAGTGCATAAGCAACTTAATACATAATGAATCAACAAACTTAATGTGTGTAGAGAAAGTAATTAAGCAGATTAAAACATCACATCAACACATAATCATCAAGCACATAGAAAACATATATAAGTGGAAACCCATAAGGGAGAAAACCACATCTTATTATTGTTGTGATGAAAAGGCAAGCTCCAAATCCCTCTCACCATTGATTTTTTGTAGGCTCCAACCTACAAGAGGCTACAACTTCAAATTCTAACAAGCTACAACTTGCAAGGAAGCTCCAACTCCCATCTATTTTCTGTAGGCTACAACCCATAGGAGGCTTACCTCAACCAACTCCAACTGGACATCTATCAAGCTACAACTTGAAACGGAAGCACCAACTCCCATGTATTTTTCTACAGGGTACAACCCACAGGAGGCTCCTACCTCAACCATCTACAGCTTGAAACAGAAGCACCAACTCCATCACACTACAATAAAATCATATGCTAATTTACCTGAATAGAAACTCTGTTTTACTCCTTCTTCATTGCTTCCTTTTCAGCCTTCATATTTGCTTCATATCAGCTCCTGATATGTACAACATCTCTATTAGTCCTCTCTTCTTCTGTCACTCTCCAACATTCTTCATCTTTCTTATATTCTTCCGCTCTCTTCCATTCTACATCTTTCTAACAATATTCAACTCTCTTCAATTCTATTGCACTCTCTCTCTCTCTATCTCTCTCTCTATTTTCCTAAATTCATGACTGTTTGCATTCTCTATGGGAATATGAAGTGAATAGGCATAACTCTTTTCCTTCCACCCATTCGATTCCTTACAATTTAGTTCAGGTTATTACATTAGAAATAATCATTACAGCACTCATGGAGTTTTGCCTATGCCTACGAAGACTTTCCTTTGCATCATAAACAATATAAAATAATTAATGAATTTACATTTATAGTTACAATAATATTTCAATTCAATCCTCTCAGCTTCTCTCTTTTATGTGCATTTTTTCCTCTTTTTCTTGCTATCCCTTTGTCTTTTATGTTTCTACAACTATATTCTAACTGTGCTGTAGCATTACTGTCTTAGCCCGACTTGAGCCATGCCTTTATGTTCTACACCACCTCTGCCTATTGCATATCTTACCTGTAGAGTTCTATTCTCTTCTCTTCTCCTTTTCTCTATGTCGGGTTACTTACCCGAGTCTCCTTCTGCCCACGTTTAGTATTTGTTATCAAACTGTCGCAACCACATAACACCTATGCACAAGTGTCGATTCACTTGCTCAGAGTCTTTTCTCTTGCATTTAGCCTTTCCTTTTTAACTCACAATCACAACTACATGACACTATTATGAACTTAGATTCGGGTCTTACCCGAGTCTACTCCTGTTCATAATCTTCTTTATACACCCGAGTCTTTTGCCTGCATTCAGTATTTTCTTCGTAAACCGAGTTGTCCTCTGATTCCAATGTTTTCTTCATAAAACCACATAGCCCCAAACTTGAAATACGTCAGATCTTGACTTCAAAATTTATCGCGTCCGGTCTCTCTACTCGAGTCCATTCTCTCGCGTTCAAATTTTTCGTTTAACTCACTGCCGTAACTGTGTACAACACTGTTCTACACGGGCTCCATATCCTTTTTCATGCATTCAGGCCTTTCCTTTGTAACCTGAGTCGACCTCCGCTTCCATGGTTTTCTTCATAAAACCAACGCAAGCACATTAAACCTTGGACCTGAAGTACATTAGTATTTACCTTTGAATCGCATTGCGTCCGCTTTAAAAATCGCACTTTTCACTTCACGTTCCTTAGAGATTACGTTGTAATCTCCTTTTCCTCCTCCGATGCGATTTAACAAAGAAAAGGCTCAGCATATGGATTTGAAATCCTTTGGATTATTCCTTTGAAATTACATCGCATCTGGGCCTCTATATCACACTTCACAACTTTTAGGTTATATAAATTTTTCAATACTTGTGATTTTTCGATTTCAAAAATCGTAACGAACTCCCCGTCGCAACCCGAAACTTTTAAGAGATACCTTTAAAAACTAAACAATACATATGCCAATGCAAAATTTCACTGTAATCTCCACCGTAGATCTTTTCCAGATCTAATGGCCCCAGTGTACTATCTCACACGCCATCTCCCGTCCACATCGCATCGCAACCAAAATACTTTACCTTGCGATGTCTTAATGCTAAACTTTAAAACTGTTGATTTTTGATATGCGTTGGATCGTTGTGGCAACATGTGGCTCCTCCCTTTATCACATTGCAAGTTTCAATTCTTACTACATCGCAAGTTATTTTGTTTAACTTGCGAAGTCCTTAACACATAAACACTATAATTTCCGATTTTCGATGTACTCCTTCATTCTTCGCCTTACACGTGTCCACATCTTTGCCATTTAATATTAAAATTTCGATTCTGTGATTCGATCCTTGCGGTTTGATTCCTCCTTTGGAATTATTCTAAATATTTTCTGCCTTAGTCAATTTCTCTGCTTTCTACAACCACCGCTAATCTGCATCTCCACTATCCTTCCTGAGCTTTATTCAATTTTTAAAAGCACTGATCTCTCCTAAGCTTGTTCTTCTCTTTCCTATTCACTCTGACTTGGGATTATCACGCTTGATTCATGCCTTACTGACTATTTCAATCCAGAAAACAGACCACTATTCTGTATTACTTATGTGAATCTGTAATTCGTGATTTGTTTCTTACTCCTTTGTCTTTGATGATGGTCTATTGCTGATCCTTGCCTCTATGCTGCTCCTCTGCCTCTCTTTTATGCTTTCTTACTACATTATTTCCTGATCTGCTTCTTTGCCTTATTTTTGCTTCTTATCTGCTCCTTTTCCTTAATGATAGTTCTGGTGGTGCTCCTTTGTGCTCCTTTTCCATCAATGAAAATATTTCCAACAAAAAATCCCACATAATAGCTCACAGACCCTCACTGCGCTCCATCTATGAGAAGGAGAGATCAAGAAGGTGTAGTAGAATTTAGACACAACCCAACGAGCCCTGTCAAAAAAAAAGAAGAAGCTCGAGACAGCTAGGACTAATGTCGATCTGACCAACAAGAACTTGTAGGTAACCAAACATGAGATTGTTGAGCTTAAAGGCCTTCTAAAAGGAAATATTTCTCTTGTAAAAGCTAAGAAGTTGGTCTGGGATGAAATTATATGAGAGGTGAAAAAAAATTGGGAGTACGTAATTCTTATGGATGAAAAAAATATTGTGATCAAGGACTACGAGTTCTTAATCCTACCTTCCAAGGAAGATGGTGAAAAGAACTCCCAAATTTCAAAGAAGTTCATTAAGATTTTAAATGAAGATGTGGTGGATAAAGTATCTACTATCATGGAGATCTCCAAGGTAGTCCAAAAGGAAGAGGCCTGAGTAAAAGTTGAATAATGCCTAAACGTAGTGTTGCCTTCAACTCTGATTTTGATGAGAGATTCAGAGCAGGGCTTCCTAATTGTTGGGATCCTGTGGGAATTTTGGTCCCATGTTAACAATACAGTCATATGTTAGTAGAGGCCAAGAGAAACATGAGAAGAATTCTGTCCTTAAAGGTAAAAAAATGGTTAATTATCTCAGAAAGGAATTTCAGCTGTTAGGATCAGTGAAGACCATATGCTGCCCTAGGTTGAACTATATAGGGCTCATGAATATCAAGCTCCAACACTGTGGAAAATGTGTGAACAATTCATTAATCCTCCTGTGCTCTTGATCATCGAAACAACAACAATGCCTCCAGAACCTATCTATCATAGCTAAAGATATTGTTGATTGTGTCAAATCATGATACTCTAATATTTTATATTTCATGTAAATATTATGTTTTCAAATACTCAATACTAGTTATTTAGGATCCAGCTAGTACAATTATGCCACTAGAGCATGCTGATATTTTGTTATGATGATTCACTTCCAAATCAAGAAATAATATTTTGTAATGGGATCTCTCTCTAAGGCCCTATAAAAACAATTTTATGATACAAAATCAAGGGTTTGAAATTTTGGTTTTTCAAAGAGAGAATCTCTGCAAATTTTCAATGAAATGTATGCTCTGTGGAATATTAATGAAAGTTTTTAGAAATTCCGGCTCATATGAATGTGTAGTGTTTATTCATTTATGTGTTTGTTCCATATGTTCTCACTATTATTCTCCGATTACATGTAATATAAGTTGTTGGATATTTTTTTATGGATTTTTTGATTCATCTAAGTCTAATGATGAATAAAGATGACTATAACTGATATGAATTATTTTCCTTAAAATATGCTCCATGTATCTTAGCATTTCATTTAAATGTTTTTCTCATCCACTTCATGCTGAACTTCGATGCACTATATTCTTAGTTTAAGCATTGTGAATTTATTTTCTCTCGTTCTCAATTATTCTATCTAATATACTACAAATGACTGAGAAAACTGCAGGTTCATATAATGTTGGCTGTAAGAGTCTGATATTGATGCTTTTGTGAGTAATATTTTGCATCCGGCTTTGCATTTATCCTCTTAAGGAAGGTTATGAATCAATTTCATCTCAAATGTGTTAAATATCGAGTGTAATATAAAATATCAGCAAATATTTAGAACATTCATCAAGATGTCCTAGTCACTGATATCTCTTCAACCCAGGTTGTCTCTAGGAGTTACAACAGTGTGGATACTCCAATAAAACGTTATGCCAGTTGTAACTATGTACTTTTCAAACACTAATTGGGACACTTTCCTAGATGGTTAGCCTTTTTATTGATACATATTTAAAATTTAACCCTTCTAATTATACAAATTTAGCTTGTGGTACTCTAATATAACTTCTTAAATTCCTAAAAATTTCATTGTGTGAAACTTCACTAAAAAATTTGTAGAAAAATTTCCATGAAAACTATTTTCAAGATTAGTCACAAGCCTTATCTTCCATGGAATATATCTACTATAATATGGTGAACTAGAACCTAATATTTTGACCACCTATACTATGATATTTCTAATCAATCTCCACAAAATTTCCACAATCTAAAACTTTCCATAAAAATAGTTATTGCAAAAATTCCAAGATGAATAGTTTATAACTAATTTTAAGATTAGTCACAAATCCTATATTCCATAGGTTATATCTCAAAAAGTATAATAGATTAGAACTTGAAAATTTTATTACATATACTTGATACTTTTCCTCAATATCCTAAAAACAATTGTCTGAAACTTCTCATAAAAGGTTATAGTGAAAATGTTATTGGAAATGGCACCAAGAAAGGCTTCTAATTTAATTTCCCCTTGAATTAAACTAGAAGAAAATTGTAAATCCACATCACATGAAAACTTGTACGATTTAACTAATTTGGGATGACTTATTTAGTTCAATTAATTCGAGTTGGGGGTCAAAGTAGAGGCATGTAGAGTGTCTCCTACACTTTAGGAGCCCTTATAGAGTTTATTTTGATATGTAATTAATTAACTGAATTTATCTAAGTTAAAGTAAATTTAACTAGTTATAAATGATGGAGGAACTCGAGAGAGGTCAATGTGTGAAAATTAGATTTAATTCACATGTAGTGATAATTCAGGTAACTAATGATTGACTCATAAATAACTCATGCATGATAGTTCTGAGAAAGACCCAGTTGCGATTGGAGTTCAAGGGAAGTGTACTATTAGTTGTATAATTGTCCGAATTGTACAGGAAGTGCATGTAGTCAGAGGAAGGCCCCTAATTGATTTCACAGTATGGAATGGTAATTTACCTAATTAATAGGGCCTAAGTACCCAAGAAAACTGAGCTAGAAAATAGGGACTTGGGTAAGCCATAAATTGGTTAAGTATTGAACCACGTTTGTCTAGGAATTATTGAGACAAATAGAGATAGTGCAGAGGTTTCTTAGCTTGGAGAAAATAATTTTAATATTCTCTTATTATTTCTCTTATGCAATATACATATAGTAGGGTTTTTAGCTGAGGATTTCCGTAGATAAATATTTGTGTTGTGTGATTGAAATTCTTTCTATTTCTTGTTCATGTGATTATGCAATCGTAATTGGTCTCCACAATTTGTAGAGTAGATTCAAGTATTTTGTTTTATCATATTACAATATTAGTTGAATATAAATGGATTTTATACCTTGTATCAGAGCAGGAATCACTCTAGAAGAGAATAATACAAGTTTTTTTTGTGCAGGTGAATCAAATTTGCAGATCTACTCTTCAGGACAAGCAGTAGGATCATGATGTCTTTCTCTGGATTGAGACTTGAATATTTCCTTGGTAGTTCGAATTACAGAGCTTGGAGAGACAATATGGAGGCAGTGTTAGAATACAATAGGCTAAAGGAATTCATAGACAATGATATTCCTAAGCCTACAACAACAAATGCTCAAGATTTGGCAGCATGGAAGAAGAACATAGTGAAGACAAGAATAATTATATTAGAAGGAGTTCAAGATCATATTGTCTCGAACCTCCATGGAAAGGAAACACCATATGCTATGTGGAAGGCCTTAAAATATTTCTTTTAGAACAAAAATGACCAAAGGAAGCTGGAACTAAATGACAAGCTCAAAAAAATCAAGATTGAGAAGGGAGACACAATACCAAAATACTTGACCAAGTTCACTCAGTTTCAGGATGAGTTTGGAAGTTTTTGTGTTACAATTTTCGAGGATGATCAGATGAGCCTAACACTTCTAGTCCTTCCCAAGAGTTGGCACAACTACCTAGATTTGGTGAATGGGAGGCAAAATCTACCATAGTGAGAGGGATTGTGGTCCAACTTGGTACAAGAAGATATTCAACAGAACACTAGAGATGGATCCTCATCAAAGCATGATGATGAGGAGATTTGTGCCTTCGATAGAAAAAAAAAGAAAGGGAAAGGGAAGTCATCCCATTCTAAGTCAGGTTCTGCTCACGCTAGCAAGAAGAAAGACCTGTTGAAGATTAAATTTTTTCACTGTCATGAGTTGGGACACTATGCCACAAAGTGTATGCACAAGAAGGCTAGAAAGAAGCCCTTGGGAGGAGCGATAGGTGAAGCTCTTACTTCATAATTCGAGTAGTATTTCACTCTCATTTCATGCATGGTGTCATCGATGATGGGTTTCGTGTGGTACCTATATAGTGGAGACTCATTCCATATGACCGAAAACAAAGAGTTCTTCAAAAATTTGGAGGAGAAGTATCTCCAGATTCACATCGAGATGGGAGATGATGGGAGGTATAATGCGATTGAAATCGGTATTGTTACCTTTCATAGGGATTTTGGTTCTCCTCTCACATTGAAAGATGTCATGTATGTTCCTAGTTTGAAGAAGAACTTGATTTCAGTTGCTATGTTGGAATATCATCGCTATGATGTGATATTTAGCAAAGGAAAGGCGTTCCTTCATCACATAGACACAATACAAGTGAATAATATTTGGGTTAAAGTAAATAACCTATAAAGATTGTATGTAGAAGATTGTGTTGCCTTGAGCATGAAAGCAGAGAAGGTGGAGAACCGAGACATAGATGATTTATGGCATAAGATATTTTCCCATCTACACCATGGAGCTTTGAGGATCATGCAAAAAAATTCTACAGGACTTCCCAAGGGTGCACTTAAGAATCATGATACATGCAAAGAGTGTACATTGGATAAGTACACCAAATCTACCTTTCATAATAAGGATAATCAAGCGAAAGCGATCCTTGAAAGAGTTGACTCATATGTGTGTGGAACAGTCTCGACAACCCCCATGACCAAGCACAGGTATTATGTGATTTTTGTAGATGTTTTTTCACACAAGTGTTGGATTTTATTCATGCAGAATAAAGATCAAGTGTTCTCAAAATTCTGTGAGTTCAAAGCAATTTTTGAGAAAGACATAGGAGAAAATGTGAAGTCTCTCAAGAGTGAAAATGGTGGAGAATATGTGTCGAATGAATTCCAGAACTTTTTTTCATCAAAAGGAATTCAACGAGAGTTGATATCACCTCATAACCCACAATAGAATGGGGTTGCAGAAAGGAAAAGAAGAAGCATTGTGGGAGTTGCATAGGAAATGTTACATGATCAAGGCCTATCATTGAAATTGTGGGCAAAAGCATGCAGCACAACTATGCATGTACAAAACTGAAGTCCTCATAGAATCCTCAGGATTTGTGCACCAAAAGAATCCTTTTCTAGTAATAATCCATATGTGGCACACATTATAATTTTTGGTTCATCATTTTATTGTCGTGTTAGCAAAGATGCACGAAAAAATCTAGAACCAACAACCAAGTTGGGAATATTTTTGGGGTACATTGATATACCTCACAACTATCAGGTGTACCTTCCATATCACAAGATGATAGTGGTTTGTAAAGATGTGAAATTTGATGAAGGAAAGGCCATGTAAATTTCCCTTGAGAGGGAGCTTCAGATGCATGCAATTGAGGAGCTCTTAGCTGCAATCAAAATAACGTCAAGATGTGGAGAAACCACAAGCAGAGGAAAAAAGAGTGGAAGAACCCACTCAAGTAGAGATATCTAGAGATGGAAGGAAGCACACCATATAGGTTGACATGTTGATGCATGATGCTAGAGAGAATGTGGGAGAACCCACATCACAATTGAGGCAGAGAAGGTCCCCAGATAGATACACTGTCTATGTGGCTCTATTGAGAGAGAGTGTAGAGACTGAGCCATAGTCATTCGAGGAATCACTGCAGCAACCGGTATGCGTTGATTCCATGGTTGAGGAATATGACTCCATTATAAAAATAAATGCATGGGAATTTGTCCCAAGTCTATAAGATAAGTCAGTTGTAGGATCCAAGTGGATCTATAAGGTGCAACAAGAAAAAAATGAGAGTGTGGAGAAAAACAAGGACATATTTGTGGCCAAGGGGTTCTCTTAGGTAGAGGGAGTAGATTACGAGGAGACCTTTGCTCCAGTAGCAAGGTACTCTTCAATCAGATCTATCCTTTCACTTTTTGCATAGATGGGATGGAAGATACATTGGATGGATGCAAAGAAAACATTCTTCAATGGAGTGATTGAGGAAGAGGTATACATAGAGCATCTAGAAGGATTCGAGACATTCAAAAGAGATTCAGATGTGTGTAGACTCAAGCGAGTGTTTTATGGACTAAAACAAACACCCCATTCTTGACACACCAACATCGACAACTATTTCATTTTGTTGGGCTTCACCAAAAGTGAAGCATATGCAAACCTTTACCATATTGTGGTTGAAGGTAAATTATTGATTAGAGTATTATATGACAATGATTTGATTATGAAAGGTGATGAGAAGTTGATAAATTCTTGCAAAGAGGATATTGCAAGAGAATTTGAGATTAAGGACATGGGGCTCTTGCATTATTTCCTTGGTTTTTAAATTTGGAAAAGAGAAGGGGAACCGTTTTTCTCTCAAGGAAAGTATGCCAACAAAATACTGAAGAAGTTTCACATGGAGAGCATAAAACCCATGGAGGCTCCTCTAGCAAGGAATTGGAGGAAGGAAGATGCTACTTCAGGTGAAGTGGTTGAAGCTATCATTTACAGATTACTTGTGGTTTCACTCATGTACTTGATGAGCACATGACCGTACATATGCTATGCGGTTAACCAGCTTAGTCAAGCTATGGTTAAGCCAACCAAGCTTTATTAGAAGGCATCCAAACATGTGGTGAGATACCTTAGAGGCACCACTAATTTTGGTCTATGGTACAAAGATATAGAGGGAGTGAAGCTTCAAGGCTTCACAAATGCAATTTGGGCATGGATTCTATTCGACAGGAAGAGCTCATAAGGGTTCACCTTTAGTATTGGGTCAACAACGGTTTCCTAGTACAACATGAAGAAGAGATCAATTGTACTCAGTTCAACAGAAGTAGCGTACATGGTTGCTAGTCAAGCAACTTGTGAGGCTATCTGGATGAGGAAGATCCTTGTTGGATTGTTTGGTCAACAGATGGATCCGATGATGATTTATTTTGATAACAACATTTGCATCAAACTCCCAATTAATATTGTTTTTCATGATAGGTCCAAGCATATCGACATCCAGTATCACCATCTCAGAGATTGTGTGTAGAGATGGATTATGCTATTAGAGTACATTCCTACAAAGGAGAAGGATGCATACATCTTGATGAAGACAGTGTCAAGAAGAAAATTCAAGTTCCATAGAGGCAGGATCAAGGTATCAGAAAATCCATTTCTTGTTGAGAGGGGGTGTTGACAATGGCACCAAGAAAGGCTTCTAATTTAATTTTCCCTTGAATTAAATTAGAAGAAAATTGTAATTCCACATCACATGACAGCTTGTGCGATTTAACTAAGTTGGGATGACTTATTTATTTCAGTTAATTTGAGTTTAGGGTCAAACTAGAAGCATGTAGAGTGTCTCATACTTTTTAGGATCCCTAGTTGAGTTTATTTTGAGTTGTAATTAATTAGCTCATTTTATCTAAGTTAAAGTCAGTTTAACTAGTTCTAATTGATGGAGGAAATGGAGAGAGGTCAATGTGTGAAAATTATATTTAATTTACATGCAGTGGTCAATTAGATAACTGATAATTCACTCATAAATAACTCATGCACGTTAGTTATGAGAAAGACAAAGTTAAATTGGAGTTCAAGAGAAGTGTACTATCAGTTGTCTAATTATACGAATTGTAAATGTGGTGCATGCAGTCAGAGGAAGGCCCCTAATGGATTTCAAAGTATGGATTGGGAATTTACCTATTCAATAGGGCTTAATTACCAAGGAAACCGTGCTAGGAAATAGGGACTTAGACAAGCCAAAAATTGGTTTAGTATTGAACCAGGCATGTCTAGGAATCATTGAGACATACATAGATAGTGCAGAGGTTTATAATCTTGGATCAAAGCATTGCAATATTCTCATATTTTTTGGCTTATGAAACATACAGATAGCGGGGTTTTTAGATGCGGATTTCCCTAGATAAACCTTTATGTTGTGCGATTGAAATTATTTCTCTTTCTTGTTCATGTGATTACACGATTGTAATTGGTTTCTACAATTTGTAGAGTAGATTCAAGTATTTTGTTTTAGCATATTACAAGATCAGTTGAATCTACGCAGATTTTATATAAATGAATAGATATCTTAATTAGAGGGGGAAAATACTAGGATTGTAACCTCTTGATACCAAATGTTAAGACCCAAACCCTTTAAAAATGATTAAAATTCAATTAATATAGTCCACTTCAATGGGAACCTCATTTTATAATGAATCAAGTGCTAGGATAAGATATGGTTCCTAAAAAATGAATCTCCTTCATTATATATAAATAGGAGATATAATGACATGTTATAACCTACCACTAGGCTAACCTAGCCATAACTAGTAAATTAATAATTAATGTTTATTAGGTCTCTAACATTTAGATAACATAAAAAATTGTAAAGGTGGATAGTGCCTTGGTTTATGTTCACAAGCATTGGATTAGAAACTTGTAGAGATTGTCTATTTTCATAGTGATGGTTAGAGATTTAGCGAGACAAAGGGGAATTAGTTTCTACCTAATAGAGGAAGTATATGGTTATTAATTAGTGCTTATATTAACTATAGGAATATCTATATATGACCAAAAAAACATATCACCAAATTCCTAGAAATGTGGTCTATTAGCTAAAACCTCCTCAAGGGAATATCATCTCTAAGAAGTATGTTTTGGGTAACATTGGTTTTAACAAAAATATCCACCTTAATGTTTGGTTAAATATTAGACATGTTTCCTTCCTCAGTGGTGTAAGGGGTAGGTGTAGTATGTATAAACCAATATACATTATCATGGGGTAAAATCCTTGGTCTCAAGAGTATACTAGTTGGAAGATTTGCAGTGTATGAATGCATATAGAGGTAGGAAGAAGGAATGATGATGCATGTGATCCCAAGGGGAACCAATAATGGCTATGAATTATTGAATAATATTTATTCAAATGGAAGATATGGCTATTAAAACTAGGTGTATGATGCAACATTTTTGAGGGGATGGATGTGATAGTTTTGTGACCATATGAGCTCCATACATATATAATGAGTGACTCACTTGGGAGGATCCCATGGACATGGAGAAAGCACAAATTTTATGTTTACATTAATCATACGATTAATGAAAAACCATAAGGATATGGCCTAATGTTGATGCCTAATTAAAATAAAGGGTAATTATAGAACCTACTAATGTAAGGATGTGATAGATAGTGGTTGACTCCATAGTCTTTGTAGGAAGTGGGAGAAACACATATTGACTAAGATCAACATGGTGGTGGATAAAAAAATGGTAGTATGAAAGTGGGGGTTTTTTTAATGATGGTGAGTAGGGAAGATGTATTAAATAAGGCAAAAGGGTGGTTAGTCTACAATGTGAATCACAAGTCTTTATAGGCTCCTTTCGAGGAAGTAGAGAGGTGCCCTAACCACTAGTATCAACATAAGCAATCCCATTACTGGCACATGTAATATTTTTTTGTAGCTATAGGAGAATAGGGAAAAGTTTGGTGGCATCATTGTTGATATTATAAAGAACACAAGGTGGAATCTAAGTGTGAGTGTTGGTCAAATTGGTTATGGTAAGACTTAAGATATTGATGCCCCTATGTTTCTTATTTTTTTCTTAATTATATTTCCAACATGTGGCTTATTTGGTGTAGTGGATATCTAATGGTGAATATAAAGTTACAAATGATGGGATTCTTAGAGGTAATGTGGGATTTAAGACTAAGTGAATTGGTGTTGCCATGGAGAAATTAACGTAGGAATAGTAGTATTGACAAACAAAAAATACTATGGGTGAACACAAAAATATCTAATGTGGCTATTATAGGGGTCTTAACCATGGTTGGTGGTGAGAAGAGAATATAGATATGCTATGATCCACTAGGTTTCCATGATGGGAAAGTGCAAGAGTATTGAGATTCATATGGGGTACATATGAAAGCACCCCAAAAATTTGGGGAATTTTATGGTGGATAGGGGAATTTCCATGTCCCTATCTCTATTATATAATAATAATAATAATAATGATACAATACCAAATGACAAGAATTAAATCAAACACAAATGAGATAAAATTTGGCAGAAAAGGCTTAAGCCATAATCAACACATTGTATTTATCTCAAGATATGAATTTATAGTACAAGAATTTGATCACATTAGTGGTGGATCATGACAACACCTCATCAAGGATAAGGATTAACAACTACTATTAATGTGGTCTCTTACTTTGTGATTATCTAGGGATTCACAATATAACACTAACAATAAAAAATCATCCCATACAAATTCATGATTATGTAATGTAAATAATAAATAGTAAAATAGTACTAAATTCAAATTTGTAAATGTTTGATTTATATTTGGATTTGGTAATGAAATACATTTATTCATAAACCATAAATGAAATAGAAATAGTAAAATATTGATGCATTGATTTAAACTCATCGTTCTAGAATATATTTAATACCAAGACAAATAGTAGATACTAAAGCCTAAAATACTAAACTGAAATTACTCAAAGTCAAAGATAGTAAAGAGTAAAAAGTCAAAGACTTGGTCTAAGGTCATTAATATCTAGAGTCAACTAAAAAGTTAAAATAGCAAATTATCAATGGAAAATGAACATTGAAAATAAAACGAGCATAGATGAGTGAAGTTGAATAATAGGTAAATAAAAGTTAAAGGTAGAGATTTTTCTATATTTTTTTGTTTTGTTTTGTTTTTGTTTTTCATTTTTAAGTCTTTATACGTAAAAATTATAGGTTGGGGGGGGGGGGGGGGGGGTGTGAAATAATTTTCTAAAAGGACACCTAGAAGTTCCCCTTTCATGGGGGGCACTTAGAAGCACCCATTTATAGGGGGGTGAACCTATAAGTTTTCCTTTTGGGGAAATGTGTTCCCTCACGCTAGGAAAACATTCCCCCCTTAAATAGTAAATAGTAAAATAATACTAAATTCAAATATGTATATGTTATAAAAAATATTTAGATTTAGATTCAATAATGATATACATTGATTCATAAACCATAAATGAAATAGAAATAGAAATAGTATTGATAGTAAAATACTAGTAGATACTAAAACCTAAATATCTCAAATCAAATATAGTAAAGCGTATCAAGTCAAATGATTTGTCTAAGGTCATTAGTATCTAGATTAAACACTAGAAAGTTAAAAATGAAATTATCAATGGACAATGAACATTGAAAAAAAATGATCATCAAGGAGTGAAAGTCAAATAAAGGTAAATGAAAGTGAAAGTGAGGTAGAGTTTCTATATATATGTTTATGCAATTAATTTGTTTATTTTTTAAGCCTTTATAGGATTTTATTTTTTATTTTTTATTTTTATTTTTGGGGTGGAGGGGACGGTTTGGGGGATGCCTAGGAGCACTCTTTTTATGGGGTACACCTAGAAGCACCCCTTTTCTAGGGGAATGACAAAAATTTCCCCTTTTATAGGGAAACACCCTATAATCCCCCTTTCATGGGGGGACACCTAGAAGCACCCATTTCTAGTTGGACAATCTATTAGACCATCAGACCATGGAAGTAGATTTTAGGAGGGATTTCATTGTAGGTTGAAACTACTGAAAATCCTGAGAGCTAAGGAATTAAAGCCTCCCATAATAAAGGGACAAAACACTAGCACCTGCGAGTTGAGAGCCTATTTAGCCATTAGGCCATCGACCTTGTTTCACAAGACATTAAACCAAATTAACACTCTAACAACTCAAGACCCCAACACACGTGGTAGGACAAAAACATGGTTGATTTGGATTCCAAGTGGATGACATAGTGGAGTACACATGGTGAATATATGGTGTGGTAGCATGTGAGGGTGACACGTGGTAGGTGGATTTTACATTTTTTATGGGAAATTTTAACAATTAACAAGTAACATGTGGAAAACACGCGTTAGAAGGTGGAGATCTGGAGAGTTCTTATTGGAAACAAAAAAGGACATGTTAGACACAATGGTCGGTGATGTGGTAAGTGGGTACCACATTGGGCATCAAAGTATCAAACATATAATTCCTCCAACATCACTTGCTAGCTGACATGACATGGAAGTGAGGAACATGGTCAACGTAAATGCCATGGAAACAAAGGTGGAAGGTGATATGGGAAGGTGCATCCCATCTTGGGGCACCGAGCCATGGCAACATAAAAATGCAAGGGAGGTGTATTATGACAAGTCAATATACCAATACGCCAAGGAGATTAAGTTGAAGGTTACAAGCCCCTGTTGTGAATGGATTGGTAGTAAGTTCCTAGGGGTTTATCAATATCATACTCTTGCGCATAAGTGTTGAAATAATTCAATTTCTTGATCTATATAGGAGCTTAAGCCTAAGGTCATAGCCTTTGGTCGCTAAGGGCTTGGAAGTAAGTGCTTATGGGTTTATCGATCTTGGGACTTCAATTTCAAACTTTGGTGTTTAAGCATTGAAACACAATCGACCTATGATAACTAATTCAAAGCCTTTGTTTATGACAACTAATCCTAGGGAGTTTCGGGATAAAGATAAGTCTTGCACCTCAGGTCAAAGTTACATCAACTAGGTCTAGCATCAAAGTATCGAGTCACCAGGGCAGAGAGGTATTGAAGCCAGTTAACATTGAAAGGCATCCCTAATGTCCAAGATCCAATCATATTGTTTAAGCATGTAATCTCGAGATAGGTCACAAGGAGCCAAGCATAAGAACTCAAAGAAGTAGAAAGGGTGCCCTTGGAAATTTTTCATTTTAAGCACCAAAATTAGTTAAAGTGTTGATATAAATGAAGCTCTATTAGGAAAAAATTATGAGATCAATGTGTATAAATAGAAACCAAAATGACCTAAGAAATATTGTTCCCATGAAAATTTCCTCGTGAGATTGTTGTAGATAAGCATAATGGTGGAAGTTAACAATGAATAAAAAGAGGAAGTTGTACTGATATTAACCAACAACCTAAGTGCCAAATCTAGTGTATTGGAGTTAGGGCAGGCAGAATTGTGTAGTGAAAAATGTGTAAGTGTAGCTTAGATGTGTTTTGAAGTTTTTGTGTATTACAAGAAATGAAAATATGAAGAAGAAGTGTGTCGATTGTTATAGATTTTAGATAGATCCTATAAATGTGTGTTGCATAGAGGTTTAGTGAGAAGATTGGCTAAGATTTGAAGATGCTATGTTAAAGAAACACTGCATATCTAAATTTTTGAGGAATTAAATGAGTAAAGATAAAAGAAATGAAGTAGATATTAGAGTAAAGAATGTTGTAGGAGTGATATATCAATAAATTTTCATAGATTTTAGTTTGAAAATGTATGAAATAGGGATATAAGTGGTTGAATAAATTCGTTGCTCGTAGATTAGGGGATTGAATTCTCCTTCTGGTTGGTGCTAGTAAAGATCAAGGGGTTAGTGCCTACAAAATTTAATGTAGATAGAAGTTGGTACTTACATTTACATTAAGAATCGAAGAAGTATTGTGGTTTTCTCATGTATGGGTTTCCACGTAAATATTTTTTGTTCAAGCTCTATGTGATTAATGTATCAATTATTTGTTTCGATGTGTCTAATTGCATAGATCTAAAAAAAAAGTGGGAGAACATTGATGTAAGGAACCATTTCTATATACACCACACACATATACACACATATATTTTAAGAACAAAAAATAAACATGAGATAATAACACAAAAATTATTATTTGCAGGATGTCAGGCACACATTTTCATTAGAAAAATAAGTTGTACATTCCAAGTTACTAAATTACAAGGTAATACGCATTGGGAGGTTTTCTTTTAAAGTTAATCATCAATTGAATAATGAAAACCAACATAAAAATCATACAATAAGTCAAGGCACATATACTAATAGTAAAAAAAATTACAAATATACATAATTTCCTTAACATTTACAATACAAAAATGTATTACGATTCAAATAATCTTATGGGAGAAATTTTCGAAAACCAAGGAGATCGTACACCAAGGGGAAATGGAATCTAAATATCAAGTCAGTTGGTTCTTGTTCTTCATTGATGTAGTCATTGTACATGTGTAGAGATTTCTATGTCTCAACCAAATATTTTTGACTCACCGGTTCACCTCCTAGCCTACTCCTTGGGTATTCCTCTCCATGGACCCTCGAACTACAATGGATCCACTACCTCTTTTCGTATATCTTCCAACTACTCAATACTTGCAGTCAACACCCATATATGGATGCTCCTAAGCTTATCAACAACATTTGGCTTCTCTGCAAATCTATTATGCCTAAAGTATGTGACAAAAGAATTCTCTTATTCTCCCCTTATCAACAAATCACAATTTTTCTCATTTTGTTTATATGCATTACAATATTTATTCCACTATATTTGGTTTAGGGAAAATGATATGAACGCATCAAAATGCACATCCCCAAAAAAATGAACAATATTTTCATTTCTATGTTCTAGAAGAAGAAAGTTATGAATATAGAGTTCACACAAAATAAACAGTGTGTTTATCCTATTAATGAAAAGTATTTATAAAATACAAAATACTATTGAAATCATAAGGATGACCATGATAAACAACCTTCATCATAAGCATTAAATATTGCTCTATTAAGAACAAAGCATAACTGCAAGATGGAGCTCTACAAGCCAAGATGTCTAGGACCATTGAATAAATTTCATCCTTTTCCTTCATCAATTTACGAATGTGCTATTGTAGATAATGGATTTCCTTTCTGGCGTCTTTCAAGTCCCTTATTGTTTCTATATCTATATGTGTCAATGCCAGAAATTGCATAAACAATTTCTGATATTCTTCCATAGGGACTGTCTCGCTTTTATTTAGCTATAATTTATTTTAATACCTTTATCTTAGATTCTACAGTTAGTGGAATATATGAGAGAACAACGTCTTTTTGCACCTCTGTTTCCACTAAAACTGGTTTCTCAATTTGAGTTTTAGTAGTTTGAAATTCAAGAAATTTTCTTTTCTTATGAGCCCAAGATTGCTTACCTATTTTCTTCTAAGGTTGTTTACCCATTACAAGTTGATTCTCCAATTTTTTTCATCTTTAGTTTCAATTTAGCATTCTTTTTTAAGGCAATAATTTTTACAAAAAGTTTTTTCCGGTTCCTAATTTTCTTCATTGCAATGCTTTTATTATCGCGAGACAAAATTATTGGAGGAAGGTTAGAGACTCTTGTTTCAAGACATTCAACAATAATTTATTGAGTATAAGCAACTGAATAATTAGCCACCAAAATATCAATAGGTAGATCATGGGCCTCTGTAGCTACTGTTTCAATAAAAGGCTATGAGAGGATTACAACTGAAATGTCGTGATGTGACTTATGTGTTGTCACAACTGGAACATCAACATGAAATTGTTGAGCTATCTCATCTACAGAGGAGGGTTCTAAGACTGTAGCTATAGAGGCAATAGAAAATTCTTGAATTGTAGTGGCCGCAAAACTAGATGATGGTTCCCGAATTGTAGTGGCTAGAGAGTTAGTGGAAATATTTGGACTTCTGAAATTGGAGGATCAATTTGAAATTCCTGGGATGTTTGTGATTTTGTAGTTAGAGGATCATCAAAATGTTCTTGGGTCTCAGTTTCCATCCCAACTCCTATGTCCATGGATTCTAATAAATTTTCCACTACTTCCATTGTTTATGCCACTTCCTTATTAAGTGGTGGTCCCCATTAATAGGTATATTATAAGGCCTATTTTTCCATCCTCTAGCCTATAATTTCCTCTTCTCTCGCATTTATTAACATCGTTTTTACTATAATTTGTTTAATATGGAGACGAAAGGATGTTTTTCATGCTTCGTGGCGTAATGTGGTTAATGTGTAGGAAACAACTGCTTTTAAGTGCATTTTCTATGCAAAGGTATGTTGGAGGTAGTTAGAGGAGATGTAAGAGGCTTTTCCCCTGAATTTACTCACCCACAACTCGACTTAATCCCTAAAATCAATCCCATACAACTCAAATATATGCTGGCAGCCGATGCACTCAAGGAATTACGAGGATATAAGGGTGTTCGATCCCCTTTTGTGAAGATTTTTTTGGGAATAAATCGTGTTTCCAAGGAGGTTACCCTTCAGTCATTTTTGTATTAATAAGGAAGCATAAGGGATTAATGGGATTGGAAATTTTGGAGCAGATAGTAGCTTCAACTTATCATTTCCATTCCTTTACATGATGTACTTGAGCTCTATTTTAAATGAAAATATAATTGTTATCTTTCATCTGAGTTTGTTTTAGAGGACTGAGTCCCCTTTGGTTAGGGACCAACCCAGAGGCTCTAGTCTCTCTTTGTGTATTTTATCCGTGCATTACCTTTCATAGAAACATTTCTTTTCTTTCTTGATAGAAGTGTGCTAATAAATTTTGTTGGTGCAGGTCTATCTACCACCTCTCTTGTGGGAATTGTGGTTGAGGAATATATGTTAGCAAACGAAAAACACATGGTTACTTTACTTTGTAATTTTTAGATCTTAGATTAATTCTCTTTTACATACTCTATTTTATGCACACTTAGGGATTAAATCAGAGTCTTATTTAAGATTTCATGGATGTAGATCATATGAAAACTACCAGCTAGATTGTCGTTTGATTAAAATAAAATTCAACACATCCAATTTTTACTTAGTTTCATAAAATTCAACTCATCCTTTCTTGTTTAGTTTGATTTTGCTACAATTCGGTTATTAGTTTGAAATTATTCTCAAGTTTCAAAAGAGGATTATTTTTCTAGTGTCCAGGTAATACTATTGTCTTGTAGGGTTGGAATAGTCATCCTACATTCCTCCTACCATCATCAGCCTCTTTCTCCTCACCTCATAACACCCTCAAAACTCTGCCACTGAAATTAAATTTTTGGGTCATTGAAGGATACTGTGTGCATTTTTTTTTGTACAAGATGGGCCTCTGAGAGGCGCTAATCTTGTAAAAATCCTCATACAACCTTCATATACCTTCATATACCCTTTCCCACCTTTATATAACCTTTTCCACCCTCATAATTCTCATGAATCCAATCTTGTAGAAAAACAAGGCAATCTTGTAGCAATCCTGTAACACCATGTAATATTGGATATATTTGCTCCAAAAGATTTATTTTTGACCCTTAGCCTTGAGTAATGTCCCCTAGGATCTAAAACCATGATTTAGGGAGGACTTTCATTTTTTTCACTACAACATATTTCTACTTAGGGTTGATGGACAAATTTCCGAATTTAAATATACAGTGATGATTTTCTTAATTGCCTCATGAAATGCCTAATAAGATTTGTCACTAAACCTAATATCTTTGAACAAAGCAATTAAAGGTTGATTTATCTATACATGCTATACTAGGACTATTTATCTTGAGTTCATGCTTCTTTTAAGGTTTCAATTGCAGGCACTAGTATTGCACAGGTTAATTCCCTTTTCAATGCAACTTTTACATTCTACAATTAGGATAGTGTTTACATTCCTGCAAGTAGGATATAATTTACATTATACAAATAGACTAATGTTTCCATTTCTACAAGTAGTATATCCTTTACATTCCTCCAACTAGGGTTAGCATTCACATTTGAACAAGTAGCATCTTCATTCCTTTTTCAAGTAGAAGAATATTTCCACTTCTGCAATTAGAATAGAACTCTCTTTTTATGCAATTTCCTTCCTTGATTCAGTTGATAGAGTGTTATTTGTAAGCCTTGGTCTGGTCCATTACTTGAAGGTGGCATGAGTAGAACTTAACCTACTATGCATATAACATTGTCACCTATTAATTTTTTTACAAAACCTGGGTTGATAATTAAAGTTGAAAGCCTTGGGAGTTGCAACACTCTTGTTGCAATACCAAGGCTCATCACTTTTTGGCACCGTTTCCTGGGAGGTGTCCAAGTAGGTGTTTTTTATACTTATAATTTGATTTTATTTTTCATCTTTTTGTTGCTTTGCATCAACATTGTTTGATATGAAAAAAAAAAACAAACAAAAAACACAAATTTTTTCATGCCTCATAGGAGTAGAGAAAATAAATGGAAATTTCTACCAAAAACCCGCACCCCTTCGCAACCATCCCTCTTCTTTGGTGACTGTGAACTTCCCATTCTAACTATAGAGAAGTTAGATAATACTTTAGGTGAACAAGCAGAAATGTTTCAAGAACTCATAGGGGAGAAAGAACCTATATCACCTATCCAAAACATGGTTGAGAATAGGAAGACCGAGTTCTTACCTATACAAGAAACCAATGTGGGGGCTAGGATGAAGACTATAAGCCCCACTATTCTTCCACACTTCAAGTTTTTTTTAGTTTGTAGGACCTATGATTATATTTTTTTATTAATAGAAGCTGAAGTTTTTTCCCTCCATTGACAAGGATGCAACCTCGTTGTTAGTGTAAAATATTTCAGCAAGTGTACGAAAAAGACCTTACTTAAGCTATGACTGACGAATATCCCTAACAACATAAATGGTTGTAAAACCCTTCAGATCTGAAATAGAAAATGAGAATAAATCCTGCAAAAACCCAGATCTATGCAGCAAAAGTAGTTAAACAACAAAAATAAATAACAAATAATGCAAAATAACTCCAAATAACCAACACACAAGATAATTTTAAATAATGATTTTTTATATTATGTAACACTTGGTGAAGGAAACAAGTAAATGTAACTAGTACCCCTCAATGGGATGGGTTCTTGGTTGTCCTCAATGCTTCAACTTTGCGAGTCTCTCTCTCTCAATGATGTAGAAAACCAAAATATATTGTGAACTCAAGTGGGAGCTTAGATGCAAAAAGAATATGATAGCGACTATTAGCACTATAAATGTTAATATTATGACTGCCATTGTATCACTGTTTTCGAATTTTTCTTGTTCCATAGCCTATGTCAAAGCTCTATTCATCTTCAATAAAATCCAAAAAGAGTCTCAAAACCAAAAATATTTTTAAGTTTTATAGGTGGTATTGTGTCCTAGGTTCATAAAAGAAGTTAAAACTACTGTTTTAACTTAGGTTAGTGTCAAAAGTTATTTGTCATTTTAGTAATAAAATAATAGCTTCTCTTTCTGAGTTAATAGCTACCCATTTGAAGGTTACATTGGTGACACAGAGAAAAGGGCAGCTATTTCTACAAATTTAAGGTTACATTGGTGACACAAAGAAAAGGGAAGTTATCGAAAGTACAGAATAGATCCAAAATGTATACAAGTATAGCTGAACTGGAAGTACACAATGAATCATCTGAGCATGGCCCGGAAGTACAAGTCAGAATCAATGTCTAAGTATCACATATAGAAAGTTGATCGATGATGCTGAAACTGGATGTTTGATCATATAAGTAACTGAATCTCCAAGTACCAAATCATAAGGGGTGGAACTCATGGTACAATCACGCAACTCGGGAGCCAACATATAAGATGCTGCTGTACTGAACTACAACATATAAGGGTGAACGGCATCACTGGCAGAAACTGAATGGACTGTCAAAAGTGAACCGAGAAATGCTGATGCAACTTGAGGTCTTCACCGATCACTATGGAACAATTCTACACAATGGGAATAAATGAGCTGAAGTCGACCATGTGAGAAATCGTTGGATTACCGGTCAATAATGTATACCGTTAACCAACGCGAGACAACCCACTAATAATGAAAATGAGTGTCAAGGTGCCCCAGTACAATCTAACAAGTGCGAATGAATGAGTTGAAGTTGAACACTTGAAAGAATCTACCAATCAGGAGGCAATGATGAATCCCCACTGTCGATAGCGAAGAGTCTACCACTGATGACTGCAAACCCTAAGGTACTGACAAAAATACTCTAGAACTTATTCCTAGAGCAATGAGTCGGAGTCGATGGGAAAAGATCTGCTGGAAGGAAGGCATTAAGGCATCCCACATCAGTCCAGTGCGAGTGTAACCCGCAGGCCAAGAATTGGAAGGAATCGGACGAAGTAGAGTGACGGAACCAAACCAAAGTATGTTTCCGACATGCACAAGATGAAGCTAGCGCACGGAAGAAACCCTCTGAACCAACCAATAATGAAAGCTGACACAGAGGCGAGATATCCACCAATAGGGTCAAATGGAAATCAAGGTACTGCACGAATCCCAAGTGTGATAATGTATGTTGACGTCGAACACAGGGGAAACCACTCAGTCAAAGACCCATAATGATGATCAAATGCTGAGCACAAGGTCACCTATCAATGATGGAAATAGGGCCAAGGTGCGGCTTTAGGTTTGCTCTCAGAGCAATGTGTCGTAGTCGATAAGAGACAAACCCGCCAGCAAGAAGTCAATGGAGACCTTCTCAAACCAGCACGAGAAGAGGATCAAAACATCTGATGTGATAGAACAAGATACTGACAAGACCGGGAAGGCTGACTGAATAATGAGTCAAGAGACACCGCAGAATGGCCGACTCTGGTTAGACTTCCCTTGAACAAAACCATGACTCGTGATGGCCATGGCAGTAAAAAGTGACACTGTATAAGTCTGTTATGCAGGAGGCAGAACAAACTCTCCATATGATTGGAAGAGATAACCAACCGGGGGAGAACTGACAAGTGAAACAAGGTAAAGGCTGAACCTAGGTCAAAACTAAAACCATCCCAAATGGAGGAAAGATATATAAGTGTATATGCTTTGTTCAAGGGCGACAAACTGACACTATACTGCCATCAAATTATGAAGTTACATCTCATTCCCGCTCTTTTTGTTATATTTGATTTTTTTGTCTTTTTCATATAATAAGCCTGAAAAAGAATAAAAGAATGCTATGGTACAATGGATAGAACGAGTATCAAGAAATAGATGCACTAGTTCCTAGGATTGGAATGATCCTATGCTCAATGCAAGGTGGCAGAAACTAGTAAGCGATACTCAGAGGAATGTTCCATCCATGGGTAAAAGGGTGTCAAGTCGCGATATCCAAGTGCATGCAATGGTTAACTTGTATAGATAGATAAGGTCAAAATTTGGCTTAAACATTGAGTCCAAATGAAGCTGGCTAAAGGCCAGGATAAACAAGTAGCCAATATGCAATGCAGTAATACAACTCAACAACACCAGGGAGCCTCTAGGGTAATAGCCAGAAAAATGATAGTGAGGAAGAAGAAGAATGAAGCTTCAACACATAAGTGATGGTAGGACTAAAGAGGACTCCCGAGCCTACATAAAACGCAACATGGGCAACAAGGGATAGCGAGGAACTAACTAGGAAGCCCATGTAAAGGAAGGCTCTACCACCAAGTCATGATTAAATAATCGGTGAGTGAAATGGGTGTAATACTCATGACCTGATGGGATCGACCCTATGGCAAGTGATCGGAATGGAGGCTAGTATGCAAAATGCAACGGAAAGTGGATTTCCTAACCTATATGCCAGTGAAGATCATATACCTGCCATGACGGGTCAACAGTCATGGATCAAAAACTGAGAAAAATCTCAAATTCATCAAAATGTACCTGAAAATATACCAATCTGGGCACTTCCAAGCATCCGGGTTATGTAGCTTAAGATAGATTGAAAAAATAAGCATAACAAATTTTTGCGAAAATTTTCAACTTTTTGGGCATAAATAGACAAATTACCTCATATTTGGTTCATTGTTACATTGCTGATTTGGGAAAAAGTGCTCTGGAGAAAAAAGCCTCTTTCGTCAAAACAGGAGCAACCAACCGTCAAACTTCACCGAATTTGTTAGGTAAGCTCATAAACCATCCGTGTTATTCATTTTTTCCGTTCATAAGTTAAAAATTAGGAATTTTCACCGTGGAATCACTTGCTAAAAATCACGGGTTTGCGCATACACGGGTTGATAATGACCAAGTCGCGTATATACGCGACTGTGCACAAAGAAAGTCGCGTATGCGCAACCCAAAATGAAAAAATGCGTAGCTAATGAACAAATTATTGAAATTTTGCAGGATGACCATATCATGGAGAGAGCGTGAACACAGTGCCATAGACAATGAAGTCATGCAGGACCAAGTATCACTGAATATTCTTCGGAATTGTGGATTGCTCAAGTTTTTCAAAATGCCAAATATGAAGAGTAATGTTCGGTTGCTCGAAATGCTTGTGAACTATTGGGAACCGGAAGAAGACTGCTTCATTATAGATCAAATGCCCATACGCATCGAGGTGGAAGATATATATTTTATTACTGGACTCTCCCGGAGGGGGGAGCTAGTAGACTTGCATGGTAGGCCTTTGGGAGGGCTAACCGTGGAAGATTACGTCCACGTCTACTGCGTAGAGGGTTCCAAGAAAGTTGGAACTCAAATTGCAATCAAAGATTTAAGAGACTTGCACATAAAAATCCTCCTTTTTACCATTGGCAGGGTGGCAGGATCTGCTTCCCTACACCAGGCATCCAGGACTCAAATGAGTATAGTAGTGTAATGCTTAACTCATGTATATGATTGGTGCACAACTCTACTAATGAACATGAAGAAACAATTGACTTCTATCCGAAAAGCAAAGACAAAACATTTTGGATATGGTACAATCTGATGACATTCTTCTTCGAGAATATTCCAGCATTGAGACCCAAAGTGATCTCTTCTATCAGCAGCCCTAGAGATCCGAGAATTGCCCGATGGGCTGACTTGATGAAAATATTGGGGGGAAGTGAAGTTCCCCGAACCACTTGGGATGATGAGTTCTTCCTTTGGTAGGGAGAACAAATCATCGCTGTGGAAGACTATCCCTATGCCGGGATGGATTTCCGAGGCGATCCAGACCTTTTCCTTCCACCAGGCGTGGCATGGGCCACAGTCGGTAAGTTTGAAATTTTTTGACTTATATAATATTTTGGATTTTTTCAATATGTATGAAAAAATGTGAAAAAAAAACATGTTTTTGATTGGATTCAAAATGTCTTACAATTTTAAAATGATCATGAAACAGATATTGGACCAGTTCGACCTGAGGGATACCCACGACATAAGCGTCGCAGAGGCGAGGCGGATACAATAGACTCAGACAGAACCCTCCATGCCGTACAGAGGAACTTGGAGGGGTTAACCCGCCAAGTGCCTATGGCTGCAGTGGAAGATCTGCCTGAGGCCATCCAGAGGCAGGTAGTAGGAGTACCTCGCGACTGGGTACGGTTATTCCGCCAAGTTGCCACTGCGATCGTGTTCTATAGGAACACAACTTCTGGGTAGGGACCACAGGAGTAGATAGATATGATGTATCAGATGATTGTATATTTTTTGAGACTTAACATGATCGGGCATAAGCCCAATTTTTTGTATGACTTATGGATCCAAATTTTGTATAGTTTTTTGAACACTCTGATGATATATATACAACGATGTTTGATGTGATGTGACAAATGTATCAAAATGTATGATGTTTTGATGATTAAATTTTATTGTATGGAATGATTAATATGCCAATCAATTGCTTGATTAGCTAATGAGTCTGCCATCCAATTTTCAGCTCGAGGAATATGAATGAAAGTTAAAAATTGAAATGATCTTTGTAACAAACGTACCCTCAAGAAAAACCGGAGTAAAAATGGATCTCGAACCCGATAAGTATTGTTCAACTGCGACACCACCAGCTGAGAGTCCAAGAAAACTACCAACGAATCAACACCCAAAGATATTTCCTTCGAGAGTAGCTAAACAACTGCAGTGTATTCTGCTATGTTATTGGAAGTAGGACCAATGCAGACCCCTCTTGATACTAACAGCGGACCGGATGGATAATGAAGTACCCAAGCCGCGGAAGCTAAGTTCTGGGTGTGTCTACTAGCACCATCGGCGAAACCAAAATGACTCATGACATCCGACACAACCTGCCAAAGCAGATCAAAAACATCACCAACCCATCAAAGATCGAAAAACAACTAGATATGTACAAAGCAAAACTACTATATACAAAAGCAACATGCCAGGCTGAAGCCTAGGCATAATACTTTTTCAAATAGAGCCCATTTCTGGGCTCCGGCAACTCGTTCCCTTCAAAATCAACCAAGGTATATGCTCCTTTCTTAAGGAATTTTTTAACGATAAAGGGGCCATACCACATAGACTTAAACTTTCCTGCCCCCAGGGCATTTTTTTCTTGGGCATAGACCAAAACAAGGTCACCTTCCAAAAAAACCCTAGGCTTGACCGCCTTATCGTACTGAACTTTAACTTGGTTTTTATGCGCTTCATTCATCGTGGCGGCATCCCGACGCTGCTCATCGAGATGTTCCAGATGAAGGAGACGTTCTTCAAGACTAGAAGTGTCAGGAAGAAGTTCAACAGCTAACTTAAGAGAAGGAATCTCACATTCAATGGGAAATACAGATTCCAACCTGTGCACTAGCTGAAATGGAGTAAAGCCAGTTGCAGTTTTCACTGACGTCCTGTATGCCCAAAGTACAGGATATAGCATAATATGCCAGTTGGATCTAGCTTTATCAATTGTCCTTTGAAGAATTGTCTTCAAGGATTTATTCACGGCTTCCACTTTCCCATTGGCTTGAGGATAATACGGAGATGAATGCTCCTTCCGGAAACCTAATTTTAGAGCCAACTCAGCCATCATGCTATTCTGAAAATGACTGCCATGATCAGTGACAATATCTCTAGGAATACCAAAACGAGCAATAACCTGGTTGAAAAGAAAAAGAGCTGCAGTCTCACCATCATTCCCAAAAGTAGGCATAGCCTCGACCCACTTCGTAAAGTAGTCTACTGCTACAATAATGTACTTGTGACCTTTAGCCAAAGGCGGGTTACAAGTAGTATATTCAATACCCCACTTTGTAAAGGGACCGACAGTAATGACTGGAAAAAGCGGAGCTGGATGAGCGTGCATTTTTCGAGTATAAACTTGACACGGATGACACTTTTTGACCGACTCCATACAATCCTTGAAAATCGAAGGCCAAAAGTACCCAGCACGCAAGATCTTTTGGGCTGTAGCAAGCCCAGATAAATGACCACCACAAGCTCCACTGTGGAAATCATTCAGCACAGCCTCAGCTTCTTCGAGAGTTAAGCAACATCTTAGGATTGAATCAACCCCTCGACGGTATAAAGCATCACCAATAACCAAGTAATTCTTAGCCAAGTGACGCAACTTACGACGCTCATCTTTCGAAAAAGTAGAGGGAAACTTCACAGTCTGGAGATACACAATTATATCTCCATACCAAGGATCCTGCGGAGAGATAAGAAACAAATGTTCATCCAGGAAGGATTCATCATAAATCATTTCTTCCCCACAGGGCAACTCGGAGATCAATTCCACAAAAACTAATAATTTCTTGGACTTGGCAGACATAAAATCAAGATCAAATTCCTGCAAAATCACAATCCATCTATTATATTTGCCCCCAATCACTCGCCTACTGAGGACAAACTGAAATGGATTGGCTGCTGTCAAAACATAAGTTTTTTGTAGAATAATGTAATGCCGGAGTCGTTGTACAACATGAACAGCTACTAAAGCTAACTTTTCTATCGGAGTGTAACGGAGCTCAGGTCCTACCAATCCTCGACTAAGATAGTATATAACATGCTTTGCAAGAGCATCATCTTCCTGAACCAGAACCATACCAATAGTAGATTTTGCTGCTGCTAGATACAAAAGGAAATCCCTGCTATAATCAGGTGGAATCAATAAAGGAGCAGAGGTCAATTCTTTTTTCAAAGCATCGAATGAGCGTTGAGTGAAGTCATCCCAAAGAAATGGAACTCCATGTTAATCCTCGCAATCCCTTGGTAACTTGACATAATTTTACGATTTATCTGAGAAAATTAGACTTTACTTGTAGACTTTGAAGTTGACGAATAAGGGATCGAGAAGCCTTGAAAGTATTGCCTCAACCTTGAAGGGATCTACCCTAATCCCTTCCCTAAACACAATGAATCCCAATAATCGACCGGATGTAACTACGAAAATGCACTTGTTTGGATTCAACCTAATCTTATAGAAATGACACCATTCAAATATTTGACGGAGGTGAGCAGGATGATCCATCCTCTTTCGAGAATGAGCAGCTAAATCATCCAAATATGCCTCGATAATCTTTTTGATGTCATGGAAGGCATATGACATGGCCCGCTAAAATGTAGCCCCAACATTTTTAAGACCAAAAGGCATCTTCTTGTATGCAAAAGTACCCTAGGGACAAATAAAGGCAGTCTTATGCTGATCTTCAGGACGGATAGTAATCTGATTATATCCGGAGAAACCATCCATGAAGGAGAAAATCTCATTACCGGCACACTCGTCAATGATCTGATCTATAAATGGTGTGGGGTAATTATCTTTAGGACATTCTTTATTTAGGTCTCTGAAATCAATGCAAACTTGAATTGTTCCTTGTTTTTTATCTACGAGAACAGGGTTTGAAACCCATTCAGTCAAAGGAATAGGGAAAATAAATCCCACCTTAAGCAGCTTCTCCACCTCAGCTTTGATAGCTGCTGCCTTCCTAGGATTGACCGGACGAAGTTTTTGCCTCACAGTCTTAGCGTTTTCGTAAGTCTTGATCTCATGCTGGAAAATAGATGGATCTATACCAGGCATTTCCTCATAAGACCAAGCGAATACATCCCTATACTCTTTAAAGAGCTCGGTGTAAATCTGAATCTCTTCAGGGGAACATTCAGCTCCGATGAAGACATTCTCAATAACATTGGGATCCCTGGAAATGTTCACCGGGATAGTTGGAGAAATCACAGCCATGTTCCCTTCAGCATATACCTGTGTTGGTGCTAAAGGGTTCAGGACTAGGCGAACAGGACCAGGAGACGGAGGACTTGGAAAACTTGTTTCAACTTCGCTCAAATCAGGTAAAAAGTAAGACCGATGATGCAAATCATCCCACGGTCTATCTATACCAGTCATAGCTTCCAGGATGGCCTCTTCGGATGGAAGAGTGGTATCAAGGCAATCCTGGGCAGAAGAAGAACTAATCATCCAAGCCGGAGCCACATCTCCATCCAACTCTTCCGATGAAAGAGGAGCTGGGATGGATTCTGCAGAGTCAACAATAGACTGATAATAAATCTCAGCTGCAGACATTGGAAATGCCATTCCACCCACTTGACCTTCCGCTAATGTGGTGGTAGGGGAAGGTAAGGTCCAAGGGTCCGAAAAATAATGAGTTCTGAAGAACTCTCTTCGAAGAGGAGCCTTGGAGGATGAAATTGAATTTATATGCACCGTAGGAGGAGGAATATCAAAAGTACCCATCAAGGAAGAATACATTCCAACTCCTAAATTCTCAGTAGGCGACTTGGTATTATCCAACTTTGGAATAGTTGAGTCAGTAGATGCATTCGGGTCTACAGGAGGACAGTCCAGTTGGTCCACTGTAACAATCCTCCCTTCGTGAGGGAAACAAATAAGCCGAAACAATGAAGATGCAATGGCATCCATCTCATAAATCCAGTTTCTCCCCAACAGAAGGTTGTAGTCCAAGCTTGCATCCACTATCTCAACCTCTATATTTACAGTTTTGCCCCCAACACAGATAGGCAAAGCTGGGACAATACCATGCGGTCTATGAGAATGACCGTCAAATGCAGTAAGAAGAGTAGCAGATGGAGAAGCTGCGGGAGATCCAATTCCCTTCCAGCATGCGAGAGACATCACACATGTGGAAGCACCCTCATCAACGACCGTCCGAAAAATATTGCATTTCCGATATGATGATTTAATATGAAAATCCATATGATGGGGGAGTCTCTTCTTAAAATTAGTCATATCGAAGGTAATCAGAAGAGAGTTCTTTGGATCTATAGCCCCAAGAGCAGTGAGCAAAGCACTGCGCTGAGCCGGACAAGACTGGAGCACCTCTAAAGCCGACATGGCACAAGGACTCTACGCCAGACCTTCCACAATAGAGTAGTTCTGGGCAGCCCTAGCGTTTGGATTAATCGTCGAATGCTTGGTAGATGCTTTGGGCATCCGAGGTATAGGCTCAATAGTAGGCCTTGTACTATGAAGTGGCTCAATAGCATCGGGAGCACCCTTAGCTTTCGAAGACTCTTCTTCGCCATAATCACGGGATCTCGTAGCGACATCCACGTGAGCACTCATCATGTATATGTTTGATGGTATTTCACCTTCCTGGGTGCCCCCAGAGGAAGCCCCAGAATTTTGATTCGTGCCAACAACTAGTTGTTGCCCTTGGGGAAAAGGGTTTGTCAACACAGCCTGGGAACTAGAAGAACCCTGCTGAGCTAACAAGCGTTGTGCATCCTGAATTTTAGGGAAAAGGTGTGTAAGGTGGTCTCCAGTACATAACTTGCATGGAAACTTCACTTGCTTTTTATCCTTTGGACCCTCACCAACATGCTCGTTGGTTTTATTCGCATTACCCTTCCCATTCTTTCCCTTTTTCTTATTATTTCGTCCATTCTTCTTCCCTTCGGATTGTTGATTTCCTTTGGAATCAGAAGCTTGGACGGCATTTATCGACAAAGATTGGGAAGGCGATGACTCAACAGGCACAGCCTGACCAGAAGGAGCAGATTGTATAGACAACTGCTGCAATTGAGTAAATAGGCTAGCTTCACCATTATTGATCGACCTAATAAGTCCATCACCATGAGGACCAGGGTTAGTTTTGGATAAATCTAATTTGGAGCGAGGAGCATTGGGAAAATATTTATGGAGGACTCCAGACTGAGAATATATCAGTTTCAACTGCTGGGCCCTAAAAATAGCCTGTTCCTCAGAAAATACCCCAGACAGGGATACATATTTAGAAATGTCTGACTGCAGAGATTTCAGAAACTATTCCAAAAGGAATTCTCCTGGAATATGAGCTTTAATAAGCCTCTTCCTTCTCTGCCATTCCTGAATATGGTCAGAAATGTGGGTTGCGTCGTCCTGCTTAAAATTAGCTAGGAGTTCAGTCCCGGCGTCATAACGGACGGGCAACTGGAAATGATTTAGGAATGTAACAGCTAGTTCTCCAAATGTAGCAAAACTGCCCCCAGTTAGCTCAATATACCATTTGGCAGCGTTTCCAGTTAGGGTGCGTTGAAACAATCTCAACCTAATCGAATCATCGATCAGGGAGTTAGAAGAACACCATAAATGGAAGGTGGTGATGTGATCAGCCGGATCCTCTCCATTCTTGCCTTCAAACTTTGGAATGTCTGAAGGAAATTTGGTGGGAACCTGTTGTGGTAAAACACAACCCCCCCCATTTTTGACTTGTTTACTTCAAATAATGGGGACCCTTTCTATAAATTTTTGACTAAACTCCTTTTCGGATTTTTGTTTTATTTGATTATCCTACGCGATTGTTAATTTTTTATTTTCTTTGGATTCTTGTTTTGATTGCTTTGTTAGAATCAAATTTTTTATAAGCTTCCCATTGATACTTGTTTCGCCTTATTTGGTCAACTGGTTTGAAAATGGTACTCCTTTAAAGTCCCATAATTTATCTAAGTCTGGGTTAAAAATGCTATTTTTATTCTTTTTTATTTATTTTCGGAGTGGCTGTAGTTTAGAAAATTTCATAACTAAACTAAACATCATTAAAATAAAACCAAAATAAAAAAAAAAAAACTAATATTTAACATTAAATTTTGAGATTAATTAAAATTAATTATTATAATAAAATATAATTAATTTAATTAAAATTAAAATTTAATATTAAATAATAATTTAAAAAAATAAAAAAATAAAAATAAAAATAAAAATTTACATCGCATATTGCAAATTCGAATCCATCGCATATCGCAATATCGGATCCATCGCAGATCACATATCGCAAATTCGGATCCATCGCATATTGCATATCGCAAATTCGGATCCATCGCATATCGCATATCGCAATATCGGATCCATCGCAATTTTTATAACATGCACATTTGAAAAACCCCGATCCAAGGTTCTTGCAATATGCGATATCTCGCAAATTTCCTTCTCGCAAAGTCTTATCGCAAATTCTTAAAAAACTTTAATATTTGACAATCCAAAATGCGATATGCGATAAGGCCAAATGCGATGTGTTAAAATTTTTTAATATAAAGTTTGTTTTCTTCTTTTTTTTTCTTTTTTTTTTGTTTCATCCCTTATGCCTCCCGTACCTCCACCTCACTCACCCTCACGTCACCCTCACCTCACACTCCACTCACCATATCCCTCCATAATCTCACATGGTTTGTTTTATGAATTAATGGTTGTGGATTGATTTCAATGGTTTGTTTAATGGATAATGGATGTGGATTGATTCCAATGGTTTGTAAATTAATTTTTATATTTTTATATTATAATAATTATATTATAATTATAATATTTATTATAATTTTAATATAATTTGAATTATAATTTGAATTATATTTAAATTAACTTTTTCAAATCATTTGTATATTAATTTAATTTTGTAACTTAATTAATTTCTAAATTAGGTGATAATTAATTAGAATTAATTGTATATATTAGTTAGTTAATAATTAATTTAGAATTAATTATTAGATAATTATAATCTAATTTAGGATTAAATTTCTAATTAAAAATTCTGATTTTTAGCCCAGCAAACAGAATTTCCAGATTTATGCCAGATTTGACTCATCAACTTTGGAGGCTCATAGAATGAGTTTTACTTGGCCAAATGAGGCCCAGGACGGCTCATTGGAAAGATAAAATCAAGGAGAACATTTCTGAGGAAGTTCCACTAATAGATTTGGTCATTAATTGGGTCAAAAATCATGCAGAAAATCAAGCTCCGAATTTCTAAAACAAAATCAATTTTCTGATTTTGTTTTCTGCATTTTCATTTGTCCTAAACCTCTTCTAATTGCAGATTCGCTCATCAATAATATCCTTGGCCAATTAAACTATCTCAGGCATCAATAGAGAGTTTATATTTTATTTTTCAATTATTTATTTAAATAGAATTTGATTGGATTTGTTTTAAATGCCAGAAATAATATTTTGTTCTTATTGATTGCATCTTAATTTATTTTGATTTCTTTTTGCAGGAAAACAGTAGAAGAGATATGAAGAAAAGATCTTAATCAATGAGAATGCTCCAGCAATTAAAAGATTGGAATTTTTGAGCAAATAAAAGTGATTGGGCAGATTTTCTTCAACAAACTTTCACCTCAAGAATTCCTTTGCAAATATTATAAATAGCAGATTGCAGAATGGAATAGGGGCTACTCTCCTCTGCAATTCTGGAATTCTAAAAGCACTTTTGTAATAGGGATTTAGAGTTGTAGGTGGGAGGAGTGGAATCTCAGATCTGGAGATTATTGAGGTTTTTCTTTTACATTCTGAGTTATGTATAATGAACAGAGTTTGCACTATTGTAGCTCTGCTTTTGAAAGCAGAAGCTTAGGCATTGTAAAGGACTATTAGAGACCGAAGCTGGAGAAATGGATTCAATAAATTGGTATTTTGAATACTATTATTTTAAATGCTGGTTTTATTTTATGATAACAAGAATGGTGTCAATTTACTTACATATTTGTGCACTTTTGTCGGTATGGGTAATTTGCTTCTATTTTATGTTGTTATTTATCTCTGCTCTTATGGGTTGAATTCTGATTTCTGAGTAACTATTTACTCATAAATCTGTCTTTTAGTATTGGATTAATAAATAGTGATATGTTGTGAACTTCTTCCGCATATTATTTTTTAATAATTCAAGTTACTGATTAAATGATCAATACCATTTTGTGAACTATTTCCTGAGTGTTGTTGATTGATTATTTCAGTTAAAAGGTCTCAATAGGATATGTTTTGCTATCCATAATGTCAGTTAATTGAGCTATTTCATTAACATGATATTCATTATAAACAAGACATATTTCAATCTCAATATTATAAATACCTGCTCTTGGTTGGGTTAGATCTATATCTGCCTAATTAAGATAGGATTAAGATAGTTTATTTTTCTTGCATCTTAGAACAAGTTTGCATTTAGAGTAAATTCTACGTTCTTTTAAGTCCTCTTCCCAAAGAGTCAAACTTTAGTAGTGGATTGGCTGACCCCTAAATCAGCTCAAGGATCACTTTCTTGCCTGATCAGCAAGAAGGTTGATCTAATGTCTCTTTTCCATTGGTGAATGAAAGTCATATTTTAAAGCCATTGGAGATTGAGAGAAGGTAACTGGACCTAGTTGAACCAGTCGGAACCACCATTCCAAACGGAAAAGGAGCTGCTTTAAGGTCCAGACCAGGTGGTCATCCCCCATGTTGTAGACTCGATTTTCGGGGCTTCAACATTTTGGTGCTAGAAGGAGGGCCTGAAACTTGTTGTCTGTTGGAGTCTTTTCAATTTTAACATTTTATTTAATCACGATGGCTTCTCTTAAACTTTCAATTTGGAATTGTATCCATGGAAGTGCATCTTCCAATACTCCACCTGAAGTGGTAAGACTCTTGTCTCAGGTAAAGTTTAATGGTGAGAGAAATTCTTCTGCTTTTAATCATGTCCTTCAATTTATTCAAAATGTTTCAAATTATGATTTTCAAGGAATTGATGAAGGCATTTTATGCAGAATTTTTACTCTGACATTTGCGGCAAAAGCCAGAAACTGGTGTAGAACTCTTCCGGTTGCCTCAATTCACAGCTGGGATCAATTTGTTACAATTTTTGTTTGTAAATTTGACCACTATGATTATGATCAGGTATGTGATGAAATTGAATATCTTCGAAATGGAAATGAGTCTGTTAGAGATTTTAATATTCAACTTCATTTAAATTGTTTAAAATTTAATGTCAAAGATCAACCTATGAAAGAAGAATCACTAGATTGGTTTGAACATAATTATTCTCTTCCTCCTATTCCCGATCCATATGAAATTAGTTCAAGCTTTGTTCCATCCCCTTCCAATATAAATGAGAAATCCAATTTCAATGTACAAATAAATTGTGATGAAGAGGTTTCACAAAGCTTGGAAAATATTTCTAATCAAATGTAAGAAGACAACAACAGCAATTTTGGAGAAAGACCTGCATTGGAATCTGAAAGTTTCTCTGCATTAAATTCAGAAAATCAAATTGCTAATCAGCAAGTGCAAGCAACAATCAAAGTAAATAATAACATGCAAACTGCTGTACAAATTTCTGAATCTTTTGATGATGAGCAAATGCTGAAATCAGAGCAGCAAAGCAATCTTCTTCAAAAAAGCATGAGTACGCAAAGGAATGATTTAGAATCTAAAATTTACAATGAGCATAATGTACAAGAAATCTCAAACAGAAACATTTTTAAATGCATTATTTCAGATTCACATTTTTCCCTTTATCCCGATATTTTTAATGATGGTAATTTTTCCCCTCTTGGTGTTAATGATATTTCAGAAAATACAGAGGCTGATCTAAATGAATTACCATTAAGTTTTTATCAAGATAGAGAAGCAATTAATGATCATTCTTTTTCCATTAATGAACATGAAATTCTTGTCCCTCTTTGTTTTGATATACTGGATGAAATTGAAGGGAATTCTAGAGAATCTTGTGAAGTCATTTATGATAATTACTCTAACATTGAAGATGTTGATTTTTCTCGAGAAAATCATCATAAAAAACTTCAAATAACATCTGAGAATGAGAGCCATTTTAATTTAGAAATTATTCCAACCAATCCTCATTCTAAAGCAGATAATCATCTTCCTGATTTCACTATTAAAGAAAATATTCCAATTTATGATTCATATCATGATCAAGCTTTCATTCCTGTTCATAATCATAAATCTCTTTCTAATTCACAAGTTGGAATTCAAAATTACTCAAATTCCATAATTCTGGCCAATCCTTGTGAAAAAAGAATTATTTCAAAACAATCCCAATTGTGCTGTAACATTAGTTGTACAAATAGTGATTTCATTTTATTTTTGTTTCCTCACTTATTTTGTATTAAATCAGATTTATTTTCAGATTTTATTTTTCAGATTTTTGATACATTACACTGGCATATTGAGCACTTTATTATCAAACATTCAATTGATACATTGCCCTGTTGGAAAATTGAAGTTTTATATTATAATAAAAAGCATCAAAAGCTATTTCAATTTCAATTTCAATCAATGCTAATGTTTTATCAAAAGCTTCTATCTTTGCAAAGGCAATATCAACAAGAGAATGTATTTTTAGAGGTCTGCCAGCAATCCAATTTAATTAATAATTTTCCATTTCATTTGAAAGATTTCCATTCATTTTTCATTAATTCATTTGAAAAATATTTGGAAATTTTTCCTTCATGGAAGATTGTCAATAGTTTAACATTGACACATAACACTAACAGTGTCTTCCAGGCCTTTGAATCTAAAAGCTCATATATACAATTTGGCCTTTCATCTCCTCTTTTGAAAATTTCCCAATTATTAATAGAAATCCATCCAGATTTCTATGATCCAATTGGTATTCAATTGGAAAGGAAATTTCAAGAGAAAAAGATTTTCATTAAGTTGCTAACAATAACTGTGCATTTTACTTACAGATTTAATTTTCTTAGTTCAATAAGATTTGTATTTTTATTACTAACATTTGAATTGTACATACATGCAGGGATTAAAATGAGAAAATGGTTACACTGGAAATATGACTATACCTAGTCAACTTCATGTATATGGTTAGAATATGAGTAGAATTAATTTAGTTAGTTTGTTTTATGTAGTTAATTTATTTTTAATAATTCTGCAGATTAATAATAAAGGAAGCAATCAGCCCTTCTCATATCATATACACGTTCAAGGAAATATTTACCTCTCATCAGAAAATTTCTAATTCTTCCTTCCCATTTTTAAATCAAAATCTATCGCAGCAATACCTCTACCCATGAATACATCTCTGCCTATTTTTGAATAATGTATTGACAAAATTTAATTAAGTATGCACCTGGCACACATTTAAATCTGTGTTGATATTCTCCATGACTAGTGGCTTTATCCCATTCGGACCTTTAGTTTATTATTTGATGCTGCAATATGCATCATATTCATTTACTAAAGACATTATTGAATAGTCACTATAACAATACAGATTTTTCTCAAGTTAATTTGGAATGAGCATAGGTAATAAATTGTTGTTTCAATTCAAAAGGGAAGACTATTTTCATATTTATTTATGGTAAATTTTATATTTTCTGAACATGAACAAGCAGATTTTATTTAGGCTGATTGCCCACTCTGATTTAGAATAAATGATGAGATGATTTTGAACAAAGGAAAAATTTTGATAAATCGAAGGAAAAATTTGAAGATTCATGAGGTAAAAAAACTACTGAGAATTGCCTTCCAGGTACGCATTCACAAGTTCATTCTCAGCTATTATTAGTTTCTTTTTTTCTTAGTTCATTTTTTATTTTTGTTTTATTTTATTTGCAGGTTTTCATTTGTTTTCAAAACTTTAAGTAAGCAGCAAACCCAGTTCAAATTGGCAATAGGTTCAGGGAAATTTTATTTGATATTCATTAGAATTTGAGCATTCTTTAACTTTGTTTTTATTCATTTGGGAAACCCAATCAAAATTAAAAAACAATATCATAAGATTTCATCGGAAGTAGCTCTTAGCATTTTTGATAACAAATTGTTTAATAAAATATCTTCGATGTGTTACCTCGCTCATATGCCATATCGCATTTCGCATATCGGAGGTTTGCAGTTGAAGTATACTTCCATTATTGTGAATTGCCTTTACCAATATTGCGACGACCACATAATTTCAGACCTGATATGAAATTCAAATCAAGTTTATAAAATATTGCGTCCATTCAATCGCAAATAATGGTAGGAGCATAACTTTAAAAGGGTCAATGTCTCAGATCTGATATGTTATTAAATTTTCATCATAAAGTTATCGGGCCCACTCTTCATCACATATCGGCGTATCGAGAATTGTTACATCATGTGCTTAAGTTCGCCGATCGCGATCGCCAGTTAACCACGTCATTCATCGCATATCGGCATCCCAAGAATCATATTGTATTACATCGGGTATCAAACATTCACCAATCATCGATTAGCATTGCCAATTAGAAATCATCGATATCGCAATCACTTCATCGCATTTTTATTTATGCTCACATCACAATTCAAAATCTGCGATGTGCGATGTGCAATATGGGAAGCACAATGTCAATATTCCCCAATCCCCAATATAATATATCTTTAATGATGTAATCACTTCATTTCATTGCACATGTTCTCATTACATGTTTTCATATCAGCAATTTGCCATTGCAATCTCTGATGTGATAGATTTCAATGCATGCCTCTGAGCCATTAACATTTAATCGATATATGGCATAGCAACAAAGGTGAAGTCTTGCAAATTAAACTTGAAGCATGGTGAAGAAACATGTGATGCGAATCATCTAATATGGCGATGTGTTATTTTAAAAGCAAGCTTGGGTAACCACTATGGAAAGAAAGCTGTTAATGACAAATTTGCAACATATTCAAATCATCCTAATTTCTCATATATTTCATTTTTAAATATATAATTCCATAATTAAAAAAGAAATTCAAGACCTCTCTATCTTCACATTTAAAGTTTATTATCTTGGATGTGGTCTTGATTCTGGACAATTTATAAAATCATGGAGTTTATATGAAACTTATAATATTTTGAGAAACAGTGATTACTACAAATTTTCATTCTCATTTCTGATGCATTTGTTTTCCCTCGAGCACTAAGCATTCCATTTTTACATATTACTGCTTGCTTTAGTGTAAATAAAATAAATAATGATTTTGGGTTATAGGATTTTGGTTAGTTTGACTTCTTCATGTTTTTAATGTTAATTAAAATAAGAAGTTAGCTAGTTTGGAGAAACTGATACCTTTTAGGTAAGATCAAAAGCAATAATCCAATGGTAAGATTCATGTACCCACTTTCATTTATTTCCATTTCGTTACTTTAGTTTCAGTTTTGTTTTTCTGATATATAAATCTATTTTGCAGCTCTTCATAAAAGTTTCCAATCCTCCGCCAGATCATATTTTCGAAGTCCATACTCTTCTCCTGGCTTAATTTCAAGAAGCAGCGATAATCCTCATTGAAATAGCTACACTAGGAAGTTTCAGAACCTTTAGCTTTTTATTTAAGCATTCCTTTCATTAGAAAATGATTAAGTTGAAGCTTTGAAACAAGAAGATTGATATCAGACATAAAGTTTTCATTGTGGTTGAATTTTATCGTTACTGCTATCTAAAAAAAAGCCTAAAATACTTACAACCTGCAAGGTATGATTTTTCTAAATCTCGACATAAGAAGGATTGATTACACGATTATTTTCTTTCTTCATATTGTTGAGACATTGGTATAAACATTCTTGTTTGAGTTTATCTTGCGAAATTTGGATTTTCCTTTTCATTTTTATTTTTGCTGATTTCTTTCTCATTTTAGCATAAGAATTATTTTTCTTTTGGTGTTCAGTTTTGATTTTGGTGACTTTGCCATGATTTATATGGAAGGCCTTCTTGTTACTTAACTATGGTCAGTATACATGGAGAAAAATTGTTAATAATCATCTATTAACTTTTTCTTAAATCTCTTAGTAAAGTTTGATTTTCTTATTATAAAGGTAGACATACTTAAGGAAGAGATTACCAATTTAGAGAAGTTGACAAAGTATCATAAAATCTGGAGAAATTTGTTTTTCATAAAAATTGTAATCATTTTGAGATTTCAATATTTTATTAAGATCTTTCAAAGTTCTATTATCAGTCAAGAAAAGTTATTTTTAACCAAGTAAAGACACTTTACAGCAAAGCACCTTTTAACTCTGAAATTGTCATTCTTAACTCTTAAGGAGTAAATGATTCTCCCTGTCCCAAAGAGTCTTATTTTTCTAGAGTATAATCCAGAGATATATTTAAACTTAAAAGATAAGAGGTCTCATCATGAGCCTGCTTACCATGATCATAGGGGAAAAATAGGCCGACATTACCAACACTGCTAAAAAAACCAGGGTAATGGCTTATGATTGCAAACAATTATAAGACAAGAGGTCTCATCACGAGCCAACTTTTTTAGTCTAATTATAACCAGTGAATGGCATTGTCAACTATCTGGCTACCAAACCAGGACAATGAATTTTAAGATTTATAATAATAATAATAAAAAAAAATAAAAAATAAAATAATAATAATAATAATAATAAAAATAATATAAATGGATTTATCTCTAGGTCAATAATTCTTAAAGAGATGGGATTATGAATCATTGGTGATTAAAAGGTAACCCTGTCAAGACTATAGATGTTTGTTGGCAACAGTGGCTCTACCTGTGACAAATGAGTATATTTTAAAAGCTAAGCTGTAAAGTGACCCCTACTTTATCTCTACAACTAATTAAGGATTGATATAGAGTTTTGAAATATTTTAATTTATGAGGAATTTTAAGAAAAATTACAGTTAGATGATTCTTTCTTTTATTCAGACTAATGAACCTATTCAAGCATTTCAAGCATAATTCTCTCTTCTTTAATTAGTTTTACTTTGATTTTAGGAAAATCTTATTCATATCAAACAGAGATAACTGGTTCTTCTCCCGTGTGTCACCATTGTTGTGGTAAAACACAACCCACCCCCCCCCATTTTTGACTTGTTTACTTCAAATAATGGGGACCATTTCTATAAATTTTTGACTAAACGCCTTTTCGAATTTTTATTTTATTTGATTATCCTACGCGATTGTTAATTTTTTATTTTCTTTGGATTCTTGTTTTGATTGCTTTGTTAGAATCAAATTTTTTATAAGCTTCCCATTGACATTTGTTTCTCCTTATTTGGTCAACTGGTTTGAAAATGGTACTTCTTTAAAGTCCCATCATTTATCTAAGTCTGGGTTAAAAATGCTATTTTTATTCTTTTTTATTTATTTTCGGAGTGGCTGTAATTTAGAAAATTTCATAACTAAACTAAACATCATTTAAATAAAACCAAATAAAAAAACTAATATTTAACATTAAATTTTGAGATTAATTAAAATTAATTATTATAATAAAATATAATTAATTTAATTAAAATTAAAATTTAATATTAAAAAATAATTAAAAAAAAAAAAAAATACATCGCATATCGCAGATCGCATATCGCAAATTCGAATCCATCGCATATCGCATATCGCAAATTTGGATCCATCACATATCGCAATATCGGATCCATCGCAGATAGCATATCGCAAATTCGGATCCATCGCATATCGCATATCGCAAATTTGGATCCATTGGATATCGCATATCGCAATATCGGATCCATCGCAATTTTTATAACATGCACATTTGAAAAACCCCGATCCAAGGTTCTTGCGATACGCGATATATCGCAAATTTCCTTCTCGCAAAGTCTTATCGCAAATTCTTAAAAATCTTTAATATTTGACAATCCAAAATGCGATATGCGATAAGGCCAAATGCGATGTGTTAAAAGATTTTAATATAAAGTTTGTTTTCTTTTTCATTTTCTTTTTTTTGTTTCATCTCTTATGCCTCCCGTACCTCCACCTCACTCACCCTCACGTCACCCTCACCTCACACTCCACTCACCATATCCCTCCATAATCTCACATGGTTTGTTTTATGAATTAATGGTTGTGGATTGATTTCAATGGTTTGTTTAATGGATAATGGATGTGGATTGATTCCAATGGTTTGTAAATTAATTTTTATATTTTTATATTATAATAATTATAATATTTATTATAATTTTAATATAATTTGAATTATAATATTAATTATATTTAAATTAACTTTTTCAAATCATTTGTATATTAATTTAATTTTGTAACTTAATTAATTTCTAAATTAGGTGATAATTAATTATAATTAATTGTATATATTAGTTAGTTAATAATTAATTTAGAATTAATTATTAGATAATTATTATGTAATTTAGGATTAAATTTCTAATTAAAAATTCTGATTTTTAGCCCAGCAAACAGAATTTCCAGATTTATGCCAGATTTGACTCATCAACTTTGGAGGCTCATATAATGAGTTTTAATTGGCCAAATGAGGCCCAGGACGGCTCATTGGAAAGATAAAATCAAGGAGAACATTTCTGAGGAGGTTCCACTAATAGATTTGGTCATTAATTGGGTCAAAAATCATGCAGAAGATCAAGCTCCGAATTTCTAAAACAAAATCAATTTTCTGATTTATTTTCTGCATTTTCATTTGTCCAAGCCTCTTCTAATTGCAGATTCATTCGTCAATAATATACTTGGCCAATTAAACCATCCCAGGCATCAATAGAGAGCTTATATTTTATTTTTAATTATTTATTTAAATTAAATTTGATTGGGTTTGTTTTAAATGCCAGAAATTGTATTTTGATTTTATTCGTTGCATCTTAATTTATTTTGATTTCTTTTTGCAGGAAAACAGTAGAAGAGATAAGGAGAAAATATCTCAATCAATAAGAATGTTCCAGCAATTAAATATTGGAATTATGAGCAAATAAAATTGGATTGGGCAGATTTCTCTTCAACAAACTTTCCTCTCAAGAATTCATTTTTAAATATTATAAATAGCAGATTGCAGAATGTAATATGGGTTGCTCTCTTCTGCAATTCTGGAATTTTAAAAGTACTTTTGTAATAGGGATTTAGAGTTGTAGGTGGGAGGAGTGGAATCTCAAATCTGGAGATTATTGAGGTTTTCTTTTACATTCTGAGTTATGTATAATGAACAGAGTTTGCACTATTGTAGCTCTGCTTTTGAAAGCAGAAGCTTAGACATTGTAAAGGACTATTAGAGACCGGAGCTGGAGAAATTGATTCAATAAATTGGTATTTTGAATACTATTATTTTAAATGCTGATTTTATTTTATGATAACAAGAATAGTGTCAATTTACTTACATATTTGTGCACTTTTGTCGGTATGGGTAATTTGCTTCTATTTTATGTTGTTATTTATCTCTGCTCTTATGGGCTGAATTATGATTTATGAGTAACTATTTACTCATAAATCTGTCTTTTAATATTGGATGAATAAATAGTGATATGTTGTGAACTTCTTCCGCATATTATTGTTTAATAATTCAAGTTACTGATTAAATGATCAATACCATTTTGTGAACTATTTCCTGAGTGTTGTTGATTGATTATTTCAGTTAAAAGGTCTCAATAGGATATGTTTTGCTATCCATAATGTCAGTTAATTGAACTATTTCATTAACATGATATTCATTATAAACAAGACATATTTCAATCTCAATATTATAAATACCTGCTCTTGGTTGGGTTAGATCTATATCTGCCTAATTAAGATAGGATTAAGATAGTTTATTTTGCTTGCATCTTAGAATAAGTTTGCATTTAGATTAATTTCTACATTCTTTTAAGTCCTCTTCCCAAAGAGGAAAACTTTAGTAGTGGATTGGCTAAGCCCTAAATCAGCTTAAGGATCACTTTCTTGCCTGATCAGCAAGAAGAATGATCTGATGTCTCTTTTCCATTGGTGAATGAAAGTCATATTTTAAAGCCATTGGAGATTGAGAGAAGGTAACTGGACCTAGTTGAACCAGTCGGAACCACCATTCCAAACGGAAAAGGAGCTGCTTTAAGGTCCGGACCGGGTGGTCATCCCCCATGTTGTAGACCTGATTTTCGGGGCTTCAACAGAACCGAAGGCCACCCCAGACTATACCGGATGGGATCATTCGTCAATTTCGACAGATCTGGAAAGTTTAACGTTGCCAGAAAATGTAAACGAGGCAGAGCCTGAGGATTCCATCCTTGATGGGATGAATTCCCAACATTCTGAAAAGAATACCCTGGATTTGATAAGGCACTAGGTTGCCAGAAAGAACTCGTAGAAAAAGGAGAAGAACCCCCTCCCAACGTAGAGTTACCAAAGACCAGAACAGTCCCCCCCCCCCCCGAAGTATTAAATGAAGAGGAAAGTCCCTGATAGGGGTTCCAGGCATTAGAAAGAGGGGAAAAAGTCTGATAAGCACTCGACAAAGGGAAAGAAGCATTCCCTTGGTGACCAGCATAAAACTGATTCCCTACCCCCGCTGTAGTGAATACAGGGTTCCAACCTGTAAAAATGGTCAAATTCTGACCTCCAGACCAAGGGTTGAAACTCTGAGTCTGAGAAGTAAACGGAAAGGACCCTAAAGAAGGATTCGAACTAGGAATATGCCCAATTTCGAAGGGGAACCCTTGAAAAGAAGTTGATCCACTAGCCATGGAAGACATCGGTGTAGATACGACTGCAGCAGCGGAAAAGGAAAAAGGAGGAATCCCACTAGTGGACATTCCAAAACAAAAGGGACCAGAATGAGAAGCATGTGCTTGGGTGAAACCAGAGCCAAACACAGCAGTACTAGAATCAATCGAAGATATAGCAATAGTGCCTCCTCCTTCAACAGAAGCAGGAGTTTGAATGCCTGCAGCACTCACAGCAGAAGCCGCGTTCCCAGTCGTGGCCATCGAAAGGTATGAATAATATGGAGGATCTTCCGGTCTCTCTGACTCAGGTCCGATGTATTCAACAACGAAAGAATAATCAGGAGGAAGAGGAGATGGAAGTGACTCAGAGGGTTGAGACACTTCCTCTACCTGTACTTCTTCTTCCTACAGAAATAAGACTCTCGAGGTGAGCGGAGCGCTCCTCTCGGAACCAACACCAGAACCAGCTACGAAACCTTCAAACCCTTGTGGAGGATCTCTCTCCACTGTGTCAGACGCAACAGGGTGATACTCACCTGCTAAATTACTCCTACGCCTTCTTGAAGAAGGCTCTGGACTCTCGGGAGATAACCCCCGGATTCTCCTCGATTGACGAGGCACTTGATCAGCCACTTTAACAAATTTTAATTAGACTCAAAAAGTATAAAGCTAGGCAAGCTAGGAGCAAAGAGAACTCACTACAAAAAGAAATCCCTGAGACACAATCAAGCAAACAGCCTTCAGGTATTTCCGCTCCGGGTGATTAGGAATGGACACAAAAATACAAGAAAGCGAAATATAGGACCTCCCGAAAGTAGTCTGGGATAATTACGGCCCAGGCCTACTAGCAAAGGTAACATAAACAGTTATGCCAACCTCCTAACAACAGCCTTTGCCGGCACAAGTACCCAAGCTTCGCAAGGGCACCCCCCAGAAGTACTGCTGGAAGTGATACGACGTCTGCCTCAGGTACCACGGGTATTCCCCCCCGCAGTCACCTATGTGGAACCTAGGAGTGGCAACTATGGGCACCAATCCGTGTCAGAAGCCGGGTGGAACGGTCTTGAGGTCAGATCCAGAAATCAGAGAGGGGGTATCTCTCTTCTCGGCCTTCACTTCCCCTAGCGCTTGACTCTCTGGAGGAGAGCTTTCCCGGTCCACCTAACGGATTTGGATTTCGCTCAATTAATGAACTTCTATGTTTTTGTTTGAGCAGCCTTGGAGAGTTAACTCTCCACTCACCTAATCCAAGGCCCTACAACCTAGCTAGTTGGTGTATGACACTTAATAAAAACTTGCTAGTTGTTTTTAAATTATAGCGCTTATTTTAATCGGCTGTTATATTAAGTCAAAGGGATACGGAAATGAAACTCGTGGTGTTTTGTGACACAGAAAAGAAATTAATAAAAACCAAACTACATGCAAATGCAGTAATTTCCTTTCGATGAAAAGAAATTTCTACAAAGGTTCTACGAGAAATTTTTTTTTCTTTTCCAGATGACAAACTTCACACTCACAAAAACTATGAAAATGACTAAATGTTTAAGTGCACCTGATGAAAATCACTAAGAGCATGCAAATTCTAAGATGCAAAATCTACTAAAGCAGAGAGAAATTTCCCAAAGATCCTTCAGTTTTATCTCTTTTTGGTTGTCCACAAAGCTAGTTCCCAAAATCAGAAACTCTTAGTATAAAGCCACCAAAATCACTTGAAACAAGAGGAAGAAACCAATGACAATTCCTTTCCAAAATCAAGTCAAAAACCAAAGGGAAGAAATCTCAACAAAGCTTCAAAAGATATAACGAAACGAAAAAAAAAATGCAAAACAAAAGCAAATGACAAAACAAATTTTTTTTTGAGCTTTTGAATTTTATAAAAAAGAAGGGCTCAAAGAGACCAAGAAAACTATCACATCCAAGCCAAACAACTCTGAATTTCAAGAAAAAACTTCAAAAACACTCCAAATCTTATAGGGCTATTTAGTAGCAAGATTTATATGAGCAAAAGAAGACAAGAAACTCAGTAACTCAGCCTAGAAGAATAGTACAACCTTGCAGCAAACAAAAACTTCAAAGAACCGAGAAAGACTCTTCAAAAGTTGCAACAAGACCTAGTCAACTAAACTCAAGAAAACCAACCCAGAAATGGGCAAAAATTGAAGTGCAAAGCAAGACAAAAAGGTAGGAAAGAGTAAATGAGCAGAAGCTCTCTGTTTTGATGAAGCAAAACAGCCAAGAATCCCTAGAAAGAGATCTTGGTACTCGAACTAGAAATGCCAACACAAAAAACAAGATTTGCCAGATAAGCTAGTTTTCAACCAAACAAGAGAGAGAAAAGAGCAAAGACCACTTTCAAAACAATCCAGAGGATACAAAGACACTGCAGGAATAGGTCTCCACAGGCAGACAGGACTACAAAGCCAAGAAATCAAAACTTTCAAAATTCACCCAGGCATACGCTACTTGACAGTTTTGAAACAAGCGTGCATACGCGATTTTGTTAAAGGAAACCCGCGTATACATGACTCCCTTTAAAAAAAATTGCGTGTATACGCGTCTGTGTGTAGACAAACCTGCGTATGAAAAGGTAAATAATAAAAAATAAAAAAGATCAAGCCTGGATAAGGAACCAGGTCTTCAGTCTGACTGAGAAAGAGTTAACTAGACCGGAAATAAAAGTTAAAACTATTGGAAACCTTCAAACAGCTGAAACCACCCAACAAGGGAATCACAAGAATGTGGTCCTTAGTAGAGTCGCCAGTTTTGTTTCGGGGAAAAACACCCTAGAGGTTTGTTGGGTCAAAACCTCCACAGAGCAGGGCATGCTATTCAGAAGGACTCACACACAACCACACTTGAATGCTAAAAACTAGATAACAACGATAGTAGAGCTCACCCGTAGTCCTACGTTCGATGTAGATCCCGCGGGGTCCAAACCCCCAACAACCCTTCTTCCTCCTTCAACCTGGAAAACAAGAAAGAACGTGCACGAAAACCTAGTTGTACAACATATACTTCTCCTAAACGTTAGTGAAATCCATGTGAAACATTATATAAACCATAATAAATTCTTAATAATCAATCTTTTCACATATGCAAATAGACATTAACATACAAGTTTAGGAACAAGATGGTTCTTCATTATTACGAACAGCATGTACAGTAGTAAAAGTGGAGAGATCACCTGAATCCTTCCACGATCTTTGAATAGACCGTCGTTTGGATCCGTCCCGCCCTTGCCTCGCTAAGATACTTTCAAGACTTGTGCACTCGAGATGGCATATAAATGAATGAACATCTCCAGGAAACAAGGGTTTCCTGTATAAATCTAGGAAAGTGTAGGAGGCACGGGAATTCAGACTTGAATTGGGATTCCAACAGAGTATAATGTCTATAAAATTTCTCTCTCCCTTAGGCCATGCACATGAGGGGCTTTTATACTCCCTCAAAGTAGTTTCAATCAGTTGGAAACAGTTGGCCACGTACTGGGGTGGTTGAACTACTGGAGTAACCATCAACCCAGCCCGAAAAAAGGGATTTTTTATATATATTTTTAATGATTTTAATGGAATACGCGGAAAAATACATGTGGACTCGCGTATACACGTGGAAAAGTTTAGGCATAATCGCGTATGGGATTTTTAACACTGTTTTTTAATGAATTTTATTCAAGTCTGTGGGAATGGGTGCCCAAGGCCATAGAGACAATCATGAATCACATGAGGGTGAAAAATGATGTTATAACAGAGCCTGTTTTCATTGGTCACACATAGATAAAAGGCATCTATTTCTCCAAAACTACATAAGGAGTTGCAAAGAGAATATATTAGAGGAAATATCATACTCCTTTGAAATTAATTGAAGATCTTCTATGTTATGATATGTTATTGTTTAAAAAAAAAAGGGTAATTATTTTTTACTTAGAAGAAATATTATAGGGGAATGATTATATTATTGATGGAACTAACCTATAGCTACCTTATTAAGGCTGAAGCGGAAATTAAGGTACAAGGTATCAATTTATTAAATGATGCAGGGGAGTGTTGTGTGTTATGAAGTGAATTGACGCTCGTATTTGAATCATTTCAAATCGTTCCATTAAATGATATCGTTATTAAAGTCACAGATTCCAGAGAGTTAGGTTCACTGTTCTCATGACCGAGGTTATCTATGAAGGTTACAGCTAACAAACTTACATCCTCCAGCAACCAGTTTATCATCCCAAAGAAAAAAATTAGGGCTGCGTGTAGGGTTTTACCTCCAGGTTAAACAATTGTGCGGAAATAAGGAGCTTAGGTGTTGGGAAGAATGCGAAAAGGTGGAAACTTTAACCGATCAGAGCCTGCAAATACCAGGTTTGTTGATGCTAGGGAAAAGCACCAATTTAAGGCAGCAGGCTGCTATAAGTTTTTGCAGAAATTCTCTGGGGAAAATGTAGCTCTTGCACAGGTCGTTGCTGAGAGTTTTGATGGGGAGAAATTCAAGCTTGGGAGCAAGACTTTAAAAATCACTGAAACCATTATAGCTAGAGATACTCAAACTTCAGCCACTGGAGAACGTTGGTTTAAGAAGAAAATTCTGCAAGTAGAAGTAAGTCCCTTCCTCAAACCCGAGCATGTGAATATCAAATGGAATCCAAATGTGTATATTTCTTATTTTAGGGAAGAATGACAACATGTAATAACAATTGTGAAACATTACATTACCCGTGAAGGTAGATTCTCCTATGTTCATCAATACCAAATGATATTTCTCTCTCACATCTCAGGTGCCAAACCTTTGAATTTTCCTTTCTTTCTATACAAATCCTTTATTAAAATGTCTTTGAAGTTGCAGAAAATTCCTAACTAATCCCTTCGGAACCTCTATCATAGGGGTCTAATCAAGATGTTTATTGTCTATCACCTTAAGAATAAAAGGATTACCTGGGAAAAATTCCTAACATAGGAGGGATTTTGTAGTATCAACTCTAGGAGGAGGGTAGGGAGACCCAAGAAGAAAAATGCCAAAGAAAAAACTAGCACAACGCCTGTGCCAAATAGTTCATAGCGAGCTCAGTCCATCCCATCAAATAGTAGACACAATAGAAGTTCAGCTAATAGAGCTAGAACTAAACCTGTCACTCACATACCAATGGTACAGGCATCAGAAAGGGTTTATACAAGGAAATATCCAAAGGAACCCTAGACTTTAGCATCATTCATCAGAGAACATTCCATGAGATTCAAGCAAGGGAAAAATCAGCCTAGCAAAGAAGTTAAGTCTACAGGTGAGGAAAATAGAGCTTCTTCCTCAAGACATAAAGGCATAAGAAAGTTGATCCTAGGAGAAGAAACTTCAGAGGAAGCTAGCCTTGAAGTACCAGTTCAACACCCTATTCCAGTTCAACACTCTATTCTAGTTCAACACTCTATTCCAGCATTTGTAGAAGAGCAAGAAGAAAATAGGGACACCCCTTCAGTAGAGGAACGAACACTAGCTCAATTGTTTTCTTCTCTCAAGAAATCCAAGACATCTACTAGGAGAAAGGACAAAAATGTCATTCACTCCTATTCATCCTTCGAAGAAGACAACACTGTTGAATATTTCTCAGAGATAGAGTATGAATAAGATCCATCTAGTAGTATGATGCATAAGATAAGAAGGTTTCCTATATTCCCAACCCATACCTCAAAATGCCTCACACTAGGCCTAAAAATAAGCTTAGATTGAATAGAAAACTTATAGCTAATCCTAGATTGAGAGATGAAATCATTAATGTTGATGAAAGCCTAGGAAAGGAAGCCAAGAAGACCAAAGCTCAGAAACATAAGCATACATGAAAAATAACTAAAAGGCTCACTAAGGCAAAGTCTGTCAAAATATTTGCTTCTATACTTGATTTTATTTAATCCTTTCAGGAAAGTCAAAGAAGGAGAGGTACACACATTTTTGGCTTAATCAACAAATGCAACTATTTACAAAATTTCTGGTAATAGCTACTTGTTTCTAAAAAGGGCAACTATTATTTCGTGAATTTTTGTATGAAGGAAGTGGAGGCAATTTTTGTTCAAGTCTCGAAGGGTGCTACTGAGGAGTAATTACATGCATACATTATCAACAGAAGAAGTTGCTGCCAGGTGTCAATTGATCAAGTTCCCTTCCAAATTTTAGAATTTTGTTTTGAAATTTTTGGGGAAACAACCATATGTCATCTTCAGCTATTAGTTGCACTTTTTGAGGAAGTGGTTGTTCCAGAAAAGAGGAGAAATCTTCCAGCAGCTTGCCACATCATTCCAAACACTTCGAACTATATGCCTTCATGTTGTTTATTTTTATTATGTTGTACTACTTTTTATTAAGGTTAAGGATAAGCCTCACCTTATGTATAGGAATGTAATAACTTCTCTAGAACAGATTCACACTTTTTGTGGAAATTTCAGCATAATATCTCTTGTATATATATGATGAAATTCAATGGAGAAAAGGTGTGTGGCTTGTGAATCTTATACTCATGTGATTAGTGTACTACTTTAATTTAATGATATTGAGAAGAATTTTGAGGACTTATTATCATCTTGATATGTGTATTGTTAATCTTTCTTATGTGTTTTCATACCTGAAGCTCTTCATTTCCTGCTTGTAATTTCAAATACTGTTACATGTTTTTATGATCCTCTTGATATGTTCATGCATCTTATCAACATTTATCAGTCTTACTTAGTGATTTTTCTTGATGATATGTGCATAATTATTTTTTAAAGAGAATTCCATATGACAGTAACTTTTTATGATATTCAATAAGAATAAAGTCTTGAGATAGCCTTCTCTTATTGATATTTTTTCAAACTGCTTCTTGTGTTATTTTTCATAAAATTAGTGGATTTTTGCCTTGCAGATCCACTGTCCCTTATATTATTTCACACTTTCTTCCTTCCATAAGCTACAAACTTACTTGTTGTTACCATATAAGGTCTAAATACCCTAATTGGTGTGACAGTGAATTTTATTGAAATCCCTTGTCAATGATTGAGAGCTTAAACCACCTACCAATTATATAATACAAATCATTAAATTTCCCTAGATATTAGGATGTGACTAGTCAAGCACTTGAAGCGGTCCAAGTGCTGATTTCAGCGCTAACATTTTTTGTTGTGTCTGCCAGGAGATGAAGGACATGAAATGAAGTATTCTCCTAAGTATTTTGTTTTAATTGTTGATGATAAATTCTTAATGGTGAACAAGAATTGGTGACTTGAAGAAGACTGCAAAGTTGCTTCACCTGGTGACTCCACAAAGAGGAAGAGGGGTTTCAATACCTCCTACTACAAGGAGAAATCAGAGATCACCTACTGTGACTCTAGTTGTTGACCTAGAGAAGATCATTAGAGATGCAAAAGGAAAATAGTGATCAGCTGAAGCCACATCTCAATCAGTGAAGAATGTACATAAAAAGTACATTCCAAAGCAAAAGGTACCCTCATCTACTTTAGCTTCAAAAGAAGTTTTAGTTTCAAAATATTCTGCTAAAAAGTATCAAGTTGAAATTGCTTCCATAGAAAATAAAGTAAATGATGTTAACCTAGGCTTAGATGAAAGTTTCTCTCACTCATCATTTAGTAAATAAGAGATAAGTACTATTCCAGTTAAAGAAGAAAAAACAGAGGTTTTGATTGTCAATAAGGAATCAAAAGACTTTGTGCTGATAGAAATGGAGTCAGAACAAGTATTGGCAATTGCGCCTTTTATAGATAGGGATGTTTTGATTGAAGAATATTTTAAAACCATTCTAATTTTTCTTCAAATTCATCCTGAATATTAATATTTTTATACCCCTCAGCAAGAGTATTTTCCTTTTTCTTGAAATCCAGTTGTTGGGTCATCCTCTTCTCATCCACTAGAAGGGAATCTTTCTGAAGGCCTGACTTTCAACTTATCTGAATTTTTAGCTCAGTAAAATAAATTTGAAGTTACTTCATCCCCTGAAGAGACAACATTTGAATCTGATTCTTCTGTAGAAAGTGAAACTAAGACCTCCTATGTTCATCTCTTTGAAAATCCATTGTTTTCAATCCCAAAACTTGAAGAACCAGCCCAAGAATTCCAAATTTCTACTGTCCCAAATCAGATTGAAATTCCACATATTTTAATTCCTAGTTCCCAAACAACTACATCAACCAATCATCCATCAATTATACATCAGCAAGCCATGGCTCAACCCGCCCTTACAAGGATGAAACATATAGTTGTTGCAAGATATGCACTACTTGCTCTTCCTCAACATTTACATCCTCTTCCTCAAGGGGATTATCTAATTTATCTATCAAAATACACAGGAGAGGGAGAAGGAGTTTCTGCTGAGGAACATTTGGTTTCTTTCTATAGTTATGTTGATAACCAGAACATTGAACATGAAGATGTCTGGTCAAGACTCTTTTTTCAGAGCTTGGATGGAGAAGCTTGTAAATCGTTTAGAAGTCTGCCACCAAACTCAATAACAAGAATATATGAATTGGAGGAAGTATTTCTGAAGTAATGGGGTGATAGAAGACATAGTTTGGAACTCTAAAAAAGAAGACAGATGAGTCATTGGCTGATTTTACAAAGAGGTTTAATAAAATATATCAAAACATTCCTAAAGAAATTAAGCCTCCTAAAACCATAGTTATGATAACTTTTTCCAATGATTTAGATTTTGAGTTTTCTTTATGGTTAATAGCTGAGAAAGCACAAACATTGATGGATATGCAAGAGGCTGAAATTGGAGTACAGTCTAATCTCATGGCTTCAAATAAATTGAAAATGGAAGAGGATAAAGCAGCAAAGGACAAAAATAAAATGAAAGAAGAGAAACCTTCTTCCTCCAAAACTCTTATAGCAGAAGAAAATATTGATCAAATGTCCAATTTGATCAAAGAAATTGCCTCTATGATGACAAAACTGGAGTTAGAGAACAAACAAGCTGCTAGAGCCAATGAAAATGAAGCCAATAGAAATCAGGTTCCCTTCAAAATACCTTTTCAGCCTCAACAAATATTACAATGCCCAAGGAGGAATGCTGATGATAAAAATGTTCAGCCTCCTTTGAATAATTTTTCTGAAGAAGAGAAACAAGAACATGAGGAAGAAAATGAAGACATAAACCTTGTAGGAGAAACATCATAGTCAACTTGTTTGAATTTGCAAGAATATGAAGACCAGTCAAGGATATATCTATTTTCAGATGATGAGAATGCTCAAATTCATGCACAAAATGATAAAAAAAGCAAGAAACTCAAAACAGAAATTATCCTCTAAGGTCCAAAGGTCATGTTCAACAACCTCAACAAAAATCATATTTTAACAAACAATCTGCTAAACAAAAGGTGAAAGTCAGTGATGTCCCTCCACCTCATAATTCTACCCCAATCATCAAAATTTCTGCAGAAAATAAAGAATTAGCTCCTTTTTATTTTAGTTTAATTGTTGAAAAATACAACATACAAAGATTCATTTAAAAGCCTGTTACAACCACCTCTCGCTCCTGATTCACTCAATCTTGAGGATGAATGCCCTACTATTTACTGAGGTTTCCATGTCCATGACCAAAATGACGATAATTCACCACCTTTCTATCTTTCACTCAATATACATGAAAAATTGCTACATAATTATTTATTAGATTCTAGGGCTTCTCACTATCTAATTCCAAAGAAAGTGATGGATGAATTAGGATTAGAAATCACCCAGAAATACCATGACCTATAAACTTTTGATTCCAAAAAATTAAAGTTTTTAGGAGTGATTAAAGACTTGGTTGTTTCTCTTACCCAACTTCATATGAAAATTTTAGTGATGGACATAGTAGTTGCAAACATACCTTACTAGATTTGGAATGCTGCTTTCCACATCTTTGTCTAAAAAATTGGGGGCACCCTTCAGATGGATATGTCATATGCCACAATCCCAGTGTTTGGATGAGAATTTAGGAGGTTGTATAGGGAAACAAAAATGGCCTATATCATCAGTGATCAACATAATCCCTCAAATCATCATATATATGCTGAGGAGAAGGAATTGGGGTTATCCATATTACACCTTGCTACTAATGATAACAATTTCCAACCTAAAATCAATGAAAAACAACATTTGCAAGATATAAATGAGCAACATTTAGAGGGAGGACAAATATGGAAACTATAATTTTATGGAGCCTCATCAAGAGATGGATTAGGAGCTGGTGTATTTCTCATTTCTCCCACTCAACAAATTGTAAATTTATCATATAAACTGCAATTTTCTACCACTAATAACACTGCTGAATATGAGGTGCTTGTTTTGGGTATGAAGGCAATGAAAGATTTGGGAGTTGAACAACTAGTTGCTTTTGGTGATTCAGAATTAGTGATAAGACAGGTGAGAAACAACTATCAAGTGAAAAATTCCAAATTGAATAATTATAGGAATGAAGTGTGGGACTTTATTGAGCATCATTTTTCAGTATTCAATGTAAATTTTGTCACTAGAGAGGAAAATAAAATGGCTGATTCACTAGCTATTGCTACTAGTAATTTTAAAGTTCCTCTTGATGTCAAGGCAACATATGATGTTCAAATAAAAAATAGAACTTCTATTCCTGATAATATAAAATACTGGCAAGTATTTGAAGATGACAAAGAAATTCAGAAATTTTGGAGTGTGTTGAACAATTTGTAGACATTCAAATTGATGATGAGCAGGACATTGTTGAAAATCAAAACAGTAAGTCATTCAAAAAGACCATGACTGGGAAAGACATTATTGATCTGAAAATTAACTACATTCCTAAAGGCCTAGTTCCTTTAGAGAGGTTTTTTGACAATAATGATGTATTTTTAAAGCATGAAAATAAAGCTACTGGAGAGAGTACAATTGACTGCAATATTGGTACAAAATATCAGCCTAAATTAGTTAAAGTTTCTAAATTTATTTCTCTAGAAACTAGAACAAAATATGTCAAGCTGTTGAAATAATATGCAGACATTGTTGCATGTTCCTATAGTGAGCTGAAGACCTATGATAAAGGTATAATAGAGCATAAAATTCCCCTGAAATTAGAAGCAAAGCCTATAGGATAGAAGATAAAGCATATCAATCCCATGCTCCTCCCTATCATTGAAAAAGAGATCAGAAAATTATGGGAAGAAAAAATAATTCTTCCTTTAATATTTTCTAATTAAGTAGCTAATATAGTCTCGGTTCGAAAGAATAATGGAGAAATTAGAATCTGTGTTGATTTTCACAGTTTGAACTAGTGTTCATTGAAGGATAACTATCCATTACCCAAGATGGATTATAATTTGCAAAACTTTGTAGGCTCCAAGAGATTGTCAATGATAGATGGCTTTTTAGGGTATAATTAGATCTCAGTTGATAAACAAGACAGAGAAAAGACATCATTTACTACATCTTGGGGGACATTCATGTACAAAAAAATGCCATTTGGTCTAATGAATGTAGGTGCAACATTTCAACGAGAAATGGATATTTCGGTTGCAGGAGAAAAAGACAGATTTGTAGTCATTTACTTGGATTACATTAAAGTCTTCTCAAAATATGATGAAGATCATTTGAAACATTTGAAACAATTTTTTGAAAAATGTAGAAAATTTGGTTTGTCCTTGAACCCAAAGAAGTCATGCTTTATTGTTCAAGAAGGGAAATTGTTGGGACACATTGTGACATAAGTGGTATCTGTATTGATCCAGGGAGAGTTGAAGCTATTCAAAAGATTGGTTTGCCAAGGAATAAAAAATAATTGCAGTCATTTTTGGAGAAAATTAATTTTCTGAGGCACTTTGTCCCAAATTTTGTAGATTTGACCAAACATATAAATGTCTTGTTGAAGAAAGATGAAGAATTCAAGTGGTGAGATGAAGCAAAAAATTCATTTTCAGCAATCAAGTCTGCCTTGACTGAAGCTCCAATTTTAATTAGCTTTGATTTTGAAAAATATATTCTGATTTTTTCTTATGCTTCAGAAGAGACAATTGCAGTTGTTGTGTTACAAAAGAACAAAGAAGGTTTAGAACAACCTATTTCATTTTTCAGTCGTGCTTTAAGAGATGCTGAATTAAAGTACAAATTGACTAAAAAACAAGCATATGCGCTAGTTAAGGCTTTAAAGTCTTTTAAAGTTTATGTGTTACATTAAAAAATTGTTGCTTTTGTACCAAATGTTACTGTCAAAGCTGATTGATGCAGCCAGACACAGATGGCAGGAGGGAAATATAGTTAACCAAGATTATGGAATTTGATATTGAGATCAAACCTACTAAATTGATAAAAGGACAAGGCTTAGCTCGCTTGATGGTTGAATCTAGCTGCAAGGCTCTAGATTTGAATATGGAGGTAGCTGAGGAAGAAGATGGAGAAGTTATATTTGATTATCCTGAAATATTTCATTCAAATTGGTATAAGGATACAGTGTACTTTTTGTTAAATTTCAGTTGTCCCCCCGAAATGGAGAATTAAAAAAGGAGAGCTTTTAAATTGAAATTTGTTAAGTATTGCATTTTGGAAGACCATATTTACTGGAAAGACCCCGTGGGAGTCTTACTAAGATGTGTAGATGAGGCTAAGTCACAGAATATTATGTCAGAGATACATGAAGGGGTGTGTGGCAGACATTTGTATTGGAAAGATACTGCAAACAAAATCTTAAGAGCTAGCTATTATTGGCCAACTCTTTTCTCTAATGTTTTTGCCAAAGTCAAGACTTCTGTTGAATGTCAAAATTTTTCTTGTAAGCAGAAGATACTTCCATTGCCTCTTATTCCTATTTCAGTAGATGTTCCTTTCCAGCAGTGGGGGTTAGACTTCATTGGTGAGATTCATCCGCCTTCATCAAGACAACATAGATGGATTCTTATAGCTACATACTATTTTACTAAGTAGATCGAAGCTGTTCCAACCAGGAATATCACTGACATGGTAATAAATAAATTTATGTTGGAAAACATTATGTCTAGATTTGGTTGTCCTCAGAAATTAGTGACTGATAAAGCAATGGCTTGTAAGTCTACTAATATGAATAGCTTCTGTCATAAATATGGTATTTATTTGACTCATTCTACACCTTATTACCCTCAAGGTAATGGGTTAGCTGATTCATCCAATAAAATCTTGTTGAGAATCATTAAGAATATTTTGCCTAAAAATAAGAGAAATTGAGACACTCAGCTACTTCATGCTCTTTGGGCAGACAAGGTAAGTGGCAAAAAATCAATTGGAATGTCTCCCGTTTAACTTGTTTATGGTACTGTTGTTGTAATGCCATTGCAATTAGCTCTTCCTGTTATGAAGTTTATACAAGATGAAATTTATGATGAAAATCCAATTCAAAAGAGAATGTTGCAATAGATAGAAGCTCATCAAATCAGAGAATCATTGATGGACAAAGTCAAGAAATATTAGAACAAAGTAAAATATGTTTTTGACAAAAGAGAAAATCAACAATTATTTCAAGAAAATTATTTGGTGTTGCGCTGGGATGTTAGGAGGGAAGACCATGGAGGGTATGGTAAGTTTGACAATTTATGGTTTGGGCCATTCAGAATTGCTCAAGTTTTGGAAATCTATACATTTCTGCTCAAGCATCTAGATGATGATCAACTGACTGGAGGTCCAGTTAATGGTCATTTTCTTAAAAAGTTCTATGTTTGATAAGTTAGTTAGTAATTCCATTGTAAATATCTAGAGATATGTGTAAATAAAACTCCATGCCCAATAGTACTTGTGTCTGTAAATATGGCCAGTCTTGAGTCTAGTCAATGAAAGGTCAGTTCTAGTCATAAGTTCCTAAAGTTTTTTGAGTCCTGAAATTTTTAAGGCACTGAGTCTACAGTCCTTGAAGCCTCATAGGGATAACTTCATCCCTAATAGGAGCCATTGTTAGCACTATAAATGTTAATAGTCTAACTGTCATTGTATCATTGTTTTCGAATTTTTCTTGTTCCCTAGCCTATGTCAAAGCTCTAGTCATCTCAATAAAAGCCAAAAAGAGTCTAAAAAACAAAAATATTTTTAAGTTTTATAGGTGGTATCGTGTCTTAGGTTCATAAAAAAAGTTACAACTATTGTTTTAACTTAGGTTAGTGTCAAAATTTATTGGCGGTTTTAGTAATAAAATAATAGCTGCTCTTTTCGGGTTAATAGCTACCCTTTTGAAGGTTACATTGGTGACACAGAGAAAAGGGAAGCTATTTCTTTAGGAGCCCGTTTTCATTGGTCACACAGAGATAAAAGGAAACTATTTCTCCAAAACTGCATAAGGAGCTGCAAAGAGCATTTATCAGAGGAAAGACCATACTCCTTTGAAATTAATTGAATATCTTCTATGTTATGATATGTTATTATTTCCTAAGAAAAGGGTAATTATATTTGACTTAGAAGAAATATTATAGGGGAATGATTATATTATTGATGGAGATAACCTATAGATACCTTATTAAGGCTAAAGAGGAAATTAAGGTAGAAGGTATCAATTTATTAAATGATCTAGGGGAGTGTTATCTATTATGGGGTGACTTGGCTCTCATATTTGAATCATTTCTAATCATGCCATTAAACCATACCGTGATTAAAGGCGCAGATTCCAAAGAGTTAGGGTCATTTTTCTCATGACCGAGGTTCTCTGTGAAGGTTATAGCTAATAGAGTTACATCCTCCAACAACAATTTTATCATCCCAAATCAAAAAATCAGGGCTTCGTGTAGGTTTTTACCTCTAGGTTAAAAATTTGTGCGTAAAGAAGTAGCTCAAGTGTTGGGAAGAATGGGAAAAGGTGGAAACGTTAACCGGTCTGAGCTAACAACTACCAGGTTTTTTGATGCTAGATCAAAGCCCCAATTTAAGATAGAAGGTTGGTATAAGTTTTTGCAAAAATTATCCGGTGAAAATGTAGCTCTTACACAGACCTTTGCCGAGAGTTTTGATGGGGAGAAAGTCAAGCTTGGGAGGAAGACTTTAAAAATTAGTGAAACCATCATAGCTAGATCTACTCAAACTTTAGCCACTGGAGAACATTGGTTCAAGAAGAAAATGTTGCAATAAGAAGTAATTCCCTTCCTCACACCTGAGCATGTGAATATCAAATGGGCTCCAACTGTACATATTTCCTGTTTTAGGGAAGAATGGAAACATGTAATAACCATTGTGCAACACTAAATTACTTGTGAAGGTAGATTCTCCTCTATTCATCAATACCAAATGATATTTCTCTCTCACATATCAGGTGCCAAACCTTTTAATTTTCCTTTCTTTCTATACAGTTCCTTGCTTAAAATGTCTTTGAAGTTGTAGAAAATCCCTAACTATGCCCTGCATAACCTCTATCATAGGAGTTTAATGAAGATTTTTATTATCTATCACCTTAAGAAGAAAAGGATTACCTGCGAAAAATTCCTAACATAGGAGGGATTTGGTAGCATCAACTCTAGGAGGAGGGTAGGGAGACCCAAGAAGAAAAATTCCCAAGAAAAAACTGGCACAACACCTGTGCCAAATAGTTCACAGGTATCACAGTCCATCCCATCAACTAGTAGACACACTATAAGTTCAGCTAAGAGAGCCAGAACTGAACTTGTCAGTCCCATACCAATGGTACAAGCAACAGAAAGGGTTTATACAAGGAAATCTCCAAAGGAACCCCAGAGTTTAGCATCATTCATCATAGAACATTCCATGAGATTCAAGCAAGGGAAAACTCAGCCTAGCAAAGAAGTTAAGTCTATAGGTGAGGAAAACAGAGCTTCTTCCTCAAGACATAAAGGCATAAGAAAGTTGATCCTAGGAGAAGAAAATTTAGAGGAAGCCAACCCTGAAGTACCAGTTAAACACCCTATTCCAATTCAACACTCTATTCCAGTTCAACACTCTATTCCAGAAGTTGTAGAAGAGAAAGAAGAAAACATGGACGCCCCTTCAGTAGAGGAACCAACACTAGCTCAATTGTTTTCTTCTCTCAAGACATCCAAGACATCTACTAGGAGAAAGGACAAAAATGTCATACACTCTTATTCATCCTTCAAAGAAGAAAGCATTGATGAATATTTCTCAAAGACAAAGTATTAAGAAGGTTAGTCTAGTAGTATGATGCATAAGAGAATAAAGGTTTCCTATATTCCCAACCCATACCTCAAAATGCCTCACACTAGGCCTAAAAACAATCTTAGACAGAATAGAAAACTCATTGCTAATCCTAGACTGAGAGATGAAATCATTAATGTTGATGAAATCCCAGGAAAGGAAGCCAAGAAGACCAGAGCTTAGAAACATAAGCATACAGGAAAAAGAACTAAAAGGCTCACTAAGGCAGAGTCTCTCAAAATATTTGCTTCTATACTTGATTTTATTTAATCCTTTCAGGAAAGTCAAAGAAGGAGAGGTACACATATTTTTGGCTTAATCAACAAACACAACTATTTACAAAATTTTTGGTAATAGATACCTATTTCTAAAAAGGGCGGCTATTATTTCCTAAGTTTTTGTATGAAGAAAGTGGAGGAAATATTTGTTCAAGTCTCGAAGGGTGCTACTGAGGAGTAATTACATGCATACATTATCAACAAAAGAAGCTCCTGCCAGGTGTCAATTGATCAAGTTCCCTTCCAAATTTTATAATTTTGTTTTGCACTTTTTGGGGAAATAGCTAGATGTCATCTTCAACTGTTAGTTGCACTTTTTAAGGAAGTGTTTGTACCAGAAAAAGGACAAATTTTCCAGTAGCTTGCCACATCATTCCAGCCATTTTGAACTCTATGCCATCGTGCTATTTATTTATATTATGTTGCGCTACTTTGTATTAATGTTAAGGATAAGCCCCACCTTATGTATAGAAATGTAATAGCTTCTCTAGAATAGATTCACACTTTTTGTGGAAATGTCAGCATAATATCTCTTGCAAGGAAAATTTTAACGATGGAAGTTTATCTTAAAGTTTAGAAACCTTAGCGAATCTTACTAGTCCATAACATGCGAATTGTAAAATGTTTGAAAATATTTTTTGTAAAAATATTTATATTTCTAGTGATTTTATATTATTCTATATAAAATTTTGGCGATTTAAAAGGTAAAATAGTTTTATACTATAAAACATGGGGGAATCATTTTTAGAAAAAATGGAAATTTGCAAATCTTTTTTTTGGAAAAAACATGGAAAATTAGCCCATATGCAAATATTAGCCCCTAAAATTTTCCCTAGTACTATATATATGATGAAACTCAATGGAGAAAAGGTTCGTGGTTTGTGAATTTTATACTCATGTGATCAGTATATTGTTTTCAATTAATGATATTGACAATACTTTTGAGGACTTATTATCATCTTGATATGTGTATTGTTAATCTTTCTTATGTGTTTTCATACCTAAAGCTCTTCAGTTCCAGTTTGTAATTTCAAATATTGTTATATGTTTTTATGAGCCTCTTGATATGTTCATGCATCTTATCAACTTTTATCATTCTTACATAGTGCGCTTTCTTGATGAGATGTGCATAATGAATGTTTAAAGAGCATTCCATATGACAGTAACTTTTCATGATATTCAATAAGAATATTGTAAGTCTTGAGATAGCCTTCTCTTATTGATATTTTATCAAATTGGTTCTTGTGTTATTTTTCATCAAAGTAGTGGATTTCTGCCTTGTAGGCCCACTGTCCCTTTTATTATTTCACACTTTCTTCCTGCCATAAGCTACAAACTCACCTTTTTCTACCATATCAGGTCTAAATACCCTCATTGGGTGAAAATGAATTTGACTGAAATCCCTTGTCAGTGATTGAGAGCTTAAACCACCTACCAATTATATGATCCAAATCATTAAATCTCCTTAGAGCTTAGGATCTGACTGGTCAAGCACTTGAAGTATTACAAGTGTTGATTTCAGTGCTAACAATGACAATGAGAATGATCAAAATGAAGAATGAATGGAAAACCATCTTGTTTATAAAAAAATATTGAGTTATCCTCGAAAATGGAGAATAATAAAAAACTATTTACCATAATCTAGATCTAACCACTTGGAATATTTTATTATATTTTCTTGGAGGAAAAATATATTTAAATTGGTTAAATACATTTATTTATAAATAATAAAAAAATAAGGATTTATTTATCATTTCGAGAATGTGGTTAGGGAATAATAAACAAATAATGATTTGTTTACTTATTCCTAGGCGATTTAGTCAAATTTAACAAGGAATAATAACTAGATAATGATTTAATGAATTATTCCTAGAGAAAAATAAGAAAAATAATGATTTATCTAACTATTTCTCATAATTGGGTTAAATATGACCAGGAATATTATTTAAACAATGGTTTAATTAATTATTCCTAGAGGAAAATCAAATAAATAATGATTTATTTAATTATTCCTCATGGGTTTTTTTGTTTTAAGAAGAAATAACTTAATAGAATATGGTTTATTAAATTATTCCTTATAGTGAAAGCAATTTTATTATGGTAAAATTGGTCTTACATGGTGTACTTCAATCCATCTAGTTAGAAATGGCTAGATGATCAATTTTTGGTGATAACAGATTGCCCCCCAACATACGAGTGTTAGGAGAAAAATGTATGACCGAAGTACTTTGTAAGAACATAATCACTAGACACCGAAGGGGAGTTAGAGAGAGAAAGACATCAATGAAGTGAAGCGAGAGAGGACAATGACTAGGGGGCGAGACCTACAAAGTGATATAAGTCTCCTTTATGTTGGAGTACTTGATCTCAATGAGGTGGGGGACGCATACCTATGCCCAACGAGATGACAAAATATGAAGAATAATAATGGGCCCAACAATGTGAAACTGAGCAATACAGTATATGATAAATGGTACATGACATACTGGCATCAACGGGCCAAAAAATAAGATAATGAATCCCACATACATACTACGCCTCGAAAAAACATGGACCAGGACTAAATACCATAATATCTTAGTACATGAGACATAATTCCCCTACATATGATGTGGGAGGGAGGGTGAGTATAACAACCAAAGAAGCCCTGTTGAATAGTAAAGAGCCCTGAAAATCTAAATGGATCATCTGAATGAGATGTGCATTCTATGGGCGCTGCAAGTAGCTGGAATCGAACCCATCAAATATTTTGAGATGCATCTGAAACTATAACATAATCTGAGGTCATCCAGGCATGTGGGGGGATACCTCAACGACCACCCCCTCATGAGGTCTGAAAACATCTCACACATACCCGAGCATCACCTGTACAATCTTCTAGATCACCAAACCATCAAGTGTACGATCCTCAACCATGCCATAATGAGCTGAGGTGGAGCACATGAGAAACAACCAAGTCAAACGGAAATAGCGATTCCCTTTACTTGATCTGAGGTACTAAAAAATAATGGAATCTGGAACCAAGGAGCACCACCCTCTAGACCATTCTTCTTTAATGAATGTGCTGAAGTCGATAGAATAGGGCCTTCCATAGCTGAGGCAAAAAGGAATCCTCAACTAAGGCACGAGGAATCATAGTAGAGAGACTGATGGATTGACACCAGGAGAAAGGATGGAAGGAGGAGAACTGAGAGGTGGACAAATGACTTCCCTTGGAAGACTCATAGAAAAGCATGGCTGACCTAGTAGCGATTGACTCGACTCCAGAGGGGATACGTGACAGTATGACTAGAGGCCAAAATGGGAAACACATGATGAATTTGATGCAAAGATGGATGGAATACTGTAACAAGAGATAAAATGACTCAGGATAGACTCCATGAATGCGATGATAACTCAACTTGGATGCTCTGAACAAGGGTGACTCGATGGTGCTGCCACATAGAATAGGCCCAGAGGGATGATAAAAACATGAGCACAAGATGGCTAATCATGAAGAAAATTGACACATGAGGTGGTAAGTGTGAAGGAAAAGTGGTGACCCAATTACAAGAAAATCATATGAAGAAATTCGATTTGGAAGAGATGGAAAAGTGACCCTTCATGGGAAAATGGCTTCCAGGTGAAGTGTAAAATTACCAAAAAAATAAGAAGACCCATTATAGTGCTCGGTCAGATATTTCCAATGGTGTTGACGGTTCATCAAATGGAGCTACGGTTTGGTCGCAATGGGTGACAGAAAAATGGGGGTTTTTCATATGAAATGGGGGTTTTTCATATAAAATGTTGGTTTCCCTCCAATTTCAATTCATTTTCTAAGTGAGCCGTGGTGAATTTGGAGAGGAGGAGAAGGCCCTAAATCTTGCAGAGATCGTAGCGGAAAAATCAACCTTCGGAATCAGGATCTGTCAAGGGGAGGTAGGTGGCCTAACCTTACTCTTTATTTTCAATGGATTAGTTTTTTAGATTAGGGTCCTAGAGCACAGTAAGTGACCCCTACCCTTTCTCATGGATGGATCACACTTTTCATGTCCTGAAATGCATTTTGGCTTGTAGGAAAAGGTGGAAAACCCATGAGCTTGCATTTTTTGACCAGAAAAGTGTGATTTGGGGCTAAGATAGGGTTTGGGATGTTGGCTTGCTAAGGACTGGGACATAGATGATATGATGTAGTTTCTTTAGCTTTGAACTGACATGAAATTGTGATGTTTTTCAGATATGGTAGATCTAAAGATCAACTCACGTGAACGAGACTTGGACACTCTTCACTCTGAGATTCAAGGGAATTAGATGGTGAGAGGGGCACTTGCTCGGTTTGGGGTTCTCAATTTGTTAGAGAACCCATTGATGAGAGTAGGTGAGCCCTTTTTATCTAGGATTGTGAGCTACTAGGATCCAGACTAGGAGGAATTCATGGAGTAGGGTAATAGGATCAATCTCACCATCTAGGATATATATTTTTTGACTAGACTCCCCCCACTAGGGGTAGTGAGGAATATATATCCAATGCTACCTTGTGGGAGGAACATAGTAGAGTTTGTGGATTTCCATTATGGGCTAGGTGCTCATGCAAATGGAATGACCATCACGATCAGTGATCTAGAGAGGCTAGAGACACGAGCTGTCGCCACAGCAGTGCTACAAATCTTGGGCAGCCACACATTCCATCACATCATAGTGGAGAGTGTTTTGAATGAGACCTACTATGGGTGGGCCCAGATGATTTTGTCTTCATTGAAATGATAGCTACCACTATGCAGATGACTATCGCTATGAGAAGATCTCAAATATCTGACCTCATTTGTAGATCCGTGATGGGGACCCACAGGAGCCCAAGATGCACTGCTGGGGGCATTTTTTGCATTGATGAGGGGGAGGGGGATTCGAGCGTGTTTTCTGACCAAATTTTTATGTGCATTTGGATTAGCTGCCATTATACATAAATGATTATCCATATAGTGGTATGAACTATCAAGGTGATCCTGACTTTCCACTTCTACCTGGACGAGCATGGGGTCCAGATGGTAAGTGAAAGTTGCTATTTTTTGGTGCATTTAAATTTTTTAAAATATGTATGTGGTACCGATTCTTAACTTTTGGTATTTAGATATAACACCAGTGAAACTGACAGGATATGCAGGATAATCTACAATTCCTAGGGCTGCGAAACCGAGTGGATCGACATCACACCAGAGACAAGACTATGAGGCTCTACTGGAGGATCTCCATCGTAGATGTGATGTGGTGTTGGTCAGGGTATCAGAGCATGGATGGAATGAGGTGGAATATCGATATACTAATGAGTGTAGAGGTATTCCCTTAGAGTGGCGAGGGATCATGTGGTGCATGGCGATGGCCGGACAGGTTGTTCATGATCTACGAGCTGATGGAGCAGAGACATTGGCCCTAGTGCCTCCAGATAGTGACTAGGGACAGGGACATGTGGTACCCCCTTATTTGGATTTTAGAACATGCTATGGGCATGTCAGATGTATTTAGAGTAGTGGAATCAAAACCCTTATGTTTTTATGTGATGATACATGATATGTATATGCATCTTTTTATATAATGATTGCGGTTCTCCATTTTTTTTTATGGTTGTCTTGTGTTAAATGCATGCGATAAATTCCAATGTAGAATGTTATTTGCAATGGTGTCTACATAGTGATTTTGGGCTTTAAGAACATGACTGAATGTAATGGATTCAAATTCACGTGCTAAAATATTTACTCATAGATATTTTCTAAAATTTATATGGTTATGCACACGATAAACACCATTCAATTGCATGACAAGTAGAAAGGAATCTAAATGAACATGAATATGACGAATGCAATGATCAAGGGCATTGACTAACAAACCTATCACTGCATCATATTCATCCTGGTTATTGGTGGAAGGTCCAATGCACACGTCATTGGAGTGAACTAACAAATGGAAGGGGGTAAAAATGGCCCAAGTTGTCGAGGCTAGATTTTGGGAGAAGCAACTTGCACCATCGACACGGTCGATAAATGGTGTGGATGATAGATCCATCTGAAAGGTGCCATAAGAAAACAAATGAGATGGTGGTGTAAAGTTCAATCTACCTAAGTGTATGAAAAATATAAATACACGCATGTCAATGGGAGATGCTATGGGTAAAATTTCTTGAGGTAGAGGGCATTCTGACGGTTAGGAAGGAGTTGGCCATCGAAATACTCTATAAGGTATTCCCCCTTGCCCAAGTACTTACGAATGATGTAAGATCCTAGCAATAATGAGTCAAAATTCCCATGACCAAGGACATCATGGGCTTGGTCATACACACGAACAAGGTCACCTTCATGAAAGGAATGAGGGTGGGATTTTCGGTCATACTGAGCTTTGGTGCACTTTTTTTCTGCTTCAATGGTTTGCAATGCAATACGATGGTCTTCAGAGGAACGCTTAAGCATGATAAGTATTTTCTCTAAAGGTTGGGTGTCGTCAAGAAGTTTGATGGCTAGGTGAAAGGAGGGATTTTCACACTCGATCAGTAAGACTGCCTTCTCGCCAAAAACAAGGTGGAAAGGAGTAAACCCGATGGTGGTTTTAATATAATTTCTATAGGCCCACAAAGCAGGGAAGAGCATAAGGTGCCATTTGGTTTTTTTCTTTTTCACCATCCATTGAAGCATTTTTTAAGGATATATTGGCCACTTCAACTTTTCCATTACCTTGGGGATAATAAGACAATGAATATTTGTGCTCAATGCCCAACAGAGAGGCTAGCTAATGCCATATCTCATATTCGAAATGTCGGCCATGGTCAGAGACCAATTTTTTCGGAACCCTGAATCAAGAAATAACATGGTTAAAGAAAAAGAGAGTTGTGGTAGCCACAATGCTATTGAATATTGGCATAACCTTAGCCCATTTGGTGAAATAGTCAATGGTCACGATAACATACTTTTGTTATTAGTAGAAGGGGGTAGAAACTCCATAAATTCAATGGCCCATTTGCAAAAAGGACTCACTGATATGACAAGATGGAGGGGAGCAGGTGAAGCTCGCACCTTTGAGGAAAATAGCTGGAAATTGGGACAATGTTTGACTTCCTCAATGTAATCGTCGAAGAAGGAAGGCCAAAAATACCCAGAACACATGATTTTATGGGTACCACAAGCACTGCTATGGCAGGAATTAAGGACTTCCTTATCTTCAGCGTGCATGAGACAATGACGAAGGACAATATCAACACCGTGATGATAAATATCATCATTGATAAGGAGGTAGCGGGGGGCTTGGTGTTGTATACGCCATCAATCATCACGATTGAGATGGGGGGCGAACTTCTCAGTTTTCATATATGTAAGGATGTGGCCATACCAAGCATCATTCAAAGTGATGGAAAAAAAATTTTCATCGGGTAAATCATCATTAACCGACAAATGACGCACACCAGTAGAAAATTCATAAATGAGTTCAGCAAGGGCCAAACCTTTCTTACTCTTTGGTGTGAAAAATTCAAGATCGAATTCCTAGAGGATAATGATCCAACGGGAATATTTCCCATTAATGATCCATTGACTTAAGAGCAAAGCCATTGGGTTGGACTTTGTCACAACCTTGGTGGCATGTGTAAGGATATAATGACAAAGTTTTTGAACCAATAACACGATGGCCAATGCCAATTTCTCTTCATGTGAGTATGACATAGGGGGTCCCACAAGGTTCTTACTGAAATAATAGGTAACATGATCGTTTCAGGCAGCATCTTCCTGGATGAGGACCCCAGCTACCGAATGGGTGGAAGCTGAGATATATAGGATGAAGTACCTATAAAATTTAGGTGGACTAATCAAGGGAGTGGAAGTGAGGGCACGTTTCAGGGAACAAAAATATTATTGAGCATAATCATCCTAAAAAAATGGAATGTTAGATCGAAGGAGTCTAAGAAACCCATGCGCAATGGTGGCATAGTCAAGAATGAACAGACAAAGGAAATTGGATTTGCCTTGAAGGCTTTGTAACTGGCACAAGGTGCGAGGAATGGGGAGTTCAAGTATGGCTTGAACTTTGAGAGGATCAATATTTATACCATCTTTGGAAACAATGAAGCCCAAGAGATGGCTGGCTAGAATGAAAAAGACACATTTCAACGGGTTAAGGCAGATATTATACTTGCAACATTGGAGAAAAATGGTATGAAAATCATGATTGTGTTGTTCCCGAAGCCTAGAACGAACAATGAGGTCATCAAGGTAAGCAAGGATAATATGAGCCATGTTGTGGAAGTAGTAATACATGGCCTGCTGAAAGTTTTCTACGACATTCTTTAAACCGAAAGGAATGACCCTATAAGAGAAAAGTTCCCCACTAACTAATGAACATAGTTTTAAGATGATCAACACGGTGGATAGTTATCTGATTGTATCTGTAGAGTCCATCCATGAAGGATAAAACGTCATGCCCCGCACACTCATCAATGATATTTTCAATAAAGGGTGTGGGGAAGTTGTCTTTGTAACAAGCTTTTTTGAAGTCGTGAAATTCAATGAAGACATGAATGGTGCCTTGTTTCTTAAGAAAGAGAACCAGGTTGGAAACCCATGTGGTATATTCAATGGGATAGATAAAACCAGCTTGCTTGATCTTATCAATTTTGTCTTTGATAGCCTCTCATCTGGAAGGATTGATGGGTCTCAAATTTTGATAGACAGGAATGGAATTGGGCCATGTGTTGATACAGTGTTCAACAATGGCAGGATCAAGTCTAGGAATCTCAGAATAAGATCAGGAAAAAACATCAAGAAATTCCTTGAAGAGCTTGGTGTAAGCCTCAATTTCTTTTGGGGTAAAGTGTGCACCCAAGGTAATGCTTTCTTCGACCCCTGGTTTATATGAAATTTTTATTTTAATGGTGGGATAGATATTTTCCATGTTTCCTTCTTCAAAAGTGTCTGGTGTAGGGATGGGATTTTTAAACCAACTGAATTCACCATAAATTAAGTCTTTAGATTCCACAACATATTGGTCATGGGTTTGCTGAGAAAGGAAGTACGCACGATGGTTCATATCATCCCAAGGAAAATAAGGGGTGGTCATGGCTTCCATGATTTCCTCATCATAATGGAATATGAGAGAATTGGAGTAAGGGATAACACTTGATGCAGCGGAGCTACTTGGCGCATCTTCATGAGATAAATGGTTCACATATGCATCACCACTATGGGTGGACGAAGAGCTAGTAGATGAAACATCTACCTATGTTGATACCAGGGTGTTGATGAGGGAGGTTTGACAAAAACATGATGGGAAGCCCCAAAGGGTTCTTCCTCTATGGATTTCATGGAAGACGATAGATAGAGAATAGTGACCGAAGTATGTCATACTATCATCGGGGGTAGGTATCACAATGGGTGCAAAACTATCCTCTGGTTCTGGTGAAGCAAAACTTAGAAGCAGAGGAGTAGATGATCCACTACAAGAAGCCTATATTTCATTTATTCCTTAAGGGTATCGAAAAATTCTTCGAGACGAGGAAAATGATGGGAATAGTGTCCATAATGATCGAAAAAATCACAAGGGTGATTCTTATGTAAAATTTTGAGTTTCTTGGCTAAAACAGGTAAGGTAACATGGACCTCCAGGATGTCAGATTCAGGAAATGTTTCATTGACCAGAGGTTTGAGACGAGGAAGCTCAGGATAGTTATTGGTGGCATGCCCAACAACATCACACAAAGTGCACAAAGGTGTCAGATTTGGAGGCTTAGGTGGAGTTGGAGTTGTTTGGGGAGCCTTGTACTTAGTTTCCTTCTTTTTGGCTTTGCCCCCCTCACCAGATGCTTTCACAACAAGAGTGGGTTCCTGTTGTGTTTTTTGTGGAACTGAAGCAAATGGAGGGGTCATCGCGATCAGTTGAACTGAGGTCAAAGTGGTATATGGTTTGAGTTGAACATGTGGAGTATTTGTTTTGGGATAAAAGTACCAAACTGGGATCCCCATAGTCAAATTGGGTAAACTCAACATAGCCATAACAGGCACCAAAAAGACTCCAGATGGGGGAGCTAAAAACAATATCTAACTTGAAGGATAATGGTCGAGCAGAATGACTCCCATATGGTTAAGGCTTGGGGGAATTGTTCCTAGTTGAAAAATATGAGGAGAGACAACATCAGAAGGAGAAGGTCCTTAAGGAGATGATATTGATGGCTATGTCGAGTGAATAACAGCAAGTTGTGAAGGTGTGGGCTACTAGTTGGGCGTATTAGGCCACTTTTCATTAGCATGTGATGCTTGTAACATGCAAACACTCAATGAGTTGGTACCAGTGATAAGAAGGGGGTACCAGGGAATGCACCAAGTAATATGAAAACTTTATAGACTCCTGATGCCAGGATTCTAGGTTAAATAAGATCCTAGCATATAAACCAGTGTGTTTCCATCAGCATGAAAACACTCATCTAATTCTTCATTAAGAAAACAATTTGCAGCTTAAAATATACATACAGGAAAGGAGAGAGAGCCATCCAAACAAAATTGCTGGCATAATAATAGATATAATGAGATTTACAAACTCCAACATTTGGCTGAATATTACAATAAATGGCCTTTCAGCTCTCGGCCCCTTACAAAAAGCTCTCAACCCATTTCTCACTCTCTCTGTATTCCTCACTTTCCTCACCTCTCTCAGCTGTATTTCATCCTCACAAAACCCTCCTATTTATACATAAATAATGGATTTATTTCACTCCATAAATTCCTCCGCACAAATCTCAACTAAAATCTAATTTATATTTATCTTTTTGTGGACTCAACTAAGTCCTGTTTATGGAATTCCTCATCCCTAGATTGTCTACCTAATTCACTCCACTCATATCCTTAATTATTTAAGGAATATATACAATAATCCTCACATTTATAATTTCTCTCCTAATTTATGAAAAATGAGAAAATTAATCAATAAAATAATTAAAATATCTCACCCCCTTAATTACACAATTGAATAATGAAAATTTAGCTTTGATGCTCCTGCATTAGACTCCCCATGTAGAGAAGTTTTCATAGACTCCTGTCTATGAGGTCTGTTTCTTTTCTGTAACAATGCGATAGCCACAAGTCCTGATGAATTGCTCCCTCCAGGATTCCAAACTCTGTTCTGTCACTGGTCCTTCAAAGTATCAACTCGATTTGGTAATTTATCATTCACTCTCTCATTCGTATTCCATCGACTTCTCCAACACTTTCTTTCACTAATTACTTGGAGTATTACCTCTTTGTCAAATTCTTTCGTCTCCAACTGGATGAATACTTAACTTCTTGCAATGAATAATAATCAAGAACTCCTTATTGATTACAACTATAGTCTTTGGTTGCTTTTATAGCAACAAATTTCTCATCCAGTGTAGTACCTGCATTCACCAACAAACTGTTAGTTTTAAAAATATAAGACCTTTTGGCCTCTTTTAATTCTTCAGGCATCCATCTCCCACCATCGAATTTTTGGTCTTCAATAGATTCTGTTTCGAACTACTGGCTGCTTCCACCTTCATCCTGCTAGATCAATATTTATGTCTCCTTTATGTCTCTACGGACACAACTCCCTTACTGCTCCCGATATTTCATCTCAACTCCAAATAATTTCCACTCAACTTCTCTGAATTTAACATCATATATGTTAATGCTGATTTCTGTACAGACACTTACATCTTATTTGAAAATTTATAACATTCATTCAACTCTATAAACATTTCATCTCTATCATGCATAGTAACTGTAATTTCCTCTAGATCAGGTTCTGCAATTTTTACTTCTCCATCAGGTTCCTTAAGCCACCGTTATAAGAATTCGATTTCCATGTGAAATTTGGGCCAACACTTTATCACCATCGTAATTCCTAGTTTCATCCTTCTTCTGGAAATATTCCTGAGCTGTCCTAGTTTCTGTTCCATTACATTGTAAACTTTTTTCAGCGAATTCACTAAAAAAATACATTTGTTTACCTCGGAATATCTCTTCGGCATTTCTACTACGCTCCTGCTCCATAACAGTTTCAACTTGTTGTCTTACCCCAAACAAGAATTCATTTATGATTTCTTCCTGCTGCAAAAATTCAGTACCTTCCCCCTCTGAAAGGAATTCTCCATCAGACTCCACCTCAAGAGTTTCATTCTCCTCTGTGATAGCTTCATCAGACTGCTCACCATCTTTCGCATATCCTGCAAATATACATAAATTGTGAGAAAAAATGCAAGGCTTCATAGCCTCATCTGCTTCTCTCACTGACACATCTTCATATTCTTTTGACTATCCCAATAGTTCATGAGATCTTCCTCATTGATCTCTTCACCCATAATTTCACCCTCTTCTGGGCCACAAATGGAAACATCCATTTTTAACTCAGCCTCTTTGAGTTCTTTACACCTCAACATCTGCTCAATCTTCCTCAACTCTTCTGTCAACTATATGTTTACCTACTTTTCCTTCTTTGCATGTAGTCTCTGCCACTTTACCTTCTTTCTCATGGTCCAACCATGTGTCTGCTCCTTCACATTTTCCTGCAGCAATTCCATTAACAATTCAAGGTGAATTGTTATCTCAACCTTCTCTCGCTCGTACTCTTCATTCGTCAACTACTCACATATGCCACCTACCTTGGCATTTTCCTTCTTCTTCCTTCTACTGTGGTCTTCATCAAATCTTCGGAAATGACTATCAACAGTCATCTTCCTCTTCTTTTTTAACTTCATCTGTTCACGTGTGGATTTAATTTAATCCACTTCTCAACAATCCTTCACACTTTCCATTCATCAAAATGAAAGTTCTCCTGCTACGCTTGGCTTCTCTTGGTTCTCTGTCTTGGAAACAATATATGGAAACCCTCTTTCTTCACTTTGTTGCAAACAACACTTTAGTAAATCATGTGTTACAATGACCAATTATTTGGGTGTCGGGCTCTGCCGATCATGCACCCAATTACATTCAGAATTTTGAATTATCTTACGACTCTTTGACTTCAGAATTGTTGGAACACCTAATCCTCCATGGGTAGGTGTGGAATGCGAAAAGTCACAATGGAGTCCAAGTGAACTTGGAATATGAAACCAAGAGTCACACCATTGTACTATAAATGTACATCTTTGTATAATGGAAAATAAGAAAGCCTCACGCTTATCTTTCATTGTGTGTTGAGTGTCTTGTGTGTGCATTCATCTTCCTCATACACCATGTGTGTGCTTCAACATGGTGTTTAACATGGTATCAGAGCGGGCAATTGCTGGCCCTGCTCCAATTTGAGTGAGCCATTTGTGTTTATGGCCTGTGCATATCTGCAAAAATTCTTGACATTTTTGTAGCATTCAAAGTTTCTGCAGCAGTGTTTTTGCCGCCATTCAGATGTGTTTTGAAGAGGAGCAGCATTCAAAACCCCAGCATTTAGAAATTGGCAGCATTCAGGCATTGGCTTTGAAGAAAGGAAACACTGCCCATCTGAAGGTTTTCATTCTAAATTTTCTCTGCAATTTCTGCTCATTAAAATCTGCAATTTGAAGAGCTGTTGGATACTATTTATATTGGGTTTCTGAAGAAGTTTATGAGTTTTTAGTGGAAAAGATTTCTGAGTATTTTTAAAATTCTGCATTTTTGAGCTGCTGAGAGGTTTTTTGAAGATATTTCTGAGTTTTCTGCAAATCTCCAACTCTACAAATTCTCCAATTTTCTGCTGCTATAATATTCTGAAAAGTCTTGAGTTTTTTGTAAAAATTTCTGAGCCTCTGGACCACATATTTTCTACTACTGGACTACTGGAAAAATTTCTGAGTTTTCTCTACAATATCTGGAAATTCTGCTGTTGTTTTAATGATAATTTCCTGCTCTCTTCTGTTTTAAAAATTAAAAAAAACAAAAAACAAAATAAAAATAAAAATAAAAAAATTCCTTTGCATATTGGCCTTTCAGCCTCCCCTTACCACTGCAACGCCTCACAAATCTCCCCTACCGCCCTCTGCATAGCTCCCATTCTTGGCCTCTCGGCCCTACTACCCATACACTCTGCGCATACACATCTCCCACCTACCAACGCTCCCCTCGCCTCCTTAAATCTCCACTCGACCACGCGTATGCCCTCACTACTCCGCCTTATCACTCCATGACCCTCTCCATGCGCTATTTAACTTACTGTGAGCGGGCCCTCCCTTTTTAAAATATGCTCACACCGCTCCCCTGCTCTCCCCCTCGCTCGATCTCCCTCCCACGTCTACGACCCTATGCTCCAGCGCTCTATGCCTCCCACAAACCCCGCGCCCCCTCTCCTAACTACGTCCCCCTCCTTACAGCGGATCCCTCTCTGCTTTAACTACGCACTCAACCCTTATCACTCCAAAGCTCGCTGCCACATGCCCTCCCCATTCTCACGATTCCACTCCTTATCCCTCCGGCCACGCATTCCCAAACCCCACGCCATTTCCAAACGCCCCAACCCTCTTTCCTCTCACTCCAGCGCTCCCAATCTACAACGCATGGCATAGCCACCCCCTCACGTCGAGCCCTCCGCAACAGCACTCGACCTCGCCCCTAACATCTGCTCCCGCTCTCCAACGCGGACACGCTATACCCACTCCCTACCTACCTACCTACTCCCATACCTTACTCCCTCTGCGCACAGTCCCCCTTCCCTACGCTGGCTCTACACCTACCCATCCCCCTCACCTGCGTTAACCTTAAGCTATTACTCATCTCACACTACACCGACTTCCCCCCATTTCTAATTCATTCGACCATTTCAAATTTTTTTAATTTTCTATTTTTTTTAATTAAATTTGCCCCTCCCCCCAATTAAAAGTCTGCTCTCCCAACCTCACATTTTAAATTATTTCGTTTCCCATATAATAGCCCCCCCTCCCCATTAATAAACCCCTTCCATATAATTTCCCTCCCCTATTTTAAATTCGACTTTTAAAACTAATTCTCCCTCCCATATAAATACAATACCCCCCATCCCAATCAATTTCCCTCTTTTTTTTAAATTCCAGCCCTTTTAATTAATCCTATTCCCTTTCATTTTTAATTATTCCCATTTTTTTAATTAATTTTTAATTAATTAAAAAAAAAGAAAAAAAGAAAAGAAAAAACAACAGAGAGAGAGGAAAGACATTGAAGACGAGAGAGAAAGGAAGAAGAGAAAATGAACAGCAGTGAATGACGAAATGACATAGATAAAATTGCAGATTTGACATTGTATGATTTGTGGCATTGACATAAGGGTGATTTTCTGAAGAAATTGACATTTGAAGACGAGTTTTTATTGGTGCAAAATAGCTCTTTGAAGAAAAAAAAAATTCATCTGCCTTAAAGGCCTCTTGCACAAGTGTTTTCAGCTGCACATATTTTGCAGAAATATTGTATTGAACTGACATTGATTTGCATCTTCATTCAAGACTTGAAGTGTAATTGAGTTGAAAAATTGTTGATTTCCCTCCATCATTTGAGGAGCAGATTTTGTACTTTGAGATTTCCATAGTTGGAAGTTCTCTTGAGTCATTTGTATTTCTTGTTGCATCACATTGTAAACGGGTGCATTTTCGGTTGAAGCCGACACCCTTTCTTTAATTTTTGAGCCTAAGTTGTTGAAAATGGCTAAAATCAATGAGGCATTAGAGTTGTTGAATAACCTCATTCATTCCAATGTTGATGATATGATAAAAATGAGCAAGGATGCTCTAACATTGATTGTTGCTAGATGCAAAGAAAATATTAGTTTTGCGGTTGGAATCTCGGCTCCAACAAGATGAACCCAGTAGTCACCATTACGAAGACACAATTTTGTTCGGAAGATTGTGAAGGACTCTCATCATAAGAAAGAAGATAAAGTTGCCGGTTGATTCAATTCGAGTTCCTTTTCGAAGCTGGAATGTACATCTGCAGTTATCTGCTTTCTTTCGACTTACCTTCTCAAGCCCATCATCAGACCTTGGGAAGAGCTTGTCCACAACAAGCACCGAACTGGTCTTGGATATGACAAGGATGTGTCCTTTCATATTCCGGACTACACAAAGCCCATCATATTTCAGAGTGCCGGATTCATGTATGACAGTTCACCTGCAGTTGTTCCAGATCCTGTTCCACTTCCACAACAGATTGAGAAATGCCAACACTGTGATCGAGTTGGCCATATGAAAGATCATTGTTTTGATCTTCATCCATGCAAGCACTGTGGTCAGCACACTCATTCTTCAGACAGATGCTTCAGACACAAGCCTCCTGCAAGAACCAAGATTCATCTTGGATGGATCGCTTCTTGGCAATGGGCATCAGTAGCCAAGAAGATGTTTACGACACATGTTAGAACTTGTTCACGGATATTGAGAAAACTTGCAGTTGAGTTTTTGCCATCATCTCACCTTGTCCCTGACAGGGGGGAAAATGGTGGTCATGTACAAGCTTCGACAACAAATCAAGCGAGCCTGAGCCACAATCTCTCATTCCATGTTCAGAGTTGTAGCCAGCAGTTCAAGCGAGCCTGAGCCACAATTCGTCATTCCAAAGTCAGAGATGTAGCCAGAGACACGGATGCCCATGAGCATGCCTTCGGTTAGTGGACAACCTTAAACCATCATCTTTGGTTGGTGGATAACCTAAAACCATCACAGGTAGTAGACCTCCCTTCTTTTAGGTCGAAGGTCTCCCTTTCATATGAGGAACACTTCCTCTAGCAGAAGCCTTCAGCTTCTTGCCAGCTTTGGTTGAGTTCCAGGAAATGCTTCAAGCATTCCAGAGTTGTTGGTAATCCTAAAACCATCACAGGTAGTAGACCTCCCTTCTTTTAGGTTGAAGGTCTCCCTTTTTATATGAGGGACAATTCCTCTAGCAGAAGCTTTCAGCTTCTTGCCAGTTTTGGAAGAGTTCCGGGAACTGCAACAAGTTTTGCGTTCCAGTGTTGGTGGTCATCCTTAAACCATCTCTTTTTTCCAACATTTCAGAGAGTTGATTCAGCCCAAGTGCTGCCATGCATACTTTGTAGATTTGTATTACAACTCTTTTCTTTGACTCACACATACCCCTTCGGATTAAGGGGGGATGTTGGAACACCTAATCCTACATGGGTAGGTGTGGAATGCGAAAAGTCACAATGGAGTCCAAGTGACCTTGGAATATGAAACCAAGAGTCACACCATTGTACTATAAATGTACATCTTTTTATAATGGAAAATAAGAAAGCCTCACGCTTATCTTTCATTGTGTGTTGAGTGTCTTGTGTGTGCATTCATCTTCCTCATACACCATGTGTGTGCTTCAACATGGTGTTTAACAAGAATTACACCAATCCTTCATCTTTGATGAAAATACTCAAACTTAACTCAAACTATCCAAACTTTCATTCGACTCTAACATCTGTTTTGACTTCAAGGTTCAACCCAATAGTTATGAAAATGGATATTTCAAGTTACACAATCCTCCAATGAACATACACCCCTAATAAATTTTAGGATGTAAAATATTCACTCTATTTCATACTTCATTCTTATGAAAAATATCATGAGTTTCCCATTATCGTTTCACATAATACTGAAGTCTTTAATCGAAATGAAATTCAGGTTTTTCAAGATTTATTTTAAGGTGAAAATAAATAAACCATTCAATATTTAATGTTCAAAAATACCTTCCTGAATTATCATACCTCATGCTCCTGTTAAGGTTATTTAATAAACCTTTCTCTCTGCAGTCTCAATTCTCTGATTTCCATTCTTATGTGCCATCTTTGTCACGGTCAATACTTGCATGTTCACAAGCTCGTCATCTTAATGCAAACATTCCCTGCACTTATATGCACCATACAACATCAATTCACATCTCTTCACCTGTATACAGATAACAAGCTATTCATATTTCACCCTCTTCAATGAATGATGTACAACTCATACATTGTGTCCATCCTGAATATCACCTCCTTAGATACCTAATATGATGGTAAAACAAAGATTTTACATCATCAAGAAAATGTGTTTACAATCTTAAACACAAATCAAAAGAATTCTCCCATTTCCAACTACAAGCTTTGGTCCAAAATGACTTAACCAAAACTGCGAGAACCCACATTATGCACAATAAACCCGCTCACATAAAAATGCATGTTTCTCTTTATATCACCCAGGATAGCGCATTTTCATTTATTTTTCCATTCATTTATACCTCCGCATTTGCAACATTTTCACTTTAATTTTGAACCGCATGTTGACATATATAAATCATCTCCGCAAAAATACTTATTTATAATTTCGATTTTGGTTAAGAAAAACCAAAATGTCAACACATAACATGTTCAGTCATACCTTTTCCCTTGACTCATAATTCCGTTGCGTCACTCCAATTCACATTTTATGTCATGAAGACTGCCAACGTAGTTATGAATGCCAATTCATACTGTCATCACCTCCCAACTCCACTGTGAAAATATCATAGGTTAATGCAGTCTCGACAACCAGATCTGCACATTGATGCAAAAATACAACAAATATGCCCTTTCAGCAACTCCAAATTTAAGTGTTGTTCTTCCTCAAGCTTCCGAGGCTTCACTCTGCAACTTCCCAATTCCAAAATGATGTAGGAAAACACAATTCCCACTTTCAATTTAATATAGTAAGATATTAAATTTTACTAAGGTCCAGATTTGTGCTTCTAACTTGATGGACTTATTCTGTATTCACCACTTAATGGAAATTCCAATTTCCGCTCCTATTGACACATATGACAATATGGCTTATGGCATTTTTTTTATGCAAGTTTCATTCACAACTATGGACATCATTCTTTGGGGACATGGTTTTACATCCAACAATGTCAAAACGTTTCTCTGCAAATATGTATTCATTTTTTAAAGCCAAAAAAACTTAACGCAATATTTATATTTGAATCCATGCTCACCTAAACCAATACAGTTTATAACTCAATGTCGTAGCCAAGCAACATGCTAATCACCACAATTTCGAATTTGATTTAATTGTTATGCAATTCACAAAAAAACGCAATCATTACTGTAAATGGGAAACTAACTCACGGAAAATGGCGTATATAACCTCTAATGTCACTGAAAACAATTACACTACATTTCTAGAAGTGTTCATTGCAGAGTTGTTCTGTGTCACAGACGACCCACTGGAAACTGTCTTCAATGCCTCAGACCAATACGTCTTTTCCAGTATTAACACAACGTTAAAGTTTGATCCAACTTCACTAAAGGACGTGATACACCTTTACTCCATCCCTCCGGCTTCGAATGTCGTCCTTTTCCTTAGTTCCAACAAACCAAATTTCGTTTGCTACAAATGCCCTTCCAATCACTCTTAACGCTGCCAATATTACTACCAATTCATCCTTCCTCACTTCAATGTTGTCCTTCCTTCAAGTCAAAGCATCAATTTTCTCATACATTTCCCAACTCCGCTTCACCAGCGATGTAAACTCCAGGTTCTTACTATATTCGTTGAGTCCACCAAGGACCACTGCAATTGTATAACATGATTAAAATTGCATTAAAAAAACAAAACTTATTTGATTTTATATGGAGCCTTCACTCATACCAAACCAACATTGAATCTGCTTCTAATTACCACCATCCTTCAAACATTACGACTAAAAAAAATTCCGCATAGTGGCATGATCTATTTTGCACGTTGTTTGTTTGCAATGACATGTTACAGTCATAAGTCATCCATTTGTTGTTGGACGAAAATATATATATCACAGGTTTGTGAGTGATTACTCGATGCATCTGTGTGTGGTCAATGCCACAGGCTTGTTATAAATCACCCATTTGGTTGATGTGTGTAAATATATATATATCATAGACTTGTGAGTAATTACTCCACGACCCTGTGTGCGGTCAACACCACAGAATTTTCACGATGCTCTTGTGAATGCTCACACTCTACACTGGGGTATTACAATGTGCCACTGCTCTTGTGAACGCCCACACGCAGTCATAGGTGTTAAATCCATCTACCAAATGTGTTCCGACTCTAACTAGTAGTGTGCTTCTCAGTTGCTGCAATCTTATGATTTTCAACCGTGGCTTTGGTAGTTTATTTCTATATCTAATCACTTGATTACTTGCGATTTTTCACCAATGTATTCGACCTCCTGCACCCACATGCTCCAACAGACAGTATATATATACAAACAGATATAAAAGTTTCAGATTTAAAACAAAATGTAAAACATGCACCTGTTGGCTCTGATACCAAAATGATGCCAGGATTCTGGGTTAAATAAGATCCTAGCATATAAACCAATGTGTTTCCATCAGCATGAAAACACTCATCTAATTCTTCATTAAGAAAACAATTTGCAGCTTAAAATGTACATACAGGAAAGGAGAGAGAGCCATCCAAAAAAAATTGCTGGCATAATAATGAATATAATGAGATTTACAAACTCCAACATTTGGCCGAATATTACAATGAATGGCCTTTCGACTCTCGGCCCTTTACAAAAAGCTCTCAACCCATTTCTGTAATGTTCCTTTTTCAGGAACATTGTCAAATGACAAGGAAAATCTATTCTAGAGATAAACTGCAAGGGCATTTACTGGATTTGTCACCTTTAAACAAAGGATGAGCTCCAGAGGTTACCTGGCCCACTAGCAGACTCTGTCTATAGAGTGATTTTCAAGGGACAATATCCCCAAGAGGGAAACACAACAAGATTGGGAATCTCTTAAGATAACCCCAACATTGTAGCTACAACAATAAAAAATACATCAAATGGAAAATAGCAGTGAATCATATACACATGAAATGCTGGAGAATACAATGGCCATCATATTAAGAGATAACAACATAAAATATACATCATCTTGAGGAAATGATCACTCAAGAAAGGCACCACAAGCCTCAAGAAATCTGTACATACAAATATGAAGAATATTGTTGAATGTATAATGCCCTAGGCCATGACTGTGCAGTTATAGAGAGGAACTGCTGCATAAATAATGAAAGTATAATGATATAGCAATGTAGGCTCAAATAAAGAAGGGGGAGCAAGATCTCAACCCCTGAAAATACATAACATCAATCCTTTAAGAGGATTGGCTGAAATCTATGCAGAAACACTATAATACAAAAATTTCGGAGTTGTAGTAGTTGCTGCAACTCAAGAGCTGGAAATGGATGGAGAAGTATGGAATAACTGTTGTATATGAAGAGCCCTTCTCCAATGAAAATCTGAAGTGAAAGGCTGATCCTTTCACCGAAGACTTTTCCTCCAAAATCTGCTAATCCCTCACAACAAATATGCACCAAGAAAAACGTTGTCTAAGAGAGGGACTGCGCTGCCAATAATGGAAAGTGGTTGGCCTGATGCCAAAGATGATGGGATCTGCTCATAAACCCCCTTTGTTGATCTCCCAATGGATGGAACCTCTCTCCACTGAAAAACTAGCTTTGGATGGTGTGTGGAAACCTCCCCAACAACACCCAACAACACTGCACAATATCTGCTGCAGAAACTGCGCGGATGTAGATGGCTAAAGCTATGGCCTGAATGCTTGAATATGGGAATGGAGTGCAATCCTTCATGAGCTACTCAATAAGGAGAGAAAATCTTCAACTGGACTCCCTCGTGCCCGAAGGCACTGCAACCTTGCTGAACAAAAAGAGGCAACAACAAGTCTTCAAGACTCAAATGTAAAATGATCAAAGATAATCTCAACGGCTGCCTTGCTCCTCTTTTAAACAATGAGCCTTCCCACCATGGACCCTACTTCGAATTAGGGTTTCCTCCCTCTATAATCTTCCCTCCTACGTTGTCCCACATAGTGCTTTCCAACTCATGCCAATGCAGTTTGACTTGGTCAACCTTGGCCAAGCATGTATGCAAAAACCTCCTTTCACACATGGAGGTGTGAAATCAAGCTCCAATATGATCCTTTTTCATACTTAGAGGAATTTTATTCTATAATGATGCAAATAATGGGTCCCCTACCCATTTTATTCATCTCCTTAGCAAAAATTAACGTTCCATAAAATTTGGAACATTATAATTTCTCACTCTCTCTATATTCCTCACTTTCCTCACCTCTCTCAGCTGTCTTTCATCCTCACAAAACCCTCCTATTTATACATAAATAATGGATTTATTTCACTCCATAAATTCCTCCACACAAATCTCAACTAAATTCTAATTTAGATTTATCTTTTTTTTGGACTCAACTAAGTCCCGTTTATGGAATTCCTCATCCCTAGATTATCTACCTAATTCACTTCACTCATATCCTTAATTATTTAAGGAATATTTACAAGAATCCTCACATTTATAATTTCTCTCCTAATTTATTAAAAATGAGAAAATTAATCAAAAAAATAATTAAAATATCTCACCCCCTTAATTACACAATTGAATAATGAAAATTTATCTTTGATGCTCCTACATCAACTCCAGGCGAGACACTGGTGAGAGGTGCGACTGGTTGTTTACTCGCCACCAAAGATATGATGGACTCAGGTGAGGCCTAAGACTTTGGCTCGTAATACTTCAACTGATCAATAATGATGATCTTTCCGTTATGGGGGAAACACATCTTCCGTTGAACCGCAGATGCGATAGCTAACATTGCGTATGTGTAGCTACTACCTAAGAGGATATTATAATCCAAATGGGCATAGATGAATTCTATGTCAATAAAAATAGTCTTGCACGCAAGTGTGAAAAGACAATTGCAGTACATGGCAAGGGGCTGTGAAGGGTGACCGTCCCAAGCATGCAAAATTATGGTGGATGGGGACATGTCAGGGGACCCGAGTTGCTTCCAAATAGAGGCATACATCACACATGTGGATGCATCCTCGTTAATGATACATCACTAGACAGCGGCGTTGCAGATCTTGAATCGTATTTGGAAATAAACAGATGAGGGTAATGGGGGATGTTCTGACTTTTCAACATCAAATACAATCAAATGATGATCTAAGGGTCCACAATTCCCATAGAAGATAGTAGAGAATTTCTTTGGGATGGGCACGTCTGGAGAACTTCCAGCGTTGACATGGCGGCAAGAGACTACGCCAATTCATCTACTATGTTGTAAGTGTGGGCGGTCTTGGAAGAAGCAACATTTCGATGTAATGGCCCTTTGGGGATATTGGGAAAGATCTCTGCCTTAGGTTGAGAGATCTGCAAGGGATCATTTGGTGTCAGAATAGACTCTATGGATACTTTGGTTTGGGACTTGGTTGCAAACATAGGGGGTTGCTTGTCGTACTAGTGCAACTGGGTCTGAAGGTTGACATAAACCATATTGACCTCGTCAGAGTTCATCATGAGAATTTGGTAATCAGGATTACCAGAATGTTGAGTTTGAGGAGCGGACTGACCTTGTGGTGGTTGGGCAGCAACATATCCTTGCTGAGGGAAAGGATTGGTGAACACAACTGGTTGAGCTGGAGCAGTGTTTGCAGGACGTGATGTCGTGGGTTGTTGTCCTCAATACGTTGCTTGGGCTTCCAAAATTTGATGCATCTGGGGTAAAAGGGGAAAATCATGTGTATAATGTCCATGTAAACCATAAAATGCACAAGGCTTTTTCGTGCAAACTTCCTTGTTCTGCTTGGGCCAATCGCCCTGTGTAATATTCCTCATTAGCTTTTAGCTAGTTGGAATATTAAATTTTTCTTTCATTCATAGATTAAATGAATAAGTGGGTAGAGATGCCCTTAAATATATTTAGTATGAATAAAAACACTTATAATGTGAAGGTGGATCAATGTAGCTAGCTGAAATAAAGCAACCCTTAGTGTGAATGGGGTTAATGCATGTGAAAGGGGTCAAGGTTGACCAAATCAACCACGCTGCCATGGAGAGAGTGGAGATAATGGAGGACAGTGCAGTTATGGTGGAGGAGTGTATGCATGGGAGTAGCATCTTTAATGAGTGGGATCAAGGGTGAGGAAGCTCACCAAGAATATAAGGAAGGAGATGGCAGCCATAGAAGGCATTCTGATTATTGTTCATGTCTTATTCGTGTATGACTTTCTTCATGCTTCAGCTGTTTAGCGGAGTTTGCTGTGCTGTTTAGCACAAGGGTGTTTCCGGGCGGAAATCCCACCCTCATCCTTGGGGGACTTCAAGTGCCCACTCAGGAGAGGTACATCGATCTTCATTCCACTATCCGGCATCAGTCCAAGCTTCAACCATCTACCATAATGCAGTATCCTTCAGAAACTGCGTTATTTTGCAGGGTAGTTGCAGTAGAGGGTTGAGAGACCCATTTTGTGAGCTAGTTTCCTAGTGGAGGGAACAACCTTTCATTTGGAGGATCTATTGGGAGGAGTTTCATATATTTTCTTGTTATATTAGTCACCTCTTTGTAGTCATGGAGTTGTAGAGCGTTATTCAGCCCTAGCGCTGCATTTTTCATAGTGTGTATTTTTAGAAACCTTTTCTGGTTTGTCTTGGAATTGTGCTTGGGAGCTTAGATCTCTATTCCCGACACCTTTTGAGAACTATATCAACAAATATATATATTTCTATTTTCCAGCTACATTTATTCCCTCTTGTACTATGTAGTCATATCATTCCGACATTTTATGTATTAGAAACATTTCATATTTTGATGTATTGGAGCATGGGAGGCTTATTTTCATAGCTTAAGTGACCTTATCCTCAAGACATTGTACTTATTTTCTACTATTTAACATAATGGAATGGATATATGATTGCCTCATGTTTTTATGTATTGATATTCATTGCAATTTCCAGTTTTATGTTCAATATTGCTACTTTTCCCATTTTGGAATATTACAGTGGTATCAGAGCATAATCTCATCTCAGCCTGTGTGGCACTGCATTTATAACATATATATCAATGGAAGAGAGAGAATTTCCAAAAATTCTTCTCCAGACCATGCAAAATATTTCCAAAGAAATCAAGGAGATAGGTTATAAAGAAATAAGGACTCCCCTAGAGGGTTTCAACATGGAGAGAGTTCCGGCACCTCACATGCTTGGTGTGAGAAATTAGCGTTATAGCCTTCTTCACAATGCTCCACCATGCCTACATTCCTAGCAATAGGAAGTGAGCTGGGAGGGCCACAAAAGGAGGAAGCTCTTGGTGATTATTTCTGAGAGTATGAATCTCAATATTAGAGGTTTGGTGATTATTTCTGAGAGTATGAATCTCAATATTAGAGGTTCAAGGAGCACCTAAACTTCCAAAAGTTTTGTCGGATCCGGATGAAGGATAATAGGAGACCCAATATCACAATAGAGGTGGAGGGACATGCAGAACAATGATCCAAAGCGTACTATGGGTAGATTATTTCTTCCCTCTTTTGATGGGTCACCCAAGTGCACAACCAAGGCTTGGGTAGAGAAGTTGAATACCTATTTTTAGCTGAACCAAGTTTTAGAGATAGAGGCCATTAAGATAGCAGCATTTCACCTTGAAGGTGAAGCACATGAGTGGTGGTTTCATGGTCTATCTACACTAGGGCATGCTAGTGTCACAGATTATGCATAATTTACCTGGAGGTTGGTGGAAATATTTGACCGCAGAAATATAGAAGCACATTTTGTTGATCTAGCTAAAATTAAGCAAAAAGGAGATCCAAATACTTATATCTATGAATTTATAAAACTATCAGTTATGGTGTCCAATCTATATACAACTAGGAGAGTATATATGTTTATTGATGGGCTAGTAGAACCTTTGCATGGGTTGGTGAAATCCACTAGACCAAATACACTCCAAGAGGCTATTGAGAGGGCTAGAGATTTGTAGCATGCTTTGCCAAAATCAAAAGACCCATTACAACGGAAGTTCTCTTCTCAAGAAAAGGGAAAATATGTGAAGTTTCCTCCCTCAAAGGAGAACCATGAGAGGGGATCTCTTGGTGATGATGTCCAAGGAGATCTAAGGAGGAGAAAACATTGCTTCACTTTCCAAGAGCCATGGGCAACAGGACACCAGTGTGCTGTCGGGAAGGCACATTATATTGAGGTGTTATCTGATGATGAGGAGGAGGAATTAGAAAACTTAAAGGAGGATACCAATGTTGTAGCATTAGGAGGAGTTGAACCACCATCAGGAGATGTGAAGGGAGAATTTTCTCCAACTGGAGGGACTCTTTTAGCTTTGCGGGGAGTTCCCAAGTATATAACATTGAGGGTTAGAGGCACTATTTAAGGGCATAGAGTGTCGGTGTTGATAGACAGTGGGGCTACACACAACTTTATTGATACTCAGTTAGTGCAAAGGAGAGGCATTCCAATAGATGATTTTGAGGGATTCTCAGTCTTGGTTCCATAAGCTAGAATCATGCAGTGTGTTAAGTATGTTACGTCACTAATTATCACTTTGGGGACTTACACATTAACAAACTACTTCTTTTTGGTTCACATTACGGACACCAATGTGATATTGGGTGTTCAGTGGTTGATCACCTTGGGGAAGGTCACCACGGATTGGGAGGCCTTGGAGAAGGAATGGATAGATAAGGGGATTGGTAAGCACCAGAATATCAGGGGCATGCACACCTATCCACCCCGGATAGGATGGAGGCTGATTTGCGCAAAGGAGACATAGAGTGGGCAGTCGAACTGTGTATGTCAGAGACAGGAGGCAAGGGTGAACTAGTATACCCAGATGTGCTGTCTATTCTAGACTGTTATTCTATAGTATTTGGAGATATACAACCAAGGAGGCCACCTGACCGAGGATTTGAGCTCACTATTGAGTTGGAGTAGGGGATCCAAGCAGTGATCACCACACCCTATAGGCATCTAAAATCCTACAGAGATGAGATTGAAAAATCCATTTAGGAGCTCTTGGCTTTAGGACATATCCGACCCAACACTAGTCCTTTTTCTTCTTTTGTGGTCTTGGTAAAGAAGATGGGTGGCACATTGAGGATGTGCATTGACTATAGAGCTTTCAACAAGAAAAAAATGAAGAGCGGGTATCCAATCCCCAAGATTGATGAGTTGATGGATGAGCTAAGGGGATCCAAGTACATTTCAAATATTGATTTGAGGTCAGGGTACCATCAGATCAGGGTGAGGGATCAAGATATCCCCAAGACTGCATTTATATGCCACTATTGCCACATTTGAGTTCTTGGTGATGCCATTTGGGTTAACCAATCTTTGAAAACTTTTCAGTCTTGCATGAACCACATCTTCCATGGTTAGCTGAGGAAGTTTGTGTTGGTCTTATTTGATGAAATTATTATCTATATAAGCACATGGGAGGAGAATTTGCAACATATTGAGACAATATTATGCATTCTTGAGGAGCAAAAATTATATGCTAAGATTTCCAAGTGTGAGTTTGGCCTCACAGAGATGCTCTATTTGGGCCACATCATTGGAGTAGATGGAGTGATAGTTCATGAGGAGAAGATCCGTGCTATTCGAGATTGGCCTGAGCCAAATAATGTCATAGAAATTCGGGGGTTTGTAGGCATTTGTACCTACTAATGGAATTTTTCAAAGGGTTCTCTAAACTAGCAGCACCACTTACAGATTTTACCAAGAAGGGAGCCTTTAGTTGGAAAGCCACACCGCAGAGGGCCTTTGATAGGCTCAAGGAGGTGATGAGAAAATGCTTGGTGTTGGTTTTATTGGATTTTAACCAGCACTTTGTGTTGGAATGTGATGCTTCAGGGGAGGGCATTGAAGCAGTCTTGATGCAGGGGGGTCACCCCATAGCTTTTGAGATTCAGAATTTGTTGCCTCGTGAGAGGTTGTATTCTATATATGATAAGGAAATGTTGGCTAGCATGCATGGATTAGCCAAATTTTGACAGTATTTGGTGGGCAACAGATTCCGAGTGAAGACTGATCATAATAATCTTCGATTTTTCCATGAGCAGAAGCAGCTGTAGGAGAGGCATCATAAATGGGTGAGTAAGATCCAAGCATATGACTTTGACATTGAATATGTCAAAGGGAATAGAAATTTGGTAGCAGATGCCCTGTCATGGAGACCAGTAGTGCTATCATTGATGAGTGTGGATATAGATTGGAAGGCATAGCTGTTGGTGGAGTATTCCAAAGATTTCTTTGCATGTGAGATCCTAGATGGACAGGTGACTGATGAGAGGTTTAGAGTGATGGATGAGATCATCTATTACCGAGACCAGATCTTCTTGACTAGAGATTCTAGACTCAAGGAGAATATTTTGCATGCAACACATGATTCACCACTTTCCAGTCATCAAGCATTCACTAAGACATATCAGGCCATTCGAGAGAGATTCTCATGGAAGGGTCTCAAGGAGGATGCACTCCAACACATCATGGAGTCCATAGTTTTCCATCAGAAGAAAGGAGAGAACAACCATCCAGCAGGAGTATTGTAGCCACTCCCTATTTCGGAAGGAAAATGGGAGAGTATTTCCATGGATTTCATCACCAGTCTACCTACAGTACATGGTAAGGATTGTATCTTTGTAGTTGTTGATCGGTTAGCAAAGTATTCACATTTATTTGATATTTACGCACGATATACTGCTTCACAAGTGGCTGAGCTCTTATTTAGAGATGTCTTTAGACTCCATGGTCTTCCAAATATCATAGTCAGTGATCGAGATAGCCACTTCATGGGTGATTTTTGGCAGGAGGTTTTTCGGTTAGTGGGTACTGAGTTGACATCGAGTACTAGTTATCACCCTCAAACCGATCGACATAAAAATATAGTAAACAAGTAGCTAGAAGGCTACTTGCGAAACTATGTTTTGGGGTAGCAAAGAACATGGATGAACTGGCTCTATTTGGGAGAGTATTGCTACAACACAACTTTTCACATGTCCATTGACATGTCTCCATTTCAGGCTCTTTATGGGTATGATGCTCTATCATTTTTTGATGTGATTTTTGGAGCAATAAAGGCTCCTAGAGCTAAGGAGTGGATCCAAGAGAGTCAGGATATACTCTGTGCTCTCAAGGAAAACATTGCTACAACCCAGAATCAACGGAATTTGTATGCAGACCTTGGTCGGATAGAGAGGCAGTTTGAGGTTGATGATTTAGTATATCTCCATCTTCATCCTTCTAGACAGTCTACAATGAAGGAGAAAGGGGTCGAGAAGCTTAAGCTACAGTTATATGGACCATACAGGGTGATCCTTCATGTTGGAGAGGTAGCATATGAGTTGGAGCTCCCCATTGGGAGTAAGATCCATAACATTTTTCATGTCTCATGCCTCAAGAAGGCCATTGGACAACATGTGGTTTCCACCATGGATATCCCACCTATTGATGATGAGGGCCATCTCGTTTTACAACTGGAATCTATCTTGGACACTCAAGAGAGGCAACTAAGGAGCAGGGTGATTAAAGAATATTTGATTCGATGGAGGAATCTTCCAGATGTGGATGCCACTTGGGAAAGAGAGAAGGTTTTGAAACATCCTTCTTTGCAGTTGCTTGAGGGCAAGAAACATTTGGGAAGGGAGGAATGTAATATTCCTAATTAGCTTTTAGCTAGTTGGAATATTAAATCTTGCTTTCATTCATAACTTAGATGAATAAGTGGGTAGAGAGCCCCTTAAATCTCTTTAGTAGGAATAAAACCACTTCTAGTGTGAAGGTGGATCAATGTAGCTACCTGAAATAAAGCAACCCTTATTATGAATGGGGTCAATGCATGTGGATGGGTTCAAGGTTTACCAAATCAACAATGCTGCCATGGAAAGAGTGGAGATAGTGGAGGACAACGCAATTATGGTGGAGTGTATGCATGGGAGTAGCATATTTAATGAGTGGGACCAAGGGTGAGGAAGCTCACCAAGAATAGAAGGAAGTGGATGGAAACCATAGAAGGAATTCTGATTATTTTTCATGTCTTGGTCTTTTATGACTTTCTGCATGCTTCAACTATTTAGCAGAGTCTGTTGTGATGTTTAGCAAAAGGGTGTTTCCGGGAGGAAATCCAAACATCATCCTCGATGGAATTCGAGTGCCCACTCAGGAGAGGTAAATTAAGCTTAATTTCACTATCCAACATTAGGCCAAGCTTCAACCATCTACAACAACGCAGTCTCCTTCAGAAACTGCGTTATTTTGTAGGGCAATTGTAGTGGAGGGTTGAGAGACCCATTTTGTGAGCTAGTTTCCTAGTGGAGGGAGAAACCTTTCATTGGGAGGATCTATTGGGATGAGTTTTAGATATTTTCTTGTTATATCATCCACCTCCCTGTATTCATGGAGTTGCAAAGTGTTATTCATCCCTAGGGATACATTTTTCACAGTGTGTATTTCCGGAAACCCTTTCAAGGTTGTCTTAGAATTGTGCTTGGGAGCTTAGATCTCTATTCCCAAAAATTTTTGAGCATTATGTCAGAAGATCTATATATTTATATTTTATGGCTATATTTATTCCCTCTTGGACTACGCAGTCATAGCAATCCAAAATTTTATGTATTAGCAACATTTCATATTTTGATGTATTGGATCATGGGAGGCTTGTTTGCCTAGCTTGAGTGAATTTTTCATCAAGAAATTGTACTTATTTTCTACTATTTAACATAATGGAATTTCTATGTGATTCCATTATTTTTTTTATGTGTTGATATTCACTGCAATTTCTTATTTTATGTTCAATATTATTGTGTTTCCTGTTTTGGAATATTACACCCTGTTTATGGTTTGCAATGTTAGGTTGGTTCCCATGGGTTGCATTCAGTTGAGTACCTTGGAGACCTTGGTTACCCTGTGCTTGTTGGTTCTTGTTTCCTTCCCCTTATTATTTTTCTTGGAATTGGGGGGATTAGTCACACTCCTTTGAGCATACACTTGACCTTGAGGAGGCAGTGGTTGTTGTGGCAGAGGTTAAGAAGGCGCAGGAGGCGGGGGTGTTGATGCCAGAGGGACTAAAGAATTGGGATGTGCATAAGGATAAAAATGAGTTGGGGCAACATTCTGGGAAACAGTTTTAGCAATAGCTAGCCCTGGCATCGATTGATGCAGTTGGGAAAATGCATAAGGCGTTATTTGATAGGGATACAAATTACCCGGAGTGGGATATATGTTGGAGGAACTTCTCCTCCCTGAGGGTAACCATAAGTCATGTGAGGATGAGCATATGGTGATGGGTGTGGAAGGGATCCAACGATAATGTTGACATCATGAGATGCCCCCAATGAAGTGGCACCACTGGGTCTAGATCTAGTAAAACGGTATAAACATAACCCGACTAGGCATAGATCAAGTCATATTATAGCAACTTGAAGAGATTCTTCCCCAGTCTGAGGAAAATGAGATTCTACATCTTTACTAATGGGGGCTAAGAGTGTTTTAAGAAACCAATCCATATATACATGGTCATCGAATGTAGGAGCTCTATAGAAGCTCCTTCTTCTATGCCATTCTTGGACATGGTTAGAAAGGTTGGTGGCAGAAGTTTGATCGAATGCATTCAACATTTCAGCACCGGTATCATAGTGGAGGGGTAACTAGAAATATGACCAAAATGCTTTAGAAAGAGTCGCAAAAGCAGTGTGAGATGTGGCGGGCTGGTCAACATACCACTTTGCACCTTCTCTAGTGAGCGTGTGTTGGAACAACTGAAGACGAATGGAGTCATCAGTGATGGAATGAGATGAACACCACATATGAAAGGAGTGGACATGATTAGTGGGGTCCTCTCCATTGTTTTCCTCAAACTTAGGAATGTCAGAAGGAAGCTTTTTTGGCATAGTTGGGCAACCTACATCGTGATGTATGGGGTCATTTATTAACTAGCTAAAATCAGGAAGGCTTAAACCTGCCATGAAAGGTAGAAAAGGAGTAGTGAGGATGGATCCTGTACTAGTTCCTCTAGAAGTGACTCCAGGATTAGGGTTAGAGCCACTGGCTGGTTGGTTTCCCACACCTGCATTGCCACCTGACATGGTGACTGTGTTAGGTTGAGAAGAATCAGAATAAGAGGAAGAACCTGATGAACCAGAAGAACCAAAGTCAAAATGGGGACTCGGGGGAGGACTAAATAAAACCCTACGGGGTGGTGTGAGACATACTAATGGAAAATGAAGGTGAAAACCTTGGAGGCTCCGCGAAAAATGCATTGGGGGTGCAATGATGGAAAGAGACAAGTGAAACGAAAAGTTTGAAGAATGATAAACAAGGATCTGTGTGGTAGATAAATTAAATTATGATGTTTATGTCTTGGCTTGGCAGTGTAAACCAAGTGCTCTTCACTTTAGGTATGAGTGTGTGCAAGCCGTGTGATTATTTTAATTAAGCCCCAACGGTTATTTTAAAAAGGAAAAATGTTAAAAACTATAAATAAAACTGAAACGATAGTAAAATAAACAAATAATAATGCATAAATCCAAACCCAAACAAGGCTCTCAAACAACCAAACTTTATGGGGGTGAAATGGACTCAAAACACACTAAAATCGCCAAGGGATCTAATGTCAATAAGACTGGGATCTAATGACTTGATACTATTGGAAATGACACAGGAAATAGTAGGAAACCAAAGGGGAAAATTGCTGCAACATATAGAGCTAAAGGTAAAAAACCTAGAGAAAACAATGGGACCTTAAGGGAAAAGACGAAAAAAAACTTAAGAGGGATTTTTGGATGTAAAATTAACCTATCTGAAGGATAGGTAAAAATGACAGATCATACCCTAAAACAATGGTTGAAAACGCTGCAAATATCAGACTACCTACTCAGCTCAACTCGTCCTAAAAGGTGGAAGTGTACCTAAACCCTAGTGGGCTTGGTTCTACTTCAAGGAGACAAACTGAGCATATCCAGGCCTAAGACAAGATTAAAGAGAGGTCAGACAACCGAAAATAGTGCTCTTGGAAAACCCTATCAAGTTCTGAAAAAAATCAGAAAATGATTCCAGATCGCAAATTATGACCTTTAAAGAGGTGACATCACACTTTTTGGGCAGATAAGTGCGATTTTTGGGGGAAATCAAACTTTTTGGGCTAAAAATTGTGAGTTCTTCTCCTTGGTTCTTGGGCGGCAAGTTGCGGAAAAAGTATTGTCTCCAATGCGGCTAATACTTGTTACCTGTGGAAAACACCAGAAAACATCCAGAATTTAGAATTTTGACTGAATTAAGGAAAAAAAGCTAGAAAAAAACATCAAGAGACTAGAAATAGTTGAAGAAAAACCCTAATCATTGACGCTGATGGTCACCCAGGAATCTGAATTACAACAGTGGAGTCACCATTTGTTAGTGTAAAATCTTTTGGCAAGTGTACCAAAAATAACTTACTTAAGCTATGAGTGACGAATAGCCTTAACAATAGAAATGGATGTAAAACCCTTTAGATCTGCAATAGACAATGAGAAGAAATCTTGGGAAAACCCAGATATATGCAACAAAAGTAAATAAAAAAAGAAAAGAAATAACAACTGATGCAAAATAATTCCAAATAACCAACATAAAAGACAAGTTTAAAGAAAGTTTTTTTATATTATGTAACACTCGGTGAATGAAACAAGTAAATGTTATGAGTCACCCTCAATGGGATGGGTTCTTGGTTTTTCTCAATGCTTCAGCTTCGTGAGTCTCTTTGTCTCAATGATGTATAAAACCCAAAATATCTAGTGAACTCAAGTGGGAGCTTAGATGGCAAAAGAAAAAGATAGCGACAATGAGAATGATCAAAGTGAAGAATGAATGGAAAACCCTCCTGTTTATAACAAAATATTGAGTTATCCTAAAAAATGGAGAATAATAAAATAATATTAACCATAATGTAGATCTAACTACTTGGAATATTTTATTATATTTTTTTGGAGGGAAAATATATTTAAATTGGTTAGATACCTTTATTTAGAAATAATAAACAAATAAATGATTTATTTATCATTTCAAGAATGTGGTTAAGGAATAATAAACAAATAATTATTTTTTTAATTATTCCTAGGTGATTTATTCAAATTTAACAAGGAATAATAACTAAATAATTATTTATATAATTATTCCTCATGGGGTTTCTTGTTTTAAGCAGAAATAACTTAATAGAATATAATTTATTAAATTATTCCTTATAGTGAAAGAAATTTTACTATGGTAAAATTGGTCTTACATGGTGTCCTTCGATCCATCTAGTTAGAAATGGCTAGAAGACCAATTTTTGGTGATAACACTTGCACTGGTTCATGAGCCTACTTGGAGGCAGCATCAATGCCTGGGAACAAATGCAACAAGCCCTTAATGAGAAGTATAAGGATTATTTTAGGTCTAAGGAGACAAAAGAAGAGATATTTAGGATGACTCTAGGGCCCAATGAGTCCTTAAAAGATTATGAGGAAAGGTTCCAAATTAACTATAGAAGGGATAATTGTACCCTTTACCCTAAATCACTCAGGCTTTTACTCCTCTGAGGGATTAGGGAGGATGTAATGGAGACCCTCAATATGCTATCTAGTGGATATATTTACCAGTTGACCTATTATGACATTAAGAAAATTTTCATGAATCATTATGGGATGCAAGGAAGAGAGGTAGGTCCAGTCCAGGCATGGTCAACTCTTATCCCTCCACCTTGACCATCAAACATGAGATAGGGAGAATTCTAGAAGACTTCAAGAGTGAGATGTTGCACACGTTTTCCTTGCATATGGATACTATGCATATTAAGAGGAATAAAGAGGAAGAAAAAAGGTCACTAGCTATCTTTTTCCCCAAATGCACCAAGAGGCACCCCAAAAATGAATGTCCACTAAACACCATAGAGGTCTACTCTGTTTGTGAGGAGAACCATGCAACAGAAAAATGTCCCTCAATTCCAGGCCTGAAGGCTATATACCAAGGGGTAGAGAATTTCTTGGATCAACTTTTTTCATCAACCAAAGTAGGATACAAGGCCCTCAACCATACCAATAAGGCATGTAGGGTGCGCAATATCCTTCTTACAATCCAAATAAAAATGCACCCTTATATCCTTGGTGTCCTCCAACTCACTCATCTTGGTCCATGCTACTAAGGGGTAAAATTCTTTGGTGGTAGTTGATGTATATCCCTCTCAAGGCTTCCCAATGCCTGAGGTAGACAGTCATATTAGTTGTATAGTTACAAATACATTACACACATGTTTCTACTAATGCATAATTGAAAAAGTGAGATATTGAAGGATTACCTCTTTGTGAACAACATATCCTTTGGAGAGCGCTAAGTGGCATGGATGAAGTCCTTCCTCACCGGATCCATGTCTAAATCCAGCAAACAATTAAAGCACACGTGTAATCTTCAAAGTGGTATCAGTTACTAGCAATTAAAAAAGTATATAATCAACATTAAACAATGCAAACCTGAGCCATTTATATCATTATTCATAGAAAAATGAACAACAAATGGGACACTGAAATATCAAATGGAAAAAATAGATACATTTCTATTCATATATAAAAATGAGGATTACGACCGTTAGTTGAACTAAGCCCTTCTTAGTCTTCTAAATCCTCTCTCTCTCTCTCCTATATCTCCGAGTGTAATGATACTTGGGCTAAGAGTTCTCAATGAACCTTTCCAATCCTTAAGCCTTACACTCAACAATGAAGTTATACTCTACACACAATCAAACCTTCGACCTTTGACCAAGAGCCCAAGGCTCCAATTTATAGGAATTGGGGAGGCCAGATCTTGCCAATCCTTTCAATCAGATTGAATGGAAAAAAATCTTGTTGTTTCCTTGCCTTTCCTTGCTTTTTCCCTCTATAGGGGTTAAATTGTGTTTGGAAACATATAATAAGAGGTTGTACCATAGGTTGCTGCTTTTGAACTGACTCATTCTAAGAAAAAGCAGGAAATGCCAATTAGTTTCCGTTGGATTTGTCCCTTTTATCATGAAAACATGAGTAACGCTACCCCTTAGGCAAGACAGAGTGTTAACCTAATTACTAATTCTCCCTTTGAATGGCTGGGATGAATTATAACTCGGCTGTTAGAACGAGGTCTCCTAACAAGCTACAAAACTGGTCCATTTTTTATATTTTTGATTATATTTAGCCTAGCGGAGGGGTTTTGGGATGGGTCAAAGCCTCGAATGCATTGTAATGGGTCAAAGGGTAAACTAGGGGTCTGAAAACCATGGGTTGCGGACCATAGGAAAGTCGAGGCTAGTTTTTTATAAAGAGAGATTCTTTTTGTGTTGTAAAGGATAAGAAAAGATGATCTATTGATGCGATCTATTGTTTAAGCGATCTATTTGGGTTTTGGGGAATGGACTCCTACTAGCTGTGTGCACGGAGATCCTAGTCCAGCTGTGTGTGGACCCTGCTGTTGTGTGCGTAGGTTGGGAAGGGAATAGGAAATGTAAGGAAGAATTGATGAATGAATGAATGTGGAAGATTGTTATAGAACTGAATCTGTGAGTACTGTTATATGAATTACTAGTAATTGCTGTATTGTGTGTTTCCTGTCCTTAAGCTGCGAAATATCTGTGTACTATGTTCTTGGATCTAGATCTGTCATGTTCTGTTTATGTACTACTGTAGTGATGATATAACAAGCATATAACTATATATCTAGCGCACGTGGATGCAAATCGAGACTTAATTAACTCTGCGTAGAATAAGGTAATCAGGGATTACAGGATCTAGCACTGCTCTGCTTGCTTTACCCATCCTTTCTCAGGGTGCGGAAACTTGGTTCCAGCACCCACCCATACTACTTTGAGTGAGACTTTGACCTATGAAATCAAGTCACTGCCGAAAGGGCCAGTAGTGTAGGGGTTTGTTTGAAAACCTTGCTTACTGAACCTAGGTCAAGACCCCTCGAGCCAACAAATGGTTCCGTTGTCAGGACCCGAAGAAGTCTGAGAGAGGAATCAGGTAATGACAAGAGAATACTGGAAACCTAAAATAAAAGAGATTTAAGACTGGTTCGAAAGACAGATCCAGGAGTTCGCAGTAAAAGAAAACTGCAGTGAAAAATTAACGGCGGAAAGGTGGAAAAATAGGTACATTCTTACTGAAAGCTATGAAATATTCTTTGTAACCTTTGCGATTGAACTCCAGGAGTGGCTGGCCAGGCTTGTTTAATTCCAAAAGTGCTGGAAGGATGAGTGAGTCATTCGGTGGACCCCAGAGCTACTTGAGCAGCTGGAAAAAAATAATAATATTATCACACGAACGGTGGATCACTGGGTGGATAGTGTGCTGGGAGGATTTGTGACAGAATTTTCCATTGATCAGTTTGTATCATACTCTAAGGCTGAACAAAGATTCTTCAAAGGATTCTGAGGCAAATTTCTGAGGATGTTACCATTGCTGATCAAGAAATTATTGTGCAAAAAGAGCATTCTGTGTAGTTATACTGACTGAATGACCTCGGATCTAGATGGGAGTGCGACCTGTAGTGGTAAATACTATCAGACCAACCTTGACGGATGGATATCTTCCTACAATCCATTGCAGGAACCAGCTGTGCAAGATCTCCCAGCTACATCGCCACCTCGGCCATGCAAAGGTAAGAATTCGATTATACCGCCACCCTCCCTAGATAGTGATATGGTTGTGCATTTGAAACTACCTACCTTCAAGGGGGTAGGAGATGAGGATATGGACCGATTTTGGTTTGTTTCAGACTCCATATGGACTGCACAGAATGTGGAAAGTGATACGGTAAAAAGGGTGCAGCTATCGTTGGCCTTCGAGGATAGGGCCCTAGACTGGTATATGCCGTATATTGCCCAGAATGGGGGCGCATCTATTCAAGATATCAAGGACGCTTTGAAGCACCAGTTCAAGAAGCCAAAATCTTATTCCCTGTTGGTAGCAGGAGTAAAGGACTTCAAACAAGGTGCGTCTGAGTTAGTATGGGAGGCTGATTAGCAACTAAAGAAGGAAATAAGGGAAGGAGGATTCGAATATGATGATAGACAGCATATGCAATGGTTCATCGCTATGCTGTTACCTCACCTATGCTCACCAATGAGTCATCAAAACTTTGAGTCGCAGGAGAAGGCTATGGAAGTCGCTATGAAACTAGGGGCTGCCCCTCGAGAGGATATGTCAGCATGGGTACAACAAATCCAAGAAAAACTTGGGCCTATGCATATGGAGATACAAAACCTACGAAAAGAGCGAGGAAAGGACGGTTGCACAGATCTCTGGTGCATACGATTCTGGGTGTCTGGCTATATGAAGGATCAGTAACCTCTGTTGACAGATTACATGCAAGCAGGAGGACCTAGCCTAGTACGCCCAGGGATGAGTAGGGAACCCATCCTATTATGACCAGGTTCAAGCAGAACTGCATTATGGTGTGATGATTGTCAGGTAGCAGGACTGCATGATACAAACCATTGCCCTCGGTTGGGTGCATATGTCCCAGAACTAAAGCAAAAATGGTGCAGATTCTGCCGATCAGTGGGACATGATAAGCAGAACTGTCGTACTTATGACTTAATGATGTATCGGGGGAACTTATATAGGGTACAATCGGACCCTGCGTTGCTAAGAATTTCTGCGCACTTTGGAGGATCACCGGCTTGAGGAAGAGGAGGTCGGGGAGGGAGCGTAGGATGAGGACGTGGGCAGCTAGTCTATTATAACAATGGGGAAATAGGGCATTTTTCCAGAGAATGCCCAAATCCCACCAGGCCATCATGCAAATATTGTAGGAAGCTGGACCATGAGGTAGAGGACTGCCCAATTTTAATAGCCAAGATGTAGGAAAAGTAGCCCACCCCTACGCAGAATGTACAAAGATTTAAATCCGAGCTAAGGAAGGTGGATCCCTGTGTAAAATTCATGACATGCAGCGAGCTGGTCACCCAGGGAGCAAAAGAGGAGATTGCCTCCCAGGAAGGGGTGCCTTTCAAAGAACATATACCACTGAAAGTCTCTATGCAGCCACCAACACAACCTCAGATAGAGGAAGGGGTTGAGCCCTTTTTAAAGGCATGTCTGAAGCTACTACAAAATCCACATGTTGTAGGTAATATCCAAGCACTACTAAATACCTACGCGGTTCAGACCAATTTGATCCCTGAAACCAAGGATGTACACAAACTATACAACTATAATAAGCGCACCAGAAGAGAGATGCGATTGACTGCGCAGATTGGTGACTACGAGATGGATCAGGTTATCTTAGATCTGGCGTCATATGAAAATTTATTACCAAAGCAGACATGGCAACGAATGGGGGAACCTAAATTATAATGGTCCACCATCTAGCTATGAATGGCCAATAAACAAAAAATCATCCCTCTAGGGAGATTACCAAAAGTCATGGTTGACATCACAGGGGTAAGGGTCCTAGCTGATTTTGAAGTCATATAAATTGTGGAAGATGCGGATCCCTACTCTGCGCTCCTTGGACTAGACTGGGAAATTGACATGGGGGGTGTCATCAATCTCAAGAAACACAGCATGGTGTTTGATAGCAAAGGTACGCATGTCATAGTACCACTAGATCCAATAGAAGGTGCGCGGTATACAGAGCCAGCCTATGAGAACGAGGAATTAGATCACATTTATAAATTAACTGCACTGGATGAATATCTAGTTAAACCCATGGAGGAAGGAATGCTCTGCTGGGAAAAGGACAGTGAATGTTTCTCTGACTCTAATGAGGAGCTGGAAAATTGGCAAGGCCGATTACATGAAGTTTTAGCGCTCCGATGTCTTCAGACTGTCAGGAATTTTCAATGCATATCTACTGAGGAAAGGAACCTGCCTTGCCTGGAAAATGCAGATGATAGCCAGAAGATGGTTGAACCTAAGATTCCCATGGAACGCAGGCTAGGGGCACTATCACTAACATTGCACGGAGCACCTACATAAGGACCGGTATTCTCCGATTAGGAGAAGTATTGGAGAAGGGTGATCCTACGCATAGGGACACCAGTTTCTAGATGGACTCGAAGGTTAGTCGACCGATGCAGACACTTGCTGACATACCACACTCAAGGGTGCGATCAAGCCTTGCATGGTCAGGCTTGTCGGGGTACCGCTGGCCTAGGCATGCGTCGGATTATGGACCTGCCTGGACCCACATGTAATTTGAAGAGTTTGAGAATGCCTCAAGTAATAAATGGCACGAGGACGCGTGAAGCAACCCTTTGGTGCAGGGACGTTCCAACTAAGGGTGAAGCACATGGCTCGAAAAGACTGATGGACAACTTACAGACATGCCTCGCATCGACCTTCATTCAGGGTACGCGAACAACATGCAGGCATCATCCGTGGTCTGACATTCCGTGGAAATGACCTTAGGCACGTAAGGTGACCATTAGCACATCCTAATTTAATAAAAAAGGGATCTTACAAGTACGCACAATCGGCAGCAGATCATCAATGTAGCCATTTATGGTAAGATTGATCTACCTGAACGATTTTCAGTCTCACGAATGATACTCCACCATTAAATGGCTTCGTACAATGTGCGGGTGGCTGGATAATTACACACCACGATATTTATTCACCCTACAACATGATCTCGCTATCTGCGTACTGGTATTTTTCACTCCTTAGCATTCTCTGGGTTACCTGCTTTCGTTTTGCTAGGATGGACCCAACCAGAGAGCCTGGGAGTGCTGAGTACAGTCATAGGGGAGAATGCTGGCTCCCGACAGAAAGGGTTGTTTGCGAGCCATGCACAGTAGGAACGCCGCGATACAGGGACATGCTACGGCTTCTCCGCAACTCCAGAACACTGCCCAGCCGAAGCAATGTCTGTTCCCTCCCCCAAATTACCCTCGTCAATGCTCCTGATCCAACTACAGGGGACATCCGAATTGATTTAGCACAACTATCTTACATAGAGCTACAAGGACTACACATCGGAGTGTTGCACGAAGTTCGCCACCATGACCGAGCTAGGAAACAACAGTATGACATACCTTAGGAATTACGGGACCAACAGACTATAGTGGTCACAGAGGAAATATAGATTATTCAAGAGTAGCTAATGCAAGGTGCACAACTGGTCGAAGTAGCTACCAAACTATGGACGGCCATCCAAAACCATTCCACGCTTCAGCATATCCATATGGAATTGCAGCAGGCGGAAGCAGATTTGGACCAAGTCAGAGCCTCCTCACCCTCCACTGTCTCCGTGCAGCATCTAGCCATCTTGGATAGGATTAAGAACCTTATCCACAACAAGCATGTCACTAGGAAACGGTTGAAACCATGGGCTGATACCGCACTCCAGCTCGCCGAAGATGCTCAATCTGCCATTGCGTGCCTCCACTGGCTGTTGGAACGGATCATCGCAGCTCCAGATGGACCTGCCTCCCTGACAATGGTCAACATTACACAACATGTTGTGGCCCAGAGTAAAAAAGTGCTCCCATTGCTCCTTTTCACTCTAGCTACCTTGCGCGTGCAAGTTGAATCCGTACCACTGCAGTGACTCGAGACGAGTCACAAGATTGTGTTGGGGGACTGTTGGAAAGGGGTCTCCTAACAAGCTGCGAAATTGGTCCATTTTTGATATTTTTGATTATATTTAGCCTAGAAGAAGGGTTTTGGGATGGGTCAAAGCCCCGAACGCATTGTAATGGTTCAAAGGGTAAACTAGGGGTCCGAAAACCATGGGTTGCAGACCATAGGAAAGTCGAGGCTAGATTGTTATAAATAGAGATGAATTTTGTATTGTAAAGGATAAGAAATGATGAGCTATTGATGCGATCTATTATTTAAGCAATCTATTTGGGTTTTGGGGAACAAACTCTTGTTGGCTGTGTGCGTGGAGATCCTAGTCCAGTTGTGTGCAGACCCTGTTGCTGTGTGCGCAGGTTGGGAAGGGAATAGGAATTGTAAGGAAGAATTGATGAATGAATGAATATGGGAGATTGTTAGAGAACTGAATCTATGAGTACTATTATATGAATTATAGGTAATTGTTGTATTGTGCGTTTCCTGTCCTTAAGTTGCGAAAGATTTGTGTACTGTGTTCTTGGATCTAGATTTTTCATGTTCTGTTTATGTACTATTGTAGTGATGATATAACAAGCATATAACTATAGATATAGTGCATGTGGATGCGAATCGAGACTTAATTAACTCTACGTAGAATAAGGTAATTGGGGATTATAGGATCTAGCGTTGCTATGCTTGCTTTACCCATCCTTTCTTAGGGTGCGGAAACCTGGTTGCAACACCCACCTATACTACTTCGGGTGAGACTATGACCTGCTAAAGTAGGTCACTGCCGAAAGGGCCAGTAGTATATGTTTTTGTTGGCAAACCTTGCTTACCAAACCTGGGTCAGGATCCCTCGAGCCAAAATTGGCCTAGTTGTCTCTGGGGTGCGTTACCTTGGAAAAATGGGTCTCTTTCTGGTTCATTTTCTTCCTTCCATGTTTCCTTCTCCTTTAAGCTAATGAGGAGGTCATTTGTCTTGTAACAGATTCCCCCTAAAGTGTGAGGTCAGGGGTGAAGACAATAGCTGAAATATTTTATAATATATGTAGTAGAGCGAGAGGAGTTGGAGGACTGAGGAAAACTTGAAACAACAACATATGTCAGAAATATAAGTATCTGCTCTGAGTCACCAATTCCCATGCTCAGTAGTTGTATCAAAATGATTTCTCTAGAAAGATATATGACCATTATTTCCACCAATAAGCACAATGTGGAATCTTGTGTCATGACAGGATCAATTTGATAAGTTGTCTCCGAAAAAAATATCGTAGCTTGGGAGAGGAAACACAACTTAAATGATGTAAGCCTCAACCCAAGGTCTTGGTAGCCGCTTCAATAAACTGCATATTTACGTAAATGTGAATGAAGGAGTTGTAGTCGAACATGCAGGAAATCGTCTGATTACCGGTCAATGACAAAATTGTTAACAGACGTGAGGGTGGCCACCGACAAGGATGATTGTCCCCAATATGCACAGTACAATCTAGAGAGTGTAAATAAAAGGAGTTGACGTCAAACACTCATAGAATCATTCGAATGGGAGTCAATAATGAGAACCCTTAATCAAACACAAGGTAACCTGCCACTGAGGTCTGCAAGCACCTGGGTATTGATGTGTTTCTACATCAACTTCCTAGATAAGATGTTGAAGTCGATAGAAAGAGATCTGTCGAAAGGTAGGAATTGAGGCATCCTACATCAATTGACACGAAACAAGAAAATATGATTTTGTTTTGAAGATAGTTAAGAGCAAATGGGAGTAATTGACGATGAAAAAATATTTCTCTCATATGATGGCTTGGATGATATAGGAAGCAGTAAATAGAGGGATCTTCATGAACAATAGAAGGCATAGTAACAAGGTACCAGGAAGCTTACTCTTATGAACACCAAAGAGTGTCATGATTCACCAATACAGGGGAATCAATATACGAAGGCTAAACTCATAGAATAGTAGGTGTTGGCTTGAGGGGTCCTGACCCAGGTTCGGTGTGCAAGGTTTGCCAACAAACCCCTATGCTGTGTTGATTCCCAGATTACCTTGTTCTACGCAGAATTAATTAAGTCTCTATTCGCATCCACGTGCACTATATATATAGTTATATGCTTGTTATAACATCAACACAACAGTACATAAACAGAACATAACAGATCTAGATCCAAGAACGCAGTACACAGATCTTTCGCAGCTTAAAGAAAGAAAACACATAATACAACAATTATCAGTAATTCACACAAAAGTACTCACAGGTTCAGTTCTCTAACAATATTCCGCATTCATTCATTCATCAATTCTTCCTTATAATTCCCTTCCCAACCTGCACACACAGCAGAAGGGTCCACACATAGTTGGACTTGGATCTTCGCGCACACAGCCAGTAGGAGTCCTTTCCCCAAAACCCAAACAGATATCTTAAACCACTATTCGCATCAATAGCTCATCATTTCTTATCTTTTACAATACAAAATGCATCTCTATTTATAACAATCTAGCCTCGACTTTCTTATGGTCCGCAACCCATGGTTTTCGGACCCCTAGTTTACCCTTTCACCCATTACAATGCTTTTGGGGCTTTGACCCACCCCAAAACCCCTGCGCTAGACTAAATATAATAAAAAATATTCAAAATGGACCAGTTTCGCAGCTTGTTAGGAGACCTCGTTCCAACAGTCCCCCAACACAATCTTGTGACTCGTCCCGAGTCACTATAGTGGCGCAACCTCTTTTGTGTGCGCAAGGTAGCCAGAGCGCGGACGAGCGGGGGGAGCACTTCCTGACTTTGGGCCGCAGCTCATTGTGCAATGTTGACAAGTGTCAGGGAGGCATGGCCATCCAAGAATTACTGCATGATTGCATAGCCCAACCCAACACAATGGTTGAGATTAAGGAAGTACACAAATTACACAACTATAAGTGATGCACCAAGAGGGAAATGTGGTTGACTGCACATATTGGTGACTATGAGATAGACTAGGTTATTCTCGATCTCGGATCAAATGTGAACGTCTTACCAAAGCAGACATGGAAATGAATGGGAGAACCTAAGTTAGACTGGTCTACCATCCAGCTGCGCATGGTGAATCAACAGAAGATCATCCCTCTAGGGAGGTTGCCAAAAGTCATGGTGGAAATCGTAGGAGTAAAGGTCTTAGTTGATTTTGAAGTAATAGAAATTGTGGAAGATGTGGATCCTTACCTTGCACTCCTGGGACTAGACTGGGCTTTAGACGTAGGGGGTGTCATCAATCTAAAAAATCGCAACATGGTGTTTGAGAAGAACTGTACGCACGTAATAGTACCGTTATATCCCACAGAGGGTGTGCAGTATATAGAACCAACATATGCAGAGGATGAACTAGATCACATCTACAGGGTAATGACGCAGGACGAAGACGAGGGTAACCCTACAAAAGGAAAAGTACTCTATTGGGAGAAGGACCAGGAGTACTTTTCTAATCCTGATGAAGAACTAGAGAGTTGGCAGACCCGGTTACATGATGCCTCAGCACTATGAGGCCCTAGGGCTGAAAGAACCCTCTACTACATTACTTTAGAGGTAAGGGACCTTCCCCACTTTGATGGGTCTAGTAATGTCCAGGAATTCATAAGGACGTTGGAGGCTAGGATGCCAAAAGAATGATGGCTATGGGCCCTCAATCTGGCTCTGCGTGGAATACCTACAAGATGATGGGATACCCACAAGAAATCATTTTCGGATTGGGAAACATGTCAGGATAGGATGGCTCTGCGGTTCACACCTCCCGCTGATGTGCGCACCAAGATATTCCTGGGACCAGGGGATCCCCACGTGCATCTACACGCTTGGACAACCAAATGGTCTGATCGAACCCTAGAAGAATGGATCCATATATTTGTGCATGCCTTGGGCCCTATCCCTGCTGCTTGGTACTTTGATGTAGAGTTACATCAGCATACCCGCACTGGGAAATATTAAAAGAAGATTTTATTGGAACGTTTGGACTAACTAGGGGAACGAAGACGCTTGAAAAATATCTGCAGGACATCGATGCGTTTATCTTTAAAAAGCCTCACCCCTGCACCACACTAGCCACCCTTACATGGGAAGCCCAGATGCAAGACATAGTCAACTGTCGAAGCTTGGCGATTAATGAAGAAGAGGATAATTTGAGAAATATCTCTGTTCTGGAATCTGAAGGAGAATGTACCATTATCGGACCGTCAATACAGGATATTGATGTAATGCAACCTCTCAGGATGCTCGAAGTTAATATTGGGATAGATGAACAACCTAAGCTGGCTAAAATTGGGGACTATTAGGATGAAGGAACCGTAGGAAAAATTGCAAAGCTACTTACGGAGTACCAGGACTTATTTCCAACAATGTTTTTTGAGCTCAAAGGAATCAGTGGGGACCTTGGCATTATGCACATCACTCTGAAACCCGAGACGCCCTGTCAAGCAGCGGCCTTACAGGCTGAAACCTAAATATAAGCAAAAGGTCAAGGAAGAGTTGGAAAAAATGTTGACCGCAGGTATCATTGAACCAGTGGAACAGTCAGATTGGGTAAGTCCAATTGTCGTCCAGGAGAAAAAGACAAAGGGGGAAATACGCATGTGCTTGGATCTACGAAAGATAAATGACGCCTGCGTCCATGACCCCTTCCCTACACCCTTCTCCGATGAAATACTTGATAGCGTGGGTGGCCAGGAGGCCTATTCCTTCACCGATGGGTTCTTCGAATACCACCAAATCAGAATTGCACCTGACGATTACAATAAGAATACCTTTGCGACCGAATGGGGTTCCTTCCAGTATACAGTCATGCCCTTTGGTCTCAAGAACACACCTGCTATCTTTTCAAGGGTCGTGGTGGCTGTGTTAAAGGAGTTTATTCACAAGTTCCTGGAGGTTTACTTTGATGACTGGACGGTCTTTGGCTTGGTGAAAGAGCATGTCTCGAACCTGCGATTAATGCTGGATGCATGCTGGAAGCACCAGATTTCCCTAAATATCAAAAAGTACATCTTTTGTGTACTATTCGGAATCTTTCTTGGACACATCATATGTCAACAAGGATTGATGGTTGATCCTGCGAAGATAGCCGTGATTATCAACTTTGCAGCCCCCACCATGGAAAAAAAGTTGCGTTCTATTCTCGATCACACAGGCTATTACAGGAAATTCATCCAGGGATATGCCCTGATCACAACACCCATGGAACAACTACTAAAAAAATATGTCTCTTTTTTCTTGAATGAATAATGTCAGAAGAGCTTCGAACTACTAAAGGAGAAGATGATCTCTACACCCATACTAATATTTCCTCACTGGTCAAAATAATTTCATGTACATGTCGATGCGTCAAGCATCGCCCTGGGTGTGGTTCTCACTCAACCTGGAGACAGAGATATTGACCACCCGGTTTCCTTTGCAAGCCCAAAAATATCAAGCACAGAAAGGAATTACTTTACCACTGAGCGCGAAGGATTGGCCATGGTATACACATTACAAAAATATCAGCACTATCTGCTGGGTGGACACTTTAAGATGTTCACTGATCATTCGGCTTTGAAATATCTTGTCAACAAGCCTGTGTTAGGGGGGAATATTTGCCACTGGCTGTTACTATTCCAGGAATATGATTATGAGGTCATTGTTAAACCTGGGAGGTTGAATGCAGGCCCAGATCATCTATCTCTCATCGACACAGGGGAAGAGCCTACTAACTTGGATGAGGGCTTACCCGATGCATAGTTTTTTACCATTAAGGTGGTTGATGCTCACTTTTCTGATATCATTGAGTTCCTTACTATGGGCGAGGCCCCTGCAACATATTCGGTGCAGTAGAAGGAGTTGGTTACCTGGGCTGCATATTTTACTATCATCGCCAGACAGTTATACAAGCTAGGCGCAGATGAAATACTATGAAGGTATGTATTGGCACATGAACGGCCCATCGTTTTAGGAGAAGCACATGATGGAGTTGCAGGAGGCCACTAGGCAGGAAGAGCTACAACACAAAAGATTTTGAGGGTTGGATTATGGTGGCCTACCCTGTGTCAGGATTTGTCCACCTATTGCAGATCGTGTGATACATTCCAGCACACTCGCCGACCCTCACGATGAGATGACATGCCATTACAGCCTCAAGTGGCCCTATAGGCTTTTGAAAAATGGGCTATTGACTTTATAGGACCCATCAATCTGCCAGGAAATAAAACAGGTGTGTGCTACATTATCATTGCCACTGACTACGTCACTCGATGGGTTGAGGCACAAGCGGTAAAGGATTGTACTGCAGATACTACTGCACACTTCATATTTGAGCAGATCCTAACCAGGTTCAGCTACCCAAAGATCCTAATGAGCGACAGAGGTACACACTTTGTTAACCAAATGATTCAATCCTTGAATGAGGAATTTCGGATCCACCATGCGAAGAGTACACCCTATCATCCCCAGGAAAATGGGGCGGTTGAAGCTTTTAACAAAAATTTAGAATAGGAATTAACTAAGGTTTGCAATGCCGATCAATGTGACTGGGATGTGCACATCCCCTCGGTTCTGTGGGCATACCGAACGACCTGTAAGAATCTAATGGGCAGGACTCCCTTTCGAATGGTCTATGGCAAGGAGGCCATTATGCCAGTAGAATACGTTGTTCCTAGCCTACGCATCGCTGCGTTCACAAATATGGCGAACTCAGATATCATAGGAACGTATGGCGCAACTGGTGGCTTTGGAGGAATATCAGTTTATTGATAATTTTCACCAGTAGGTTCAGAAGGCTTGCGATAAGGCCTGGCATGATCGACATATTCGTCAAAAGACATTCTTCGAAGGTGATCTTGTCCTATTATATGACAGCCAATTTGCGAAACATCCAGGGAAATTTCGGCAGCACTGGCTTGGTCCCTACACAGTTAAGGAGATTACGAATGGTGGAGAAGTCCAACAAGCTACCCTGCACGGTGACCTCGTTCCTGGCTTTGTTAATGGAATTCAACTCAAGCCATACCAGGCTATGGACTATGTGGCCACACCACTAGAGTGACTCGGGACGAGTCACAAGATTGTATTGGGGGATTGTTGGAACGGGGTCTCCTAACAAGCTTTGAATCTAGTCCATTTTGAATATTTTTTATTATATTTAGTCTAGCACAGGGTTTTTGGGGTGGGTCAAAGCCCCAAAAGCATTGTAATGGGTGAAAGGGTAAACTAGGGGTTCGAAAACCATGGGTTGCGGACCATAGGAAAGTTGAGGCTATATTGTTATAAATAGAGATGCATTTTATATTGTAAAGGATAAGAAATGATGAGCTATTGATGTGAATAGTGGTTTAAGATATCTATTTGGGTTTTGGGGAAAGGACTCCTACTGGCTGTGTGTGCGGAGATCCAAGTCCAGCTATGTGTGGACCCTGCTGCTGTGTGCGCAGTTTGGGAAGGGAATTGTAAGGAAGAATTGATGAATGAATGAATGCGGAAGATTGTTAGAGAACTAAACTTGTGAGTAATTTTGTGTGAATTACTGATAATTGTTGTATTGTGCGTTTTCTATCTTTAAGCTGCGAAAGATCTGTGTACTGCATTCTTGGATCTAGATCTGTTATGTTATGTTTATGTACTGCTGTGTTGATGTTATAACAAGCATATAGCTATAGATCTAGTGCACGTGGATGCGAATAGAGACTTAATTAACTCTGCGTAGAACAAGGTAATTTGGGAATCACGGGATCCAATGTAGATTTTCTTGCCTTACCCATCCTTTCTTAAGGTGCGGAAACTTGGTTCCAACACCCACCCATACTACTTCGGGTGAGACTTTGACCTGTGCAAGTAGGTCACTGCTGAAAGGGCCAGTAGTATAGGGGTTTGTTGGCAAGCCTTACACACTGAACCTGGGTCAAGCAAGCAGAGTTGTGCTAGATCCTGTGATTCCCAGATTACCTTGTTCTACGCAGAGTTAATTAAGTCTCTATTCGCATCCATGTGCACTAGATCTATAGTTATATGCTTGTTATAACATCAACACAGTAGTACATAAACAGAACATAATAGATCTAGATCCAAGAATGTAGTACACAGATCTTTCGCAGCTTAAAGACAGAAAACGCACAATATAGAAATTATCAATAATTCATACAAAAGTACTCACAGGTTCAGTTCTCTAACAATCTTCCTCAATCATTAATTCATCAATTCTTCCTTACAATTCCCTTCCCAACCTGCACACACAGTAGCAGGGTTTGCACACAGCTTGACTTAGATCTCCGCACACACAGCCAGTAGGAGTCCTTTTCCCAAAACCCAAACAGATATCTTAAACCACTATTTGCATCAATAGCTCATCATTTATTATCCTTTACAATACAAAATGCATCTCTATTTATAACAATCTAGCCTCGAATTTCCAATGGTCCGCAACCCATGGTTTTCGGACCCCTAGTTTACCCTTTCACCCATTACAATGCTTTCGGGGCTTTGTCCCACCCTAAAACCCCTGCGCTAGACTAAATATAATTAAAAATATTCAAAATGGACCTGTTTCGCAGCTTGTTAGGAGACCTATGGTGCATAAGATGTCGGGTGTCTGGTCATATCAAGGACCAGTGTCCTTTATTGACAGATTTTCTACAGCCTGCAGTCTGTGCAGTAGTTTCAAACATGCCATTAGAAAGGGCTCAACCCTTCCTCCTTTTGGAGGTGCGTTGGTAGTTGCGCAGGGGATTCCAGCGGCTCTTGTTCCTTGATATTCATTTCCTTCCGAGAAGAAAATTCCTCCCTTGCTCCCTAGGTGACCACCCTGCCGCGTGTCATGAATTTTACACTCGGATCCTCATTCCTTAGCTCCGTTTTGACTCTTTTCACATTTTGCATGGGGGTAGGCTGTTTTTCCTACATTTTCGTTATCAAGACCGGGCAATATTTGATCTCATGGTATAGCTGTTGAAAATATTTACAGGATTCCCTAGTGGGATTCGAGCAGTCCTTGGCGAAGTGCCCTACCTCTCCGTAGTTATAGAAAATCAACTGGCCCCATCCTCGTCCTATTAGTCATTAGTATTTTTTACATGTTGTTGATGAATAGTTTCCTTAGTTAATTTTTCTAGAAGATAATCTCAATCTGTAAATTTGTCATCTAGAAAACACCCCAAACAAAATTTTGTCCTCCTACCCCTCCCTATCAGTCTACGATGAGAACAATCTTCAGTTTTCAAGTCATATCTCGCTTCAGAAAAGTCTCCCTGTCTATAGCTGTCATAACTTCACTTCTCCTCTATCATTGTCCCTTGTTTCTCATTCCATTCACTATCCGAAAGTTGAAAAAGTGTCTGCTCCTCTATCCCTGATCATCTTGTCATATGACAATCTGATCATGCCTAAGAAAACACTTAGAATCTGTGACTATTGTCTCTAAGTTAGATAGTGGTGCTTAGGGAGTTTTTCCTTGGCTAAGATATCCTAAGCCAAAAATCCCGTGTCTAGTACCAGTCAGCCATGAATCTTTCCCTATTTTGCAAAACAATCCTTGATCTATCCATAGGTCACGCACTGCTAAGAGGTCACTTTGTCTCATTTAAGAAGAAGTTCAACAAAGATCCAAATGTGGAAAAGATGAGGATGTTCACTGTCTGAAGAAATATGCTTAGATTAGGAAAAATCTCCATGAAACACCAAAGGAGCTCTCCAAGGTTAAAAATCATATGTTTTTACATCTCTGCAGGGGTGTAATTGAATGATGATCAATGTGAAAATGGAAGCAAATGATCAAATGAACAGGTTTCTCATACTGAAATATTTTTCCTTTAGTAATTAGATGGAGAGCTATAAAGTAAAAGAGCAGCAAGTGTACATGGTTTAAATCTGAAGGCTGCCTAAAAAACAGAGATCATTCCTCAAATCAAATGAACACAAAAGACTGAGTGATGTTGATCAGCAGTACTGCATAATATTTCCAAAGGGCATCATCATGTAGGGCATAATAAGACAACTACTTTTTATGTTACCTTGAACTTGGGATGTGAACATTAGTCAAAGGAAGTTTCAATATACCTCTAAAAGCACAGTCAAGGGAAAAGCTATTTCAATGATGTCTAGCAGTGAACACTCTCCATATACCAATCACATTGCTTCTGGTCTAGATTTCACAGTGATATTTTACAAAAGGGATATACATCTCAGACAATGCCTCATAAAGCAAGAGGAAATTAGGTTCAAGTGATTTTACCAATGATAAATGTCAAAATTTTCTTTGTTTCCTATTGATATTCTTCAAGAAAACATACAGAGCAAGGTACAATGATTGAAATAGATGAAAATCCTATGTTTCATGATGGAAACTCCTTCAATGATAAGTAGAGGGTTAGAAAAACATTGATGTGACCTCCTTCACAAACAAGTAGAGGGTCAACATGTTTTTAAGAAACTTCAGAGTCTGATTTGCGCCACCTCCTCCAAATATTAACAAAGAATGCATAGTAGGGTTTAAAATTATGTTTGAGAATGTTTTCTTTTGGAAAGCCTAGTTGAAGAATAGTGGTGAAACAAATGAGAGTTTATAGGTTAAAATGCCTCTTCCACATCAAAAACCAAAGAGTGACATGATGGTGCTAAAAGGCCTCTGTTCTCATGTTTATGAAAGACTTCTTCAAAGGATGAATCAGAGGTTATAATTTTGATTAAAGCAACCTCATCTAAAATGGCCAAGGAGGTAGACTGAGCTCTGTTTCCAGTAACTTCTGCAACTGATATAAAGAGACAATCCACACAGATGGTTTATGTGAAAGGGGCATTCTTGTTTTTAGACATATTCATTATGGTTTATCAAGAATTAATCCCTCCAAGTGATGAATAAAGGGCAAGTGCCAAAATTTATTTTCTCACCTCATATAAAAGACAGAGGGCAGATTTTAAGAATAGGTGAAATTTCATTTTTTGAAGGTCCCCCTTCATCATGAGCTAAAGGCCCAACAATGACTTTATAATAAACATTTGGGGTCACAGATCATATGGATCAGCCTATTCAAAAGGATAAAACACATGGTTTCAGGACCTCTTTCTTTTTATAAAACAATGGATTTACATTATGTTTTGAGAGGCTGCAGTAGTAGTTTTAAAAAGGGTGACCTCCTTGGAAAAAAATCAGTAGGTCAAATCATGGTTCAAAGGATCTCCTTACTTCACAAACAGTGGATTGGCATAGTGGTTTTAGGACGACTACAATAGTGTTTTTAGGGTGACATCTTTGTAAACAAATAGAGACCCACACAGTTTAAAAAAAAAGACCCTCTTCACTTCATAAAACAGTCGAATTACCTTATGGTGTTGAATGGCTGCAGTAGTGGGGTTTTGATGAGCTTCTTTCACATACTATATGATGTCACAGTTTGGAGAAAACCTTTGATATGAATTGGAAAAAACACAGTGTTTAAAGGCCTCCTTCACAAAAAGCAAAAGGTCAAATCACAACAAGGAGGGAAGGAAAAACATTCAAAAAAAGTTTTAAAAGGGAGCTATTAAAGCTTCAAAGAAAATTTCATCATCTATTATCCAAAAGAGCCAAGGAAGAGCATTTTTTCAAACCCTGAGCAAACGCGAAGCATAATTTTTCTGGACGTGACACGCCTATGGCAGGATGCGACGCGCTTGTAGGCGTTCACAGAAGGAGTTTTCACACGGCACAACGTGCTTGTAGAATTCCGCGACGCGCCTGTGTGTGTGTCAACCGGCCCGACAACACCGGCATTCAACGGGCGCGCAGGCCCGACCCGACAACATTCAAACGCTACGCGCCTATGTACAAGAGCGTAGCGCTTCCCAAACTGCCTTCTTTTCACCTCAAGTCGGATTTCTGCACAGTCAAAATTTCTCCAAAAGCAGCCACACTTTTTTAAAAGAGGTATTTACTGATTTTCTTCCCTAAATTTTTGAGTTTGAGGAGGGGGTTAAGAGTCAAATTTGTTAAGGAAAAACACAGTCTTGTGAGGGAAAAAAACATAGTTCCTCTAGAAACCACCATGTTTGCTAAACAAAACAAGGGACAGTGATTAAAGAAGGTCTGTTTGTGAGTTTAAAAGGGGTCCCTTAAACAGTGATTTTTCAAAAGAGGAAAAATAGCCATTTTCAAGGGTACTCTGTTTGTTTAAAAATCACAGTGAAACAATGATAAGACAAAAACAATTGTGTGTTAAAGAGAGAATATACCTCCTCTTAAAATCAAAAAGTTGTCTGCCAATGCTTAAAGAAAACACAGTTACTCTTAAAAATTGCCATGTTTATCAAGATACAGAGAAACAATGATAAAAGAAGGAATGTTTAATTTCAAGGGGTTTCTTGTTCAGAGCAGCTAAAGACAAACACAATCTTCAAGAGGTAAAGAGTTTTAGTGTCAAAAGGAAAGGGAAATTGTTTCCACTTAACAAAAACTTGTTCACCAACTAAAAACAAAACTCAATCTCACAAAGAGGAAAACAAGGTTTTGATTGAAGACCTATTTCAGTGATCATTTGAACATTTGTTTTGGTAAGTCAGTAAAGGGTATCAAAATAAAAATGCCTCCAAATAAAGCCAGCAAGGGTGGATTTCACAAAAGGTTTGAGCCTTTAACAACTCAAGAAGTAAATGAATCCCCTTCAATTCTTTTTAACTTCCATGAGGTGGGATGCCTTGATTTTTGCCAAAAGGTCCAGGAGGTCACAAATTACCCTCCCTTAACACAACTGTTCACCTTGAGGCTGCAAGGAAAGCATGTCCATCTAGTAGGTCTGGAATTTAAACTCATTCCTAGGGCTGTCTCCAAAGCAACTAAGATCCCCTATATAGGAGAAAAATGGTTCAAACAAGCATACTTAGATCTGAATCACTATAAACCCTTTCTAAAACCAGACCATCAGGATGCTTGCCTAGCTATTTTCCCTTTTTCTCACTTATTGAGCAGCTATGCCCCCCTCATGAAAGTCATCATGAAGTATTTCACATGTGAAGGGAGGTTTTCCCAGATTTATTCCTATCACATTAGGCTTCTCATGCATTTCACAAGAACTCAGTTGCTGAACCTATATTTCTTCCTTTGCAAAAGCATATACAAGATGTCCTCCCTTGTTCAAAAGAGACCTCCTACTCAGTAAAAATCTAGTCTCTTCCATCATTCTCTCATCAAAATCATCATCCTTCACCAGCTTGAAAAGATAGGAGTGTCTTGGGAGACTTTCATTTCTCATCCAGATTTTTCCATTGCCTCTTCATCTCATACTCCTTCCTCACCATTGACTCACCATGTCTCTCCCTCTTCTAGTCAATCTACTCCTAAAAGGAAAAAATCCCCTATGATTAAGAGTGAAGAAGAGAAGAAGCAAACTAGTGATGAGGAAGGGCAAAGTGACAAGAAGAAAACTAGTGATGATGAGGGACAAAGCAAAGAATCTAAAAATGACAGTGAGGAAGAAGGAAATGATGGAAAGAATGAAAAAAATGATAGTGAGCATAGCAGTGGTGAAGACAAACAAATTAATGATCATGATGGCAGTCCACACATAGAATCTAAGGAGAACAGTGAAGGAGGTGACATCATGAAAAATATCAATGAAGACAGTCCTAATGAAGGCAACCCTCTACAAACTCAAGATAGTAATGAGGGTAAAAAATGAAATATTCAAGCAGCAGAAAAAGATGATGAAGTTGTCAGCCCTAAACAAATTCAATACAGTGAAGAAAATAGTGACAAAGGTGAAGTTGGAGCAGATAATGATGGAGGCAACAGGGTAAAATAATAAGTTGAGCAAGTGAAAGTAATGAAAATTCCTCTCTCTTCTCCTCAACACAGCCAAGAGCATGTGCTAGCTACCTCTCCTAGGCAAGGGACCATGACACTTCCTCCAAAAGTGGTAAAGCCTAGAAACACTAGATCTGCAAAGAAGAATATCACTCTAGCAGTGACTAGCAATGTCACAAGAGCGCTAAGAAGTAGAGGCAAACTGCCTAAGAAGAGTATTGTTGAATTTCCAAAGAGGAAGAGGACCAAGAATTCTATCTAAGGCAAGGGGAAAGAAAAAGAGGAACAACAAGAGAGTAGTCATGAGAAGGAAAGGGAGTTTGACATCATACAGATAGACAATGATGCTGGAGATGATGAAGCTAGAATTCTTGAGGCTCTTTTGCAAAATAGAGAAGCCAAAATTCATGAATTAGAAGCTGAGCTATAAAGGTCAAAAGACCTCATACATGTTCTACAGATGCAAAACAAAAAAATGAGTGGTCAAATGGCAGTTTATGAGGCCCGGGCTTTCAAATACCAAAGGGAAGCCTAAAAAGCACAAGTCAAGCTTGAAGAGATTATGGGAGAATTTGATGATTCTAAAGAAGAATAGCAGCCAATGATAAAGAGGCCTAGGATTATGGGTCTCAGGAAAGATTTGGAGAAAAATAAGGAAGAAGAAGCAGCCCTTGTTCGATCTTATCCTCTCACACAATTGCTCGCCCAAGAAATAGAAAATGATAAAGAATCATGACTTGAAAGAGAAAACAAGAATTCAGAGGATAAATTAGAGAAATCAAATAGAGACTTGAGTCTACAAAAGAAGATGACCAAGCACTACAAGAAGTTGAACCAATTTGCCTGAAGAAAGCTCAAACTTGCTCAAGAAAGGCTCAAAGCTGCCCGAAAGAGGCACCCGGTAGAAAAAAGTGGAGAAAGGCATATCTAGGCTTGAAATATTGGCCTCAGATTCCTTTCATGTTTCTAAGAACCCATAAGGGACTTGCTCGCCAAAATTGAGAAAATTCTGACATGATTTTGTTTTTTGTGTTTTTTTGGCCCTATTTTCACATTTTTCAAGGCGCTGCCATGGGTGCTAGGAGCATCCTCAGCTCATGAAAGTCATTTTTTTGGATGGAATAAATTTTAGGGCATCTACTCACAAATTTTTAGATCCAAAGGAGGTGTTTTGGTCCCCCAAAGAGGCAAACATCAGTCAAAATTCACCTTTCTACCTCACATATCAGTAGATGAGACCCCCTGGGTTTTTTCACTCAGTCCACATTTTGACATACTTATAGGGATAATTTTGGAAATAATCAAGTAGTTACAGAAACTAGACATCTATGGCTTTCCAACTAGCTATCACAGGCCTTGTTTAGAGATCGGGAGGTCCCTCAAACATTGTCTGCAAAACAAGCAATTTTCTGCTGCTACGCTCCTGTAGCATTTTGGCAAAAAAGGCAGATTTCTGAAGATGCTCATCCAAATGTGCGTTAAGCCTTTTTTGGCACTTTTCAATCATTTAAAGTCAATTTTATTTCCTTTTTTAGCATTTTATAGATATTTTTGAAGATATTTTGTGCCTTGGGCTTTGCAAAGCCTTAAGGACAAAATTAGATATTTGCAATAGGCCAATGGCCTTCTAGATGCTCTTGGATAGTTTCTTTCTCTTTGGCCTATATATTCCAAGAGATTTCATTATAAAAAGAGGCTAAAATTGATGTTATAGAGAAATACATGATATTACAAGCTTTGAAGAAATACTTTGTCTCTTGAAGTGGATGATTTCTTGTTTGTCTTGGATGGTGGAAGAGGACTGTTTGCAGGATTCCATGGCTTGGTGAATGGTATTGTGTTCCTTATCTGTAATGTTTTCCTTAGTTTATCATACATGTTTTCATGCTTCTTTCTTGCTATAGGTCAGTAAAGAATAGATTAGAGACATGCCCATGGAGGCACCTCAAGTTTCCTGATTCATTACAGCTTCTATGTTTTTCTTCTTTCTTAGTTATGTCAAAGAATTCTTAACTTCTCTTTGATACCCTAAGAATTTGTTATCAATTTCATTAATGGTTATTATGTATGCTATCTAGTATGATTCATGGTATGTCCTGCTTAATCATAGCTATCCAAAACCCCATCACTAAAACCTTTCTCTGAATATTTGATTGTCCTAGTTAAACCAAAGAGGTCTTGTTTCGATCTTACCCTTTGCCCATGCTCTGCAATCTTAGTTCAAAGTTCCCGATAGCTCAAAATATGATGTTTAGGATTTCCCTCTTCATAGATTGAGTTGTTTGTTTGACTTGTTTGTTTTCCCAAAAGTCTGAAGGTGATTTTCCCAAAGTTAGAGGGTCTTATACTTCTATATATTGCCTTAATGTTTATTTTATGCATCTATCAGTTTGAGTTTCATTTATAGTGATTAATGGTTATCCCTATGACATGGATGTTTGCTGTAAAAATATTTGTGCTTAAAACTTCTTTGTCTTTGACAAACTTAGTGTCCATCTCATTTCACTTCACCTAAAAGAATCCATTTATCTCGACCAAATCGGCCCTACAATATACCTTGTCCACCCTTTGAGGCAGTCTCGACCGTATCGACCCCATAGCCTAGTTGATCTGACAATATTTTTATCTATTTATCCTTTGATCAGTTCTCCCTCAAAAAACCTAAAACAAACCAAAACATAAAATCAAATACATAAAAAGCAAACAAGTTCATATCCTTTGCATAAATAGAGAGAGCCCTCTCTGAGTCCAGGAAGGCTAGGTCCTAGGGCTCCAAAGTTGGTTTGATGTTACCCTGTCATTTTTCTTGCCAATCTACCAAATCATGGGACCCTAACATGTCCTGCGCTTCCTCCCCGCCCCCCTCCACCCCTTGCAGGGGAGCCACCAAAGGTCGTGGGAGATATCGGTGATGCAGGATCTAATTTTACCCTATAGAGGTTCCCCCGATCTACCAACAATTCATATTTGCGATAATTCTGCTCATCGTGCCCTACCGAATGACAGAGCCTACACCATTGTTGCTTCATTTCACCCATACTTATCTGAGGGCACTGGGTTGTATCATGTAGTCTCGCTACCTGGCAGTCTTCGCACCATAGCATAGATGCACTGGAACCGGGGCGCAGCGGACTGGGTCCCCCTGTCTGTAGGTAATCTGTCAATAAAGTACAATAGTCCTTGGTATGACTAGACACCAGAAATATTATGCACCAGAGGTCCGCGCTGACCCCTTTTCCTTGTTCCGTCCATAAGCTTTGTATTTCCATGTGCATGGCTCCAAGCTAGTCTTGAATTTTCTGCACTCCCCCCAACGTGTTGTCCTTAGGCGTGGCCTCGAGTTTCATGGAAGCTTCCAAGGCTTTTTCCTGTGATTCGAAGGTTTGGTGACCCATCGGTATGCGTAAGTGAGGTAGCAACATAGCGATGAACCATTCCGTGTGTTGTCTGTCGTTGTACTTGAACCCCCCTTCCTTGATCACTTTCTTTAACCACTGATCGGACTCCCATACTGACTTAGACACATCTTGCTTGAAGTCTTTTACTTCTGCTACCAATTGAGAGTAAGATTTCGATTTTCAGAATTGTCGGTTTAGGGCATCCTTCACATCTTGAAGCGATGCGCTCTCGTTCTAAGATATATACTGCATATACCAGTCCAAAGATCTCTCTTCGAAGGCCAGGGATAACTGTACTCTTTTCACAGTATCACTTACCACCCCTTGCGTAGTCCATACCGAGTTGGCTACGAACCAAAACCGCTCCATGTCCTCATCGGCTGCGCCTTTAAAGGTAGGTAATTTGAAGTGTACTACCATACTTTCCTCTGGTTTGATTTCCCAAAGGTTCGACGTTAGGGTAACTAACGGACCTTGTACAGGTGCTTTCTTCGGCGAGCTACGAGCAGAGCGATCCTTCACTTGACTGGTTCGATAATACTTACTGCTTCGTGTTGTGTTATCACCCAAAGTAGCACTCATTCACCTCCACGTTTGATCTCCACTATTCACTTGACATTACTAATCCCTCTCTCAAACTTCTTTCGGTCCCAACAATGGAACCATTTGTTGGCTTGAGGAGTCTTGACCCAGGTTCAGTGTGCAAGGTTTGCCAACAAACCCCTATACTATTGGCCCTTTCGGCAGTGACCTGCTTGCCACGTAAAAGTCTCACCCGAAGTAGTATGGGTGGGTGGTGGAACTAGGTTTCTGCACCCTGAGAAAGGATGGGTAAGGCAAGTAGAGCTGCGCTGGATCCTGTGATTCCCATATTACCTTGTTCTACGCAGAGTTAATTGAGTGTCTATTTGCATCCACATGCACTAGATCTATAGTTATATTCTTGTTATAACATCAACACAGTTGTACATAAATAGAACATAATAGATCTAGATCTAAGAATGCAGTACACAGATATTTCGCAGCTTAAAGACAAAAAATGTACAATATAGAAATTATCAGTAATTCACACAAAAGTACTCATAGGTTCAGTTCTCTAACAATCTTCCGCATTCATTCATTCATCAATTCTTCCTTACAATTCCCTTCCCAACCTGTGCACACAGCAGTAGGGTCCACACACAGCTAGACTTGGATCTCCGCGCACACAGCCAACAAGAGTCCTTTCCCCAAAACCAAAACAGATATCTTAAATCACTATTTGCATCAATAGCTCATCATTTCTTATCCTTTACAATAAAAAATGAATCTCTATTTATAACAATCTAGCCTCGACTTTCCTATGGTCTCAAACCCATGGTTTTCGGACCCCTATTTTACCCTTTCACCCATTACAATTATTTCGGGGCTTTGACCCACCCCAAAACCCCTGCGCTAGACTAAATATAATAAAAAAGATTCAAAATGGACTAGTTTTGCAACTTTTTAGGAGATCCTGTTCCAACAGTAGGGTTCAGCTAATTGCGAGTGAATTTTCTAGGAAGTGCCATGTTCGATATTTTGTGCTGCCAAATCGACCTTCAAAGCATAACAGAATAAGTATCTACTTTGTCCAAAATTTTCCCCATCTGATTAAGTTTAACGAGTCCAGACGGGTAAAATTGGTGATATTTTCATATTTAGGGAGTCTGAAAAACATCTTAAAAGACAACTCCAGGGGGGTACCTTTGTAATATTTGATAATTGGGTGTGATAAAGGGAGAATAGTAGGCCTGACACAATTCCTTTTCTGTAAGTTAGTCCACTGAATTTGGATAAAGTGATAAACCTATGTTCAATGGAAATTTTCATCATTTTGTTATGAGTACGAGGAGATGGAGTAAACTCAATATTCTTTGTGAATTTTTAACGAGTCATATGAAGAAAAACTCAATCCTCTCCATGAAATTTGAACGATTCTGACGGAGAAAAACTCGGTCACTTTTTCGGTTTTATAACGAGCTAGAAAAATATGGAAAAGAATGGCTCATATTTCTTCATTGTGGTAGTTTAACACGCTCGATGAAGGAAACTCGGGGTTTTTTCAGTTTTACAAGCTATAAAAAGTCCCCAAAAAGAAGGCTCGTTGCTTCTTCTTGTAAGTTTAACGAGCCCGAAGAAGAGAACTTGAGGTTTTTCAGTTTAACAAGCGAGAAAAATACCATAAAAAGAATGCTCCAGATTTCCTGATCACTTTCTCGTCAATAGAAGGATATATGCTGGGAATTTTCTTGTAAAACTAAGTGAAAACATGGAAAAACTTCTTAAAAAGGAATGTGAAGAATGAAATTTCCTCTAAACTACAATCTACTCCAATATGTATATTTTCCACGATACCCATTTTGACCGACATATCTATGAGCATAGTCTTAGAAATATTTCCCATGTTCCCTTTCACATCGATAGTTTGAACAGTCGTGTAAGTAAGGGGACGATCTCAGGTGGGTTGAAAGACGAGATTTGGATAGTGGTCACATCCGAATCAGACATCAAAGCGTGATGATGAAACTCTGCCCCAAGGTCGTTCCTCTAGAGACATTATCTCTCAGATATTTTCGTCCATAGGTAGGACTTCATCGAGGAGATCCTTAGAAGGAACTATGGTGGGCGAGAGGGTGGTACCACTGGTCGAAACCAGAGTAGTGTAGGCTTCAGATGTTGATTGGATGGCTTGAGAGCCAACTCAGCTGTCGATAGTGGCATCTCATCTCGGTAGGAATCAATTTATGAAGGTTCCAGTAGGATCTAGGGATCGATAGAATCATTTGAGATGGTTGATATCATTGAAATTATGCATGGAACCTGAGGCAGCAGGAGAGGAAAATAACCCATCAAGGAAGATGCCTTCAAAATACTGGTACCAACACTTACGTAAGAATCAGGAACACCTCCTACTAAGGGTACAGTGCTTCTAGGTAATTCATGATAATCAAGGGTGCAAAAGGATAGCTGGTCCACTATAACTATCTTCCCATCCAATGGAAAAAGGATGAGTCAGAAAACCAAAGATACAATGTAAGTCATCGTGTAAGACTAACTGTGACCCAAAAAAATATTATAGTCGAGATGACGATCTACAACTTCTATGTCCACAGTGATCATTTTCCCACTAAGTGTAATGGGGTAGCTAGCAAGGTAGCCTTTTGGGAGGAAAGTGTGACCATTGAAAGCTTTGAGGGAATTTGATGGCGGAGACAAAGTGGGAGAACCCAAAGCAAGCCAGCACGCATTTGCAATTACATAGGTAGAATCACCTTCGTCTATGATAGTGCGATGGATTGGTCTCCCTTTAACCACAACTTGAACCTGGAAAGCAAGTTGGTGTGAAAGGCGAGGTTTACAATTTTTCCATGTCGAAGACGGCTAGCATAGAATCCTAGGGGCCAACTCCACCAATGGCTGAAAGCAGAGATTTCCTTTGTGCCGGGAAGGTTTGCAATACTTCAAGTGTAGAAATGGTTGATGGTGCTTGCACCAAATCTTCTACAACGTTCTAGTTTTGGGTAGCATGTGCAGAGGTTTTATGAGTCACGCGTCGAAGTTTCCCTTTGGGGGGACGAATCACAGGGTCAGTAGCAGGCCTTTCGATATGATAATCATTAGGCGATGGTGGATTCGAACTTGAACCAGGTTGTTGACCCTCAATGACTGGACTTCCATATATTTTAGCTTGGGTTTGGAGTTCAAAATTATCCATGTCATAAATGGCAAATGATCCTTCACTGGAAGGATGAGTACCCTCGTTTCCCCTTTGGGGGGGTTGTGGCGGGTTTACAACCATTTGTTGCTGTTGCTGCTGAGGATTAGGGAAGGGATTGTGAAGGATGGTAGGTGTCCTTATAGAGTCCTTTTGCATAATAAAATCAAAGCATTCCTATAGTCAACGACATTTATATTTCAAATGGTCCTCTGCACAAATTTTTCAAGGGAATCTCATTGGTTTTTCCTTTCCTTTGTCATTTTTAACAACGTTTCTCTGATTGGGATTATTCTGAGTATGCGACTGCTCTTCAGAAGGAGCAGTCTTTTTCTTATTATTCTTGTTCTTGCCGCTAGGTTTTTTGAGTGTATTTCAGTGGCAAGAAGTGCACCTGATTGGGTAGGGGTCATGGAAGCCAAAAAATGGTTGGGAAGCTTGCCCACTGAGCTGCTTTACCGCTACACTGGAAGTTGCACCAATGAGGTTGTCAGCGTGCGCTCCGGGTAAATAAGTAGCAAGAGGATTCGAGTTTCTAAGGACATGGGGGAGTAACTCATATAGTGTGCCAGAATGTGAATAAATGAGATCTAGATGTTGTGCATGACAGATGGATTGATCTTTCATGACCGCACCAGACAAGAAAATGTATTTAGCAAGGGGGGGTAAGAGTGAATTAAAGAACCAGTTCGATAAAAGATGATCCGGGATTGGCTCTTTTACTAACCTCCACCTATGTCTCCATTCATGAATGTGATCGGAGATATGGATGGTGGTGTCTTGGAGTAGTGAGTTTAAGAGCTCAGTTCTAGTTTCATATCGGATTGGTAATTGGAATTTCTTGAGAAAATATGTTGCTTAGGCACCAAAAGTATCGACTGCAGCACATGGTAACTCAATGTACCATTTTGCAGCCTTTCCTGTGAGAGTGTGGGGAAAAATTTAGATCCGGATACTATCGTCCACCATGGTGTTAGAAACATACCATAGATGAAAGGTGGTGATGTGTGCAGTTGGGTCCTCCCCTTGTTTCCATTCTAAATTAGGGACGCCAGACGGAATCTTGTGTGGTACTGGAGGCCCGAGCTAGTTGTGGTTGATAGGATCATTAGTCAATTTGTAGAGTTTAGGATGCTACCAGAAATGGAAATTGTGTGGTTGCCCCTGAGTCTAGCCAAGGAGGTGTTGGCTGACCATTCAGACCGTAGGGTCCGCCCATAAATGTGTTACCAATGGGATAAGTAGGACTTTGTTGATAAAAGTTTCCAGTGAGTGGAGGTGTAGGGATGTATGGTTGTTGTCCGTAGGGGTTGTTGTATTGGGGGGGAAACTGTTGGTTGTCCCCAGTGTAATACTTTACCCCTTGCTCCAATTGGTTTTTGGGAAGGGCTGCCCATATGGACGTGATAGATTTAGCTTGTGGCATACTATTATTTGCATAGTTGACCATCGACATAGACCCTACACCTGAAGTTTTATCGCTTAAAAGAATGGAATTAACAATTAGCAGTCCTGATTGTCCTAGTGAATGTAGGGGTGCTGAAGTGCCCCTTGGCACGTATGTATTGGTGACACTTCCCCTTGGCATAGTAGCCAAGGGGTTTGAACTCAAAAATGGGTTCCAACTGAAAGGGTTTCTAAAATGAACCAAAGTAGCCCCACTAGCGGGAGCTGAAACCCTGGGTCCAAGTGTAGTCACTATAGGAGCAGATATTGAAGGGTTCAGAGGTCTGCTTTTAGTTTTGATGACCAGATTACTAGGACCAATTATAGACTGACTAATGGGGTTGCCAATTAGTTGCATATAACTGACAACTGATGTGGAATATGGTGGTGGAACCTAGTTGGTCACCAACGGCACTGACCCTATGGTCACCGGTCATGAGATGGATGTAGGTGCAGCCAAAGACATGACTGGAACTGGTGTTACCTGAACTAACAATGGCCCCAATGGGTTAGTGAGAGGAGGATTGTAAGGAGGTATAACTCCTTCAGTGAAAGGATCCTCTGTAAACTCCGTATGATAGGGAGCTATATGAAAATCAGGGGTTGTCACTGGAGACTGCTCTTTCGGAGAAGGCACTGGGTCACCGAGACTTGATTCCTCCCCTAATTTCAATGGAGGGAGACCTTGTTGTTGTCTAGAAATATAACTAGGGTCAAAGGACGCTACGATGACCTGTTAATTTTATCAAAATTTATTGTGATGTATTATGAAGTCACAGTGATAGTAACCACACACCTAAAAAAGAAAAAAGAACATCTAAAATCAATAAATCAAGCAGCCAGAAGGGGTATGACCTATTTGAGTACTACCTTTTGCTGGAGATGAAACCCAGTATCACAATAGAATACAGAGAGAGCTAGCCAAATGTATAGTTACTCTAGAGCTTCACTCTAACCTGAGACGATGGGTGTAAGCACTCTCGTGGAGACGAGTACCCTCCCAAAGATCGAAGACAGAGTAGGTCCGTCTGTGTCAGGTACCAGGGTAGCCCACCCTAGTCACCTCGTGTAATTCCCTAAGAGTATGGCAACTAAAGATACCTCAAATCATAGATACTATTAAGGGGGTCATGGTCGTAGACAACACGCTATATGGGGAGAACACCTAGTTCCTCGATCTAGTTTCGACATCCCCGAAGGGAACCCCAATATATAGAATGCCCACTATTATGAAATCGAAGGTGGGCTACCTTCTCAAGCACCCAAATTTTGTCTCACACTTAACTCTAGTAGTAGTGGAGTGGTCCCGATAGTATGAGTGCAGCAGGATTTTTCCCTCTTTAATGAATCTAGTTTCAATTTTAGTGATCTTGGGAAGTTTTCTCACTTCTCTTATCCCAAGATCCTAGCCTGAACTACTGTTGGTGTGAGCTCATAAAAATAGTTATGCGATTAATTTTATTAGTGCTTGATTTTTTAGTGTACTTTCTTATTAGTCTTCGGAGGGGGAGTGGACTTATGAAATGTAATGAGAATTCGAGTCAAAACCATGCAGAAAAATGCTCTTAATGTTCAATTCAATGAAGAGTTTATTCTACAGGGAGAGATCTTTCAAACATTCGTGCAACAAAAAACATTCAAATAATGCAATTCAACCTAAAAATATTCCGACATCTATCTATCCTCTCTAACAAATTTTTAACCAAAAAATTCAGAATGAATTCAGCTATGTTCAGAAAAACTAAAAAAAACAAAATTATTCTTCAAAAGTAGATGCAACTAACACTAAATTTTTAAACAAGAAAACTAAAAATGCTAGTAGGAAACAAAGCACAGGGATCCAAAAAACATAAGATAATTTGGCAGCCAATAACTCCACATCCAATGGAAACACAACAAGGGTGTAAACAACAAATTTTGACTGGGTAACTATTGGAACAGGGTCCCTTAACAGCTGCAAATTTTGTATATTTTGTCTTAATTGGTCTAACTCAGGGGTTTTGTGGTGGGTCAAAGCCCCTAACGCATTGTAATTGGGTCAAGGGTAGACCAAGAGTTCACAAACCAAGGTTTGTGGAACATTGGATGAGTAGGCTAAATCGGTATAAATATGTGAACCTTTTTGAGTCATAGGTAGAAAAGAATAGAGATTGATGTGAAGTACAAATTGTTAGATTTGTGTTAGGGTTGTTTGGGTTAGGACTCCTGCTAGCTGTGTGAGCAGAGATCCTCTGTCTTACTGTGTGTGTGGAGATCCTCTGTCCTACTGTGTGTGGACCCCGCTGGTTGTGTGCGCAGGTGGTAATTTGGCAATGTAAGAGGATTTTGAGTAATTTTATATATATATGCGAAAGTATTGTGGACATCTGATGTATCTGGAATTGGTCTCTTATGGTTGATGTGAACTTGAGTTATATGATTATGTATTTGTTGTAGCTGTGAACTATCTGTGTTTATGGTAGGTGTATCTATGATCTGTTAATTTGTTGCGATTATACTATTTTGTGATTATAGTTGATAGTACACACGTGGATGCAAACCTGTTAAGTAGATCTGTATTCTAGTTATCTATTGGAAATCCTGCGAACCACCCATTGCTGTATAGATTTGGTAATTTCGAACCGGCTTGACTTACCTGCTCTCTACCAAGGTGTGGAAACCTGGTTCCAACACCCTCCCATACTGCTTTGGGTGAGACTTTAGCTTGCACAAGTAGGTCGCTGCCGAAAGGGCCAGTAGTATAGGGGTTTGTTGGAAAAACTTAACCTCCAAACTTATTTCAGGACCCCTCGAGCCAGAAAATGGTTCCGTTGCCAGGACCGGGAGCATTTTGAGAGAGATTGGGTAATGCCAAGACTATATTAGAAACCTAAGAAGAGAAAAATCAATGAATATTTTGGAAGCAAGAATCAAGAATTCACAGAGAAAGAACTCACTTCCACCAGAAGACGATATGGCCTCACACATGAAGCTACCTAATTTCAAGGGCGAGGGTGATGAGGACATGGATTGGTTTTGGTTTGTCGCATGATCGGTATGGACTGCGCAAAATGTAGCAAACGATGCAGTGAAATGAGCACACTTATACATTGCATTTTAGGGGAGAGCCTTGGATTGGTACATGGGATACATCGACCAACATGCGAATGCGACTATTGAAGAAATCAAGAATGCATTAAAGTAACAGTTCAGGAAACCTAAGTCCTACTCTCAGATAGTGAATGACCTAAAAGATTTCAAGCAAGGACCGTCTGAGTCCGTATGGGAAGCGGACCAACGATTAAAGAAATTAATCAGAGAAGGAGGATACCAGTATGACGACAGACAACACACAGAGTGGTTCATTGCTATGTTGTTGCCCCACCTATGCGTATCGATGGGTCATCAATCCATCGAAACACATGAGAAGGCCTTGGAGGTTGCCATGAAACTGGAAGCTGCGCCAAGAGATGATACCCAGTTAGGAGTACAGCAGATACAAGGCCAACTAGAGGCAATGCACATGGAGATCCAGAATCTGCGAAAGGAGTGAGGGACGGAGGCTAGCCCCGAAAGATGGTGCATACGATGCAGGGTGAATGGCCACACCAAATATAAATTTTTTCTTCTCATAGACTATGTGCAGGCCGGGGGACCCAACCCGTTGTGCTCTAGGGAAGCTACGGGACCAATTGTGCCGGCGATATGGTGCGATGACTACCCCGTTGCTGGGTTGCATGATACCAACCACTACCCCCACCTTGCCACATATATCCCAGAAGTAAAACAACAATGGTGTAGGTTTTGTAGGTCTGTAGAACATGATTAACAGAGCTGCTGAATGTATGATCTAATGATTTACCGGGGAAACCTATATAGGGTATAGTTAGACCCCTTATCACCTAGATCCCCCGCAGGTATAGGTGGCTCCCCAGCCAGGGGCAGAGGAGGGGGGAGAGGGGGAAGCACAGGTAGGGGTAGAGGCAAACTAATGTGCTATAACTGCGAGGAAGTAGGTCACTTTAAAAGGGACTACACGAACACAACTTGGAAATCCTGCGGATATTGCAGACAACTAGACCATGTGGTTGAAGATTTCCCGATTCTGATAGCTAAGATGTAGGAGAAGCAACAGATGCCTATGCAGAACATACAAAGGGTCAAGGCTAAACCCCAAAGTGAAGGACCAAGTATTAATGTTATAACACACAGTGGCATAGCCACTGGCGGGGCTGTGGAGAAAGCTGAGATAGAATCTATTATCCATAAAGCGACCATTAAACAACAAGGGTTGGACTTACCAAAGGAAAGGGAAAATTTTGGCGCAACTCACCAAGAATTTTCCAACGCTGAGGCACCTACCCTTCAAACACTTGTGCACCTTAGAGGAGATGATGAAGTTAAACCATTCCTGCAGACGTGTATGAAGCTGCTGCGCAACCAACGGGCCATAGAAAACCGACAAGCATTGATAAATAGCTTCACAGGAAAGACAACCCCAGCTATGGAAATTAAGGATGTGCACAAAATGTATAAGCACAAGAGACACACTGGTCAGGAGATGCGGCTGATCATGCAGATCGACGATTACCAGATGGATCAAGTTATTCTAGTCTTGGGATCTGATGCGAATGTACTACCTAAACAGACTTGATAGTGAATGGGAGAACCTAAACTGGAATGTTCCACTATCCAGTTGCACATGGATAATCAATAGAAGATCATACCATTGGGAAGATTATCAAATATTGTAGTAGATATTGCCGGAGTTAAGGTGCGGGCTGAATTTGAAGTCATTCAGATCGAAGAGGACATGAACCCCTTCCTGGCACTCCTAGGATTGGATTGGGCCATTGATATGGGTGGTATTATCAACTTAAAGAAATGCAACATGGTGTTTGAAGTTGAAGGAACATAGGTAATCATACCACTAGACCCTGCAGAAGGAGAAAGATATACCGAGCGAGCGTGGGAGGAAGAAGAGATAGACCATATCTATAAGTTAACTGCAAGGGACACAGAATGAATCAATCCTATGGTCGATGGTGTGCTTTGTTGGGAAAAGGATAACAAATGATTTTCTGACTCCAACGAAGAAATAGACAATTGGAAAAACCAATTGCATGATGTCTCTGTGCTTTACTGTCTGCAAATTTCCAGGGACTTCCGCTGCATATCCATCGAGGTAAGAGAACTACCCTAATTTGATGGTTCCATTAGTATAAAGGAATTTCTACGTACATTCAAAACTAAGGTTGCGAGAGAACAGAGGCTATGGGCCCTTAATTTGGCTATGCACGCAATGCTTGCAAGATGGTGGGAGGCACATAAGGAGGTGTTCCAGGACTGGGAGGAATGTCAGGACATGATGATCCTACGATTTGAGGCCCCGGCTGAGGTACATGCCAAGAGGTTCCTTGGCTAAGGGGACCCATGTGAACACTTGTTTTCTTGGATGGAAAAATGGCACGACCGAACTCCGAAGGAATGGGTTCACTTGTTTATTCATGCATTGGGACCAATCCCTACTACATGGTACTTGGATGTAGAGCTACATCAACGCACCCGTCACTGGGAAACCTTGAAGGATGAATTCATTGGTACCTTTGGACTAATAGGGGGCTCAGAGGCACTTGACGAAGATCTGCAGGATATAGATGCATTTTTTTTTGGTGAATCCATCTCCCTGCAGCATTTGGGGTTCCGGCATGGGAAATGCAGATGCAGGATATTGTCAATTGTTGCAATATAGCTATAGAAGAATGTGATGAGAATCCACGCAATGTCTCTATCCGAGAATTGAAGGGGGAACGAGCAGTTGCGATACCCCCACTAAGAACTCTGGATGTAACAAAACCCATGAAACTGTGAGAAGTCAACATTGGCACGACAGAACAACCTATTTTCGCTAAGATTGGTGACTACTGGGATGATGAAACTATAAGCAAGGTGGTTGAATTTCTCACAAAGTACCAAGACTTATTCCCAACCAAATTTTAGGATCTTAAAGGGATCACAGGGGACCTAGGAGTGATGCGCATCATGCTAAAGCTGGATGTGTGACCGATAAAGCAGTAGCCTTATCGGTTGAATACTAAGTATAAACAAAAGGTTAAGGAGGAACTGAATAAAATTCTCACCGTAGGTATTATCGAGCTGGTTGAGCAGTCAGATTGGGTGAGTCTAATGGTAGTTCAGGAAAAGAAAACAAAAGGAGAAACCTGGATTTGTGTAGACTTACGCAAGTTAAATGATGCCTGCATACATGACCCCTTTTCGACACCATTTTCTGATGAAATACTAGATAATGTAGGAGTCCAGGAAGCATATTCGTTCACCGATGGGTTCTCCAGATATCATCATATCTAAATCGCACTAGAAGATCATAGCAAGACTACATTTTCCACTGAATGGGGATCCTTCCAATATACAATCATGCCGTTTGGACTCAAGAATGCCCTACCATCTTCTCACGAGTCATTGTTGTAGTATTCAAGGAATTCATCCACAAATTTCTCGAAGTATATTTCGATGACTAGACTATCTTCGGCTTAGTAAAGATGCATGTTTCAAACCTGCGCATGATGTTGGATGCCTGCCGAAAACACCAAATTTCCCTGAATATTAAAAAGTGTATCTTCTACGTACCCTTCGGGATCCTTCTTGGACATATAGTTTGCCAACAAGGGCTGATGGTGGACCCTGCAAAGGTTGCAGTTATTATCAACCTGGTTGTACCTATGACTGAGAAATAACTGCGTTCAATCCTTGGACACACGGGCTACTACAGAAAATTCATTTAGGGATACACACTGATCACAAAACCTCTGGAGAAGCTGCTTAAGAAATATGTGTCATTTTTTTGGGATGACGAATGCCAGAAGAGCTTTGAGCTACTCAAAGAAAAGATGGCCTCTTCACCTATCCTTATCTTCCATGATTTGGTGAAGGAATTCCATGTTCATGTTAATGCTTCAGGGATTGCCCTCGGAGTGGTCCTTACGCAGCGTGGCGTCGGAGATATTGATCACCCAATCACATTTGCTAGTTAGAAAATATCGAGTGTGGAGTGCAATTATGCCACCACAGAGAGGGAAGGGTTGGCCATGGTCTATGCGCTACAAAATTATTGGCACTATCTGTTAGGAGGACACTTTAAAATGTTTACAGATCACTCAGCTTTAAAGTACCTGGTGAATAAGCCTGTGTTGGGGGGGGAAATCTGTAGGTGGCTACTGCTATTTCAATAATACGATTTCGAAATAATATTCAAGCCAGGGAAGTTGAATGCTGGGCCAAATCACTTATCCTGAATTGAGATAGGTGAAGAACCTACTAGCTTGGAGGAAGGATTGCCTTATGCACAAATTTTCGCCATTAAAGTCGTTGATGTGCACTTCGCTGATATCACTTAGTTCTTGACTACAGGCATGGTAGCTGTAGACTATTTAGTACAACAAAAGAAGGAATTGGTTACCCTAGTGGTGGATTTTACCATAATCATAGGTCAATTATATAAACTAGGCGCTGATGAAGTGCTGCGCAGGTACGTTCCGGAGCACGAACGACACGCTATATTGGCAGAAGCTCATGACGAAATCACAGGAGGTCACTACATAGACAAGGCAATGGCGCACAAGACCTTATGGGCTAGAATATGGTGGCCTACCCTCCATAGTGACTCTCACAACTATTATAAAGCCTGCGATACGTGCCAATAGACAAATAAGCTGTCATGAAGAGATGAAATGCTGTTACAACCGCAATTGGCTTTACAAGCCTTTGAAAAATGGGCAATTGATTTTGTGGGACCCATCAACCCACTGAGGAAGAAGACAGGTGCGCGCTACATAATTACTACTACTGATTATTTAACTAGGTGGGGCGAAGCACAAGCGGTAAGGGATTGTACTGTAGATACCACTACGCACTTCATCTTTGAGCAGATTCTGACCCAATTTGGATGTCCAAATATCCTTATGAGTGATAGAGGTACGCACTTTGCTAATGAAACAATACAAGCATTGACTACAGAGTTCCAGATCCATCATGCAAAAAGCACCCAATATCATCCAAAGGCAAACAGAGTGGACAAAGCTTTTAACAAAATTTTGGAGAAAGCACTGACTAAGGTTTGCAACACTGATTGCAGCGATTGGGACGTACACATCCCATTGGTTCTCTGGGCTTATCGGACAACCTGAAAAAAAATAACAAGGAAAACTCCATTCAGGCTGGTCTATAGCAAGGAGGCCATTATGCAAATGGAGTATATTGTTCCCAGTCTGCATATCGTAGCATTTACAAACATGGCAGAACCCGACATCATGGAGGAGAATTTGGCACAGCTTATGGCTTTGGAGGAAGATCAGTTTATTGCTAGTTTCCATTAGCAAGTTTAGAAGACTCGTGATAAGGCCTTGCATGATTGACATATTCACCAGAATACATTCGCAGAGGGAAAATTGGTCCTCCTATATCATAGCTAGTTTGCGAAACATCCAGGGAAGTTCCAACAACACTGGCTTGGTCCCCATATAGTTAAGGAAATAATGAATGGAAGAGCTGTTAGGCTAGCCACCTTGCACGACGATATGCTCCTGGGCTATATAAATGGTAGCTGGCTCAAACCATATCGGATCAAATGACTATATGGCCGGAGTAGCTGTATAAGGCAGAATATGTCTGCCACAACACATGAGTATGATCAGGGTACGCGTGGGAAGCAGCCACAACTTAGGAAGCCCAGAGAGGCGCTCATGGGGTGCAGGTGTCTATTCAAAGTGCAACAAGTGGTTTGGGAGCCCTGGGGTGCATTGGGCACATAGGAGGTGCGAAAACTAGCCGTTGGAATAGTAGAATTGGGTAGAAAGATAAAGTTACCATTGACAAGAGAAGGCAACTGGCATTTAATGAAGCAATCTCTTGAGATTTTGTACCATTTATCTGATGGCAAGTTTCCATTACGATTCACCCAACCATTAGTAGCTCTCTGGGGTTATAAAAGGGGAAGGATCGGTTAGACGAGGGTTTCGTATCTTTTTTCTTATCTGTGCTCTGCGGCATTATGCCTTAAGATTATTTGGGCCTACTGTACGTTTGTCATGTCTGAACCACCTATGCCATCTGATAGCAGCCACCCGGGGTTGGGATTCATTTTATACGCCAGAATGATGACCACCAACCCAGTGATAGCCTCGACAAAGCCAACAATTGAGGAGGTAGTACAGATTGCATCAGAATCCAAAGAAGTTATTTCCACTCCGCCTCCAGCAGTAAAGAAAGGAAAATAGAAAGTGCTAGGGTCAGGGAAGTCTACAAAATGGGCTGGGGTAAAATCCTGCACTTCTCCCCACAATATGAAGACACCACGGAAGGTGGCCCCGACCGACTCACCTATACTGGCAGGCCACCCTTTATTTGATTAGGAAAAGGCCCAGCTCGCCGAACCATTCAAGTGGTTGCCCCCATTTTTTCGACCTCGCAGACCCTCGACCTACACGCCAAAGAACCTTGATGGCCTGGTCAGCTACCTATAGATGTCGCTGACCCCGGGCGAGGTCCTCGTCATTGGAAAACTCTTCAGCAAGCTTCATGAGGTAAAGTTTGATGATCATGACTTAGATAACTATGAGGCCTTTCCCCAGCTAGCCCCTGAGTTTTACTTGGAACAGATACTGGAAGATGATGGGATATAGGTCGTCCCTATGCACTGGGTGCACGGGTTGGATGGTGCTGGTTGTTGAATTTTCTCAGGATGCCACATTTTTGCCACTACAACATTACAGATCACATGTTTCGTCAACTGCTTGCTTTAGTTCATGATGGTAGCTTGTGGATTTGGGACCGCATCCCTATTGACGCTACACTAATTCATCGAATTACTGGCCTTCCCATGGAAGGACCTGACCCAATGCTGAGGGTGGGTAAGAAGTATGAACATAAGATTGCTAACAGCGTGCGTGAGAATTACCATGTACTACGGAATACTTGGGGATTCATGATCAATACCATTAGCGACCCAGGCACACAGATGGGTAAATTTTTTCTCGCATGCAAGCTAATGCACAAATGTTAGGCTATCACCATCCTTGCATATGTTATTTAGTCGGTAGGACAATGAAAAAGAGGAGTATGCTTCAATTGGGCCCAACACTTGTGTAACGATAACGAACTTTTGGAAAATATCCGCGAGGCCCAGGATCAAGTGAGCCCATTCTGTTACTCCTAGCTACTGCTGCTTATTGCGTTGGTCACATGGGAAGCACTGGAGGAAGCAGTCCTCCCCGAGATCACCCCTGATATGTACGAAGGAGCACGCTACGCTAGCTTATGGGATTCCAAGGATGTGCAACGTATTGAGGAAAATCAGGTCTTTCGGGTTCTGTTAGCCCCCCTATGAAATTCTTGACAAGAAAGAAGGGGGCTGGATAGTTTTGGAGCCTTCAAGGAATGCATCTCCCCTGAAGACACATCATCCTTGAAGTCTTCTGCAAGCCTCTACTTTCTAGTGCAATCCCCTCTGCTGATTTCCCATCTGAAGCCTCACTGGTTATTGAATTCTGCCCCTCAAAAGGACCATCATTGCCCCTCGTATCCTTGCAAAATACCACATCTTTGTCCTTTTTCCTCTTTGTCAAGTTCCCCTTTTCCCCTCTCTTTTCCCCCCCATTAACCCCCTAAATCCCCTTCATTCACCTATCGTTCTCGTTTGTTGGTGTCAGATTCCATTAAAAATGAATCAAAACGATATATTTCGTATATTTGGGTCCTAGCCCCTTCGGCCATAGCCCCGCACTCCTTTACCATCCACAGGACCCAGCACCGAACCACCCGCCAGAGCAAAGGGCACTTTTTTCCCATTTCCCATCGGGCACGTCGTCATCCGTTGATTGTGGTTGATCGGACGGTGAGCGTTAAAACCCGATGCCCCCTGTTTCTCCTTTCACTTTCCTCAGCGTGCCATCGCCGTCCATTTTCACGAAGATCTAACGGTCCACAGTTCTCCCGCCGGTGGTCCCCGCCCGTGCACTGTTCCAAACCCACTAGTTTCCATCGCACCACTTATGCGTGGCAGGTGGTTTCTCTCCAATGCCCAGTGATTCCATACAGCTGCCGACGCATGTCTTCTATACGATCCCAAAACCGCCGGCCCATCGTGCATTAACTTTCGACCACGGACGCGCAGCGATATTCATATCAGCCGTCAGATCTTGAGTGCCTCATCCAATGTTCGTCATTTGTCTAAGCTGCACACTGCTTAACCCCCGTTCATCGCACTTGCTGGCCCACCGTCTGTCGCCCTCCGCCGTCGATCTCCACCATGGTCGACGGTCCAGATCTGTTTGCCCTCCATTGACAATCCCCTTGGTCCGCCCCGCCACATCACCACCACATGTGTCCACCGTACACCCATTCATTCTGTCGCATATAACGTTCAAAGTCAGGTTTTTTAAGGTTATTTCGTTCAAAACGTTTGCTGCTGCAGTCTACCATATTTCCCGTTTTCCACTTCGCACTGTGTTCTTCCGCCACCGTCTATCATTATTCTACCATGACACCATTCTGCACAACCCTCCTCATCATCTCCATTGTGTCCGCCACCCTAGTGTATATTTTCCTAACCATTTTTCGTATCTTGCAGGGTATGCAACAGTTAATGACCGCCATGATTGCCCAGTTTTCTATGCAGCGTTCCAGAAATGCAGAGAGGCCTTGTACCTAGATACATTTAATGGAAAATGGCCCGGGAAGGTGAATACAGGACATTCATTAAAGGAATAGGGTTCAGACTCTATGGAAAATCTCCTGGCACCATTAAAGCTTGAGCTAACCTGACAGAAGCAGAGATGGAGCGGAAAAGTGTTTCAGTACAAAGAAAAGAGATTAAGGCACGCCAGAGAAACTCTTGAGCCATAAATCTGCAGTTTAAAGAGGCAAAGCACCAGTTCGAAGACCTAGAGGACCGATCAAAGGTCCTAAGCACAAGCAAAAGGTAACATCAGGGTTTATTCGTCAGCAGTATGTTTTTCTTCGTTAAGGACAGGGTGCCCATACATCTTTTATTATGCATCGTGCCCCTGAAGAAATTTCCACCAGACAGTAGACCGAAAGTACTAGAGCATTTGATTCAAAGCATGGGAGATCCAAGTATCATTTATTTCCATTTTGTTTACTCACCAGAATTACTACAAACCACCGCAGCCAAAGTACACCAAATACATGCCTGGAGTAAGTGAAGATCTAAAGGAGATCATATTTTCGCCCAAAGAATGCCAGGGATTAAATGCTCAAAATATTAAACAGAATGGGCCTTAGCCCTCTCTCTTTTCAGAAGTTTAATATGGAATTTAGTTCCTCACCTACCTCTACTACTTCTCTTTAGCTATAAAACTCAGAAAGAAACATTGTAAAGGTTGTTGATGAGATATCAGAGAAATGCAAGCATTTTCCTCTTGAGACAAGTTCTCTGTGTAATATTGTAAGATAGGCTGAGATTTGATGTATTCAGACTGAATTTTCAAGCTATGGGCAATGATGTACATGATTGGTGTTGTTTTTAATATGACAAGCATATTTCTTTGGATCCTGATCTAAAGCAGTTGGTGATGTTTTCCTATCTCCGCGTTTGATTTCATTTCATTCCATTTCTACTGGCTCGCATCAGAAGTTTGGCAAAATATTTACCCTTGATAGGTACCTTATGTTGCTGCTCTCCCAGCCTTTTATGTTTTCTGCTTATATGTGTACCTGAATATTGATTTCAATTGATTTAACCAGTGTAGTGGATGTCATTTCCTGCTCTCTGATGTATGAATTGAAGAAATCTATGTTTAGATGTTCTTGCTAGGATTTAGTTGGATGAGTTGAGAACACTGGGAGGTCTAGAAACCTATCTCTACCTCACTAGGATCTTTCCATCTCAATTAAGCCTTTCTAAGATCCCTTGTATTGCCTCTGATTTTTTCCAAGCAGGTCTGGAGTTAAATGACCTCTGACCTGATCTATAGACAGAATTGGATGGTTCTTCTCCTTTCATTTCCAGTCCTTAATGTCCCATTCCAAATATCATCTTTAAGATCCAAATTCTCTAGATGACTAGCCCAACTGAAAGCTTGCACATTGAACACAAGTAAATCCTCTCTTGACTCCATTTCCCAATGGCCTTGATGTTCTCTGAGTTATCTATCTTTGCCTAATTTCCTCTTTTCTCATCCTTGTCTTATATTGGACCCTTCTTTCCTGATTCCCAACAACCAAACATAAACAAACAAACAAAACTTGTGTCTATAACTAGCCTAATATCTTGAACCCGAGCCTCAAAGACATATCCTTTGACTCATATAGAGAGATCCCTCTCTGGGCCTTGGAGGGCTAGATCATAAGGTCCGAAAGTGGTTCTATGTTGCCTCATCTTTTGGTCTTTCCAACCTGGCCAAAACATGGGAACCCCAACATAATGGCGACTCCGCTGGGGAACATTGAGTGCATTGCACTTTGAACATCCCTAGGTATTCAAAACCCACCATCTCTGGTTAGGTTGGCAGTTAAACAGATTATATCCTCACATCAACCTCTACACCATTTTTGTGCTTCCCCATACTCTTGGACAGAGTCTGGAGAGGGCCAGGTAGCCTCTAGATCTCACACTCTCTCTGAGGTGACACATCTGGTAAATGCCCTCCCAGTCAATCTCTGGTTAGAGTTTTCTGTGTTGTGAAGATATCCTTGAAAGAGGACATCCCACAAGCACTGTGGTGGACAGTGTACCCTCCCAAAACATCTCAAACCTTCCACTTGGTGACTCCAAGGCTCCATAAATGTTTCAAAGACTCCACTGGTGATCGGTAGGCCTACTGATTATCTTGGTTTAACATAAGACTCCACTAGGAGACCAGCCTTTTAGACAACATCAACCACAGTAGAAGTAACAAGTAGGGTTAAGTTGCTTGGTTAGGAAACAACATTCTGGCTTTTAGAACCATTCACACAAGAGCTTATCCCAACCCTGACCCACCTAAAATAGTTGACAACCCAGAGAGTATCCTCAAGGGATCTCCTACACCTAAAAGACCAACTATTTCCAGTCACATTCATAGAGCTAATACTGCACCAGAAGACCTAGCAGCTCTATCACATTTTCTCCCTGACCTAGACCTATCTAATAGGCTACCAAGAACTAGGTCATTCAATCATCTAGACCAGCCAAACATTGAGTTTCACAGTTCACCATCTCATAGTGGTCAACACACTAGAGACAGAGGAACCCATCCATCTACACCGCCTGACATCCACTTCATTCAAAACTTGGGGCTCTCCAACCCTAGATCTGCTCAACAAACTTATGCTGGTCCTAATATCCCTGTCATCCATATATCGGCTGCTCAAGTTAACCCTGTACCCCATCAGAACATTATCATAGCAGCCTGGTATGCACCTCTGGTTTTACCTCAACCCTTGTTACCCTTACCCAATGATTATCAGTCAAAAATCCCACACTTCACTGCTAAAGAATCCATCACAGCCCAACAACATGTAGATAAGATGGAGGATTCTTTTGACTATATGGAAATTGATGATGAAACAATCAAAATGAGAATATTTGCCCAAAGCTTAGGGGGTGATGTAAAGAAATGGTTTAAAATTTTACCTCCTGGCAGTATCCAAGATCTCCCTGCGTTATATCAGACTTTCATCAACAAATGGGAGACTTGGGAAAACCCTCACCAACTCCTAGCTGAATACATGAGCCTTAAAAGAAATATGGGAGAGAGTTTCCATGATTACACCACTAGATTCAACAACATTTACAATGCTCTTCCTCCACATATGAAACCTGCACAAGGTATGGCCCTAGCAAAATACCCCGAAGGCTTTGATGCTGACATGGCCTATGAGCTTAGGGATAAAGAGTACAACACATTGGAGGACATGCAGAAAGGAGCAGTGAACATAGAGGCAAACTTGATTGAGGAAAGAGCAAGACTAAGAGCTGAGAAAAGGGTAACATATAGAGATGACATTGTGGCTTCCACATCAGACCCAAACTATGATAGACTATCTAAAAATGTGGATAAGATGCAACAAATGATGGAGAAAATGGTTGTCACGGTCAGTAACCAAAATAGAAACCAAAACCAGAACCAGAATTTTAGAAGAAACAACAACACGCCCAACAGACAGAAAGAATCAGATCAGAAAGTTATTCCCCCTTTCCAAAAAATTTTAGATGAAGATGAGGGAATCATAGAGGAGTCTGAAGGGAATGTGATAAACATGTTTGAAATAGAAGACTCAGTCCTTATTTGTGATTCAGGGGAAGACCAGCCCTCACCTTCATACTGGGATGAGGAACGGTTAGAAACTGAAGATTACAGATTAGGATTTGAGAATGCCATGATGCAGGTCAGAGAAAAATATGAACTTAGGAGCAAAAGGAACCAAAAAAATTCCAAAACTGAGACTCCTAAGTTTACCATCAAGAAAAGACCTGATAAAACTTTTAAAGCATCTGCTGTAAATAGCAAATCAACAGCTGAAAGTTCTGGGAAAAAAAAAGAAAAAGACAACCAGAAGAATGAAAAACAAGGTGAGCCCGCTAGCCGTACTAGCACTTCAGTTAGTACTCCTGATACAATTTTTCCTAACCCTGTACATAGTGAGGAATCACAAGTTGATTCAGCTACTAAGGTAGTAGCAAATAAAACAGAGTTGAGCACTCCAAAGACTCGGTCCACTTTCAATTTAGAGAGTGAGATTGCAAAAATCAAAATCTTTGTACCATTATCTGAGCTGGCCACTCAGGATGTATATAAAGGCCAAATTTTGAAAGCATTGAGTCTGGGGGAAAAAAACGACACTGTGAATTTGAGTGATGACCAACCTACCCTCCTGTTTGGTCCAAAGATTGAGGGAAAGTTTCAGGAAGGGGTAGTTCCACATTTTTATATCAGTCTCAACATTCATGACAAAATACTCCACAATGCCATGCATGATTCTGGAGCATCACACAAGTTAATGCCTAAGGTGGTGATGGAAAGATTAGGCCTAGAGATAACCCGCCCTTACAAAGATTTGTATTCGTTTGACTCTAGCAGAGTAAAATGCCTAGGTATGATCAAAGATTTGTGTGTAAGCCTCACCCAGATTACTGCTAAGTGTATGGTCATGGATGTTGTGGTGGCAGATGTGCCACCCAAGTATGGCATGTTATTATCTAGATCATGGGGAGCCAAGCTGCAAGGAAAAATGCAGATGGATGGCTCATATGCCACTATCCCTATATTTGGCCAACTTAGAAGACTGTATAGAGAGTCCCAGATGAAATTCCTAGTCAGTAGCCTCGAGAAACCTGAAAATTCACCATTATACTCTGTACACACAGACCTGGATTCTTTCATTCTTTATAACGACCCATCCTTGGGAGAGCCAATGTCAGAAAACAAAAATACAAATAATAACATAGAGCCCATGGACTTTAACACAATGGCTACCCTAGAAGAATACGATGAAGAAAACCATGGGTAGGGTACTGAAAACGAAACTCTGAGTGAACCAGAAACAGAAACAGAATCTAACCAGAAAGATAGCCAACTCTCTGAACTCCACACATGTCAGGAAGAACAAAAAAAATAGCAGCCTAGTACAGACCCTGTAACGCAACACAATGGTGAACCCAACTGTAGAGAAGGAAAGAATGACGAAATGGAAAATGAACCCCTGTGGGAAATGAATTTCGATGGATCTTGTACTAGGAAAACTGCTGGAGCTGGGGTGTGGATACGTAATACAGAAAGTGATTACGCAGAGAGCATTGCATGCAATCTGAATTTCAAATGTACCAATAAAATTGCAGAATACGAGGCTCTCATCCTGGGTTTAAATCTACTGAAAAAATTAGGGGCCCGTAGGGTAACCGTGCTAGGAGATTCAGATTTGGTCATCAAACAGGTGAATGGTGAGTATGCAGCAAAGCACCCTAGGTTAAGGGCATATAGGAACGATGCCATGGACATGTTGAAAACCTTCGTTGAATACAAATTAGTGTTCGTTCATAGGGGTCGAAACGTAATTTCAAATGGATTGGCTTGCCTAGTTAGTTCATGTCCTAAGACTCCACCTGACCAACAAATCATCATTCAGACCAAATTCAGATCTGCAGTGCCAGATAATGAAAAATATTGGCAGGTCTTTGAAGGAGACAAACAGATTGAAGATTTTTTGATGGGCAGAAATGAGTTTGAACTTTCTGACTCAGACTCAAAATCTGAAGATAACTTCCCAAGCGAGGATTCCCTAGATGAAGAAGAAACGCCCTGTAACATAGAAATAAACACCCTAACTGAAGAAACTGTAAATTCAACCACAGAATGTGCAAACGCATAAAATGAGGAGATCGAGGTGCTGCAGGCTAAAGACAAGAACATACCTTGAGGTCTGGCACCCTTAGAATATCTTTTTGACTTTGATGATGTAGCAAAAAAGCCCACTATAGAGCATGCAGACTCCAATGTGGAAGAATGCAACATTGGCACTGAAGATAAGCCCAAAATGATTAAACTGGCTAAGTCTATGCCTGCAGACATGAAGAAGAAATACATTGACCTGTTTAAGGAATTCATTGATGTGTTTGCATGGAGGTATGAAGACTTAAAGGCCTATGACACCAACATCATACAACACAAGATACCCTTGAAGAAAAATCAGAAGCCTTTCAGACAAAAACTCCGCAGAATCAATCCAAAACAATTTCCTGTAGTTGAAAAGGAAATTAAGAAAATGTATGATGCAGGCATAATAGTCCCTGTGAGGTTTTCTGATTGGGTATCAAATCTAGTGGCTGTGAGAAAGAAAACAGGGGAGATCAGATTGTGTATAGATTTCCGAAATCTTAATAGAGCCTCATTAAAAGACAACTACCCTTTGCCTAGAATGGAACATATCTTACAAAAGGTAGTGGGCTCTAAGAGAATCTCCCTGCTTGATGGTTTTTCTGGATACAATCAGGTCTTAGTACTCCCAGAGGATCAACTCAAAACAACATTTACCACTCCATGGGGCACCTTCATGTATGTGAAAATGCCCTTTGGACTGATGAATGTTGGGGCCACCTTCTAGAGAGCGATGGATATAGATTTCTCAGATGAGATAGGACACTTCATAGTTATCTACCTGGATGACTTGACTATCTTTTCCAAAACTGAAGAAGAACACCTGAAACATCTGAGGAAATTTTTTGAAAAATGTAGAAGGTATGGTCTGTCACTAAACCCTAAGAAAACTGTTTTTGGGCTGCAAGAAGGAAAACTTCCAGGCCACATTATATCCGAGAAGGGGATTAGGATAGATCCGTAGAGAGTTGAGGGGATACCTCAAATCACACACCCAAGAAACATAAAAGAATTACAGTCCTTCATTGGGAAGGTCAATTTCCTTAGGAGATTCATTCCCAACCTAGCTTAGCACCTTAGGAAAATGACTAACATGCTAAAGAAAGGTGCAGGAATTAAGTGGACTGTTGAAGCCAAGAAGTCTTTTGAGTCGGTAAAACTGGCGCTCACTCAAGCCCCTGTCCTGATCAGTCCAGATTTCTCAAAAGATTTTCTGATCTTTTCATTTTCCTTTGAACACACAATAGTTGTTGTCTTACTGCAGAAAAACACAGAGGGAATGGAACAGCCGATTGCTTTCTTCAGCAAAGCGCTGAGAGATGCACCCTTGAAATACAACATAATGGAAAAGCAGGCCTACGCTCTGATAAGGCCTTAAAATATTTCAGGGTGTACATTCTTCACTCTCATGCCATAGCCTATGTACCCAACATAGTGGTCAAATATATCCTGTCCCGAGATCCAGACGGGAAAAGGGGCAAATGAATTGCTACAATTTTAGAATATGACCTTGAGATAAAGCCCACCAAACTGATCAAAGGTCAAGGCCTGGCCCAATTAATGGCTGAATCTAAACTGTAGGCCCTTGAAATTAACATGGTAAATGATTTAGATGAGCAGGAAGGATTGCCCCACCTAACCGTTGAGGAGAAGTTTCAGAACTCTCCTTGGTATTCCGATATCCTTTACGTGCTCACGAATCTCAATGCTCCTCCAGAACTGTCCAAAACTAAGGCCAGATTCATAAAACTCAAAGCTAGAAACTACTGCATTTTGAATGAGAATCTATACTGGAAAAATCCAAATGGCCTATTTCTGAAATGCTTGCCTGAACCTGAAGTTGAAAGAATTAAATAGGAATTCCATGCTGGGGAGTGTGGAGGCCACCTGAGTTGGAAATCCACTGCAAACAAGATACTCAGGGCTGGCTATTATTGGCCCACACTCTTCAATGATGTCCATAAAATGGTAACTGCCTATCATAAATGTGAAATATTTGAAGGCAAAAGAAAACTTCTCCCCCTTCCCCTACAGCTGATTACTGTTGAAGGACCTTTTATAAAATGGGGCCTAGATTTTATAGGGGAAATTCATCCTGCTTCTTCTGCACAGCACAAATGGATCCTAACAGCCACAGACTACTTCACTAAGTGGATAGAGGCCATACCTACTAGGAATGCCACATATTCCGTCATCATTAGGTTCCTAGAAGGTCATATTCTCTCTCGGTTTGGCTGCCCAAGGAAAATAATCACCGACAATGCTTCTGCTTTTGGATCCAAGAAAATGGTTGATTTTTGTCACAGGTACCATGTCATGCTTGGTCATTCAACTGCCTATTACCCTCAGGGTAATGGTCTAGCTGAAGCATCAAATAAGAGCCTAGTGGAAATCATAAAAAAGCTATTAGAGGAAAACAAAAAATCTTGGCACAACAAGCTGGTACATGCCTTGTGGGCTGACAGGCTTACTACAAAGAAATCCATTGGCATGTCACCATTCCAACTAGTCTATGGAACAAATCAGTCTTCCCTACCATCCTTGGGGTTCCAGTAATCAAACTTGTCCAAGAGATCCAGACAGAAGAAGATAACATGATAAGAAGGATAAATCAAACCATCCATCTTCAACAAACAAGGGAGGAGGTATATAACAGAGCTATCAGAGTTCAGGAAAACATAAAGAAGCTGTTTGGCAAGAGAACCAAAGCTGCAGATTTTAGAATTGGGGATAAATTTCTGAAGTGGGACTCAAGGAGAGAGGACAAAGGTAAGCATGTAAATTTTGACAGTTTGTGGCAGGGTCTATACATCATCTAGGCCACTGTGGGTCCCATTGCATTTTTTCTACAAGAGCTTGATGGTACAGAGCTGTTTGGGGGTCCTGTCAATGGTAGGATGCTCAAACACTACATCTGCTAATTTTCATTTCCAGTTTCATTTCCATTGTACATACCATTGTAGTTTTACTTTCAAGAAAACAAAGAAAATGTTTCAAAAAAAAGTGAGAAAGGAGAGGTTCAGACATGCTCAAAACGTCAACCTCTGAGGTGCAAAGATTGGCTCTGATAAGCCCATGCATTTTCCTGAGTAAGGGCCTACTCTAGACCAATTGGACGAGCAGGACATGTACGATGATCTTGGTCTGGAGTTTCTCTTGCTCAGAAAAATTCTCAAGATGGGGCTCACGAAGATATCCCACCTCAGTATCAGCCCATACAGGAAGTAAAGAAGCTGGTCCTAACATGCTCAAAACCTGGACCAGCAAAGGAAAAGGAATAATCAACTCTAACATGCCTAAAACCAGAGCTGAGAGGCAAAATAAGTGACTCTAAAAAGCTCAAAACTCGAGTCACAAAAAGAAGAAGGATGCTGCAAGTTTCATATTTTAAGCCTTCACAGTTTTGTTTTCTACAAGATTTCATCCATGTGAAACTGTTTTTATGCCTTGGGTCCACAACAAGTCAGACAGTTTAATCCTGGCTTGACTGTTTTTCAATTTCTGTCGTAGAATATAGAGAAGAAATTTGCTGGACTGTTTAATCCCAATAGATATTAGATTAGGTAGAGAGTCATATGAGACCAATAGTCTAATCTGGTCTCATGGAGCAATAAGGGTAGAAGTAGAGTAGGTTCGTTTTCTGTTTCAAAAATAAATGATGTAAAGGGTATGCTAGCTCAAATGCACCCTAAAAGAAGAAAAAATTCTAGGACTGTAGTTGGGTAGGTAGATTGGTTTGGAAATGTTTCTGCTGACTTATGTATCTAACATATTGTGGCAGCTGAAAATTGAAGAAATAAAGGGATGTGCCGAGCAGCAGGCATCTGGCCTACTCCAAAGATTATTTCTGGTTTCTTGACTCCTTCAAGAAGAAGCCATCCCCATGTGGAGCCACTGTTAGCCCCCCTATGAAATTCTTGACAAGCAAGCAGGGGGTTGGATAGTTTTGGAGCCTTCAAGGAATGCATCTCCCCTGAAGACACATCATCCTTGAAGTCTTCTGCAAGCCTCTACTTTCTAGTGCAATCCCCTCTGCTGATTTCCCATCTGAAGCCTCACCGGTTATTGAATTCTGACCCTCAAAAGGACCATCATTGCCCCTCGTATCCTTGCAAAATACCACATCTTTTTCCTTTTTCCTCTTTGTCAAGTTTCCCCTTTTCCCCTCTCTTTTCCCCCCCATTAACCCCCTAAATCCCCTTCATTCACCTATCGTTCCCCTTTGTTGGTGTCAGATTGCATTAAAAAGGAAACAAAATGATATATTTCATATATTTGGGTCCTAGCCCCTTCGGCCATAGCCTCGCACTCCTTTACCATCCACAGGACCCAACACCGAACCACCCGCCAGAGCAAAGGGGGCTTTTTCCCCATTTCCCATCAGGAACGTCGTCATCCGTTGATCGTGGTTGATCGGACGGTGAGCGTTAAAACCCAATGCCCCCCTGTTTCTCCTTTCACTTTCCTCAGCACGCCATCGCCGTCCATTTTCACGAAGATCTAACGGTCCACAGTTCTCCCACCGGTGGTCCCCGCCCATGCACTGTTCCAAACCCGCCGGTTTCCATCGCACCGCTTATGCGCGGCAGGCGGTTTCTCTCCAATGCCTAGCGATTCCATACAGCTGCCGACGCGTGTCTTCTGTACAATCCTAAAACCGTCGGCCCATCGCACATTAACTTTCGACCACGGACGCGCAGCGATATTCATATCAGTCGTCAGATCTTGAGCGCCTCATCCAACAGTCGTCATTCGTCTGAGCTGCGAACTGCTTAACCCCCGTTCATCGCACCTGCTGGCCCACCGTCTGTCACCCTCCGCTGTCGATCTCCACCATGGTCGACGGTCCAGATCTATTTTCCCTCCGTTGACCATCCCCTTGGTCCGCCCCGCCATGTCACCACCATGTGTGTCCACCGTACACCCATTCATTCTGTCACATATAGCGTTCAAAGTCAGGTTTTTTAAGGTTATTTCGTTCAAAACGTTTGCTACTGCAGTCCGCCATATTTCCTGTTTTCCACTTCGCACTGTGTTCTTCCGCCACCGTCTATCGTTATTCTACCATGACACCATTCTGCACGACCCTCCTCATCGTCTCCATTGTGTCCGCCACCCTAGTGTATGTTTTCCTAACCAGTTTTTGTATCTTGCAGGGTATGCAACAGTTAATGACCGCCATGATCGCCCAATTTTCTATGCAACAGCCCAGAAATGTAGAGAGGCCTTGTACCTAGATACATTTAATGGAAAATGGCCCGGGAAGGTGAAGATAGGACGTTCATTAAAGGAACAGGGTTCAGAATCTGTGGAAAATCTCCCGGCACCATTAAAGCTCTAGCTAACCTGACAGAAGCAGAGATGGAGCGACAAAGTGTTTTAGTACAAAGCAAAGAGATTAAGGCACGCCAGAGAAAATCTTGAGCCATAAATCTGCAGTTTAAAGAGGCAAAGCACCAGTTCGAAGACCCGAGGACCGATCAAAGGTCATAAGCACAAGCAAAAGGTAACATCAGGGTTTATTCGTCAGCAGTATGTTTTTCTTCGTTAAGGACAGGGCGCCCATACAACTTTTATTATGCACCGTGCCCCTGAAGAAATTTCCGCCAGACAGCAGACCGAAACTACCAGAGCATTTGATTCACAGCATGGCAGATCCAAGTATCATTTATTTCCATTTTTTTTACTCACCAGAAGTACTACAAACCACCGCATCCAAAGTACACCAAAGACATGCCTGGAGTAAGTGAAGATCTAAAGGAGATCATATTTTCTCCCAAAGAATGCCAGGGATTAAATGCTCAGAATATTAAATAGAATGGGCCTCGGCCCTCTCTCTTTTTAGAGGTTTTAATACGGAATTTAGTTCCTCACCTACCTCTACTACTTCTCTTCAGCTATAAAAGTCAGAAAGAAACATTGTAAAGGTTGTTGATGAGATATCAGAGAAATGCAAGCATTTTCCTCTTGAGACAAGTTCTCTGTGTAATATTGTAAGATAGGCTAAGATTTGATGTATTCAGACTGAATTTTCAAGCTGTGGGCAATGATGTACCTGATTGGTGTTGTTTTTAATATGACAAGCATATTTCTTTGGATCCTGATCTAAAGCAGCTGGTGATGTTTTCCTTTCTCTGTATTTGTGATTGACTTGCTTTCATTTCATCATGTTTCTTCAGGCTCGCATCAGAAGTTTGGCATAAGATTTACCCCTGATAGGTACCTTATGTTATCGCCTCCCACCTCTTTTATGTTCACTCTGCCATGTATCTAAACAATCAAATTTCAAATTGATTTGAACTAAAGGTAGTGGATTATCATCGCTTTCCGATATGATGAACTGAATAAACTCATGTTTTAGATGTTCTTTCAGGATTTAGCTGGGATGAGTTGAGAACACTAGAGGTCTAGAACCCCGTGTTGGGTATGTGTTATTTTTCCTACTCTAAAAATTCCTTATCCCATTTGTATAGTCCATTTCATGGTTTTGTGCATGGTTTTGTACATGGTTTTGGGGTTCGATGGTTTTCGGCCCCTGGTATTTTGTAGATCCGGTCAAGGGAACTACGGTTATGTTCTAATCCAGGGTTAATGGATTGGGGTTTATGTATGCTTCGGCATGTATATATATGTGTTGTAACACTAAAAGGAATATAATGAAAAATCAAGCTGGTCGTCCCAATTTGGGATCCAGGGGAAAATCTCTGTGTCTATCTGCTTTATGTTTTATGCTCTCTATTGTTTATTTTCTCATATAAGATCTTGTGTGTAGATACTGCCTGTGGTTAAACCACCGTCTCTACCCTCACTAGGATCTTTCCATCTCAATTAAGCCTTTTTAAGATCCCTTGTATTGCCTCTGATTTTGTCCAAGCAGGTCTGGAGTTAAATGACCTCTGACCTGATCTATAGACAGAATTGGATGGTTCTTCTCCTTTCATTTCCAGTCCTTAATGTCCCATTCCAAATATCATCTTTAAGATCCAAATTCTATAGATGACTAGCCCAACTGAAAGCTTGCACATTGAACACAAGTAAATCCTCTCTTGACTCCATTGCCCAATGGCCTTGATGTTCTCTGAGTTATCTATCTTTGCCTAATTTCCTCTTTGCTCATCCTTGTCTTATATTGGACCCTTCTTTCCTAATTCCCAACAACCAAACATAAACAAACAAACAAACCTTGTGTTTATAACTAGCCTAATATCTTGAACCTGAGCCTCAAAGACATATCCTTTGACTCATATAGAGAGATCTCTCTCTAGGCCTTGGAGGGCTAGATCCCAAGGTCCGAAAGTGGTTCTATGTTGCCTCATCTTTTGGTCTTTCCAACCTGGCCAAAACATGGGAACCCTAACAGGTTCTATTTCAGTGCCGCTTGGTAGCTGCCATCAACTCTCGACCATGCTTGTCTCTCGTAGTGTATGACAAGTACCAAACCAAAATGGAATTTCAGGTCACCCTGCACCACATCCAAATCAGAGCACGCAAAGGTAAATCCTAGGTCTTGCTCCCATATATGACTACGGACGAGGATATTGATTGCATAATCGCTACCAGGTCCCCGCAGTGGAAGATTGGGTTTAAAACCAGTACAGTAGGCACTTCAAGGGTAAAGGTTCCCCCGACTACCACAGCCAAAGGAACTGGTAGATCAAACAATGGCACTGGGAAAGAAGGGAATGTAGGGTCCTTGAAGGATTCACAGCCAGATAACAATACGTAGAAGGGTACGGAAGTACCTTCACAAAAGGGGTCGCAACCACACTTCAGTACAACAAACTAGGAGTCGAGGGATGCTGAGTACCCCAGAGGAAAAAAAAGAATGGGTGCATCCGCTAAGGGTCCACTCAAGAAGCAGCGCTCACAGAGAATAGGACACGATGAAATAGTTACACTCATGGAAGGCGACCTTGAAAAAATCACGGATGCGGTCACCTTGGCCACGAAGGACAAGTGGCTGACTCTGGAAAAGCAGCAACAAGTTGCGGTCACCTCACTTCAGGCCGAGTTCTCACCCTTGCAAATGAAGATGGACACACTACAAACTAGTTTGGTCTAGTTCTTCTTGAACCCTGCAGATAGTAGCACGACCCTTGTTCTGGAAGTAAGCCACCTCTGCCCACTGCCCGGTGCAGCCCTTACAGTAAGTCCACCTGACATCAGAGCATGAGTACAGGCTTGCGCATAGTTCCAGCTAGATTTGGCAATATTTCCACATGATTTGCTTCAGGCTTTACATAGCTCACTGTTTCAAGAAATTCAACACAGGGACCATCAGGCCCACCAGCGGCTCCATGTAGCGGAGCGGAACATTATCGAACAGACAACTGAGGTAACTAGGGTACAGATTGCACACACAAAGTTGGAGCATTTTATTGGTCGGCTCTACACCGATGTTATGGACGAAATACCCACCACAGCTACCCCCCAAGCCAAGATCGAAGGGTTGGTCGCAGCCTTGAGAGCCTCCAAGGCAGAAGTCTAGGTCGTTAAAGCTTAGATGGAACAAAAAATTGTAGAATTACAGGCCAAGCTCTAGCCAGAAACACCTCCGGAGGTCAGGGCCCAGTGGGTTGCATTGGTTACAGCTGCCACAAATGTGATCATAGGCCAAATTTCTCAGGGCACCCTATTATTGGACAACAAGATGCAACTATGGACCAAGGCACAGCGTGATCCTCTCATATGAGAACTTAATCAAACGTTGCACCAGAAGGAAGAGGAGTTTGATCACTTGGAGGCTACCTTAACTACATTGGTCTCGGCCCAACGCTTGACTCGACTGCGTTCCAGCCAGGCCTTGAGAGACAACATAGAGGCCCTTCAATAGCAAAATCAGATGCTGAGTGATCACCTCAAACCATGGGCAGATGAGGCCCTCAAGCTATCCCGTGATGTGGATGTTGCAGTGAAACAGTTGAACCAGACATTGGAGAGTGTTGCAGCCGCTACAGAAGGCCCAACTTCACAGAAGTTAGTGGAGATAGCTCAGACTGTCGCTGCACAAAGCGAAGGGGTGCTACCCCCACTGATGGAGGCTGTTACCCAGCTTCAGGCGAAAATGGAGGACCCACGACCACTGTGACTCGGGACGAGTCACAAGATTGTGTTGGGGGACTGTTGGAACAGGGTCCCTTAACAGCTGCAAATTTTGTATAAATATTGTATATTTTGGTATTAGTTGGTCTAACGCAGAGGTTTTGGGGCGGGTCAAAGCCCCTAACGCATTTTAATTGGGTCAAGGGTAGACCAAGAGTCCGTAAACCATGGTTTGTGAACCATTGGATGAGTAGGCTAAATCAATATAAATAGATGAACCTTTTTGAGTCATACGTAGAAAAGAATAAAGATTGATGCGAAGTACGAATTGTTAGACCTGTGGTAGGGTTGTTTGGGCTAGGACTCCTACTGGTTGTGTGCGTAGGTAGTAATTTGGGAATTTAAGAGGATTTTGGGTAATGATATATATATGCGAAATGATTGTGGACATCTGGTGTATCTGGATCTGGTCTGTTATGGTTGATGTGAACTTGAGTTATATGATCATGTATCTGTTGTAGGTGTGAACTATGTGTTTATGGTACGTGTTTCTGTGATCTGTTAATTTGTTGTGATTATACTGTTCTGTGATTATAGCTGATAGTACGCACATGGATGTGTTAGCCACCTATAAAATTTTTCATAGCAAAAGGTGGCTAAAACTTTTTGAGCCTTCAAGGAACAAATTTTATTGCTAAAAAGTGTTGGCTCTTGAAGAATCTTTAAGGCCTCATGCCTCTGTCCAAATCTTCATTGTTGTTTCCATTTTATACTTAGAAATTCTGTTGATTTCATGAGACAAGACTGCTGTAAAATCATCATCTTCCCCCTCCCCCCACTCAAAAATAACCCTCATTTTTTACCCCTTTCATTCTCATAAAATCCTTATATTTTCATGATTCCCCTTATTCCATTCATGAAAATCATTTTTACATAGTTTAAAACTCATTTTTAAACTATACCGAGACCCCCAAATACATCAAAAACTATGAAAAAAAATCATAAAAATACACCTTTTTGTATTACAGACTTAAGCCCCCTTGGGCTAAGTCCTAACCACTTCCCCGTCGTATGCCCATGGTGCTAAGACCAAGTGCTAAGACCTTTCGGCGCTTATCGCATTGCACAAATCCAAGCGCACAAGTCTTTGTGCCATGCCAAATGTTTTCGTTGCGATTAAGCCCTACGCTTATACTCTCCGATCACATTATTATCTCATAAACCCTTTTTTCCCGCATCCGATGCTTAAAAATTTGAAATAATCCGTCTCTGATGTGTTTTTCCCTTTGCAAAATCAAAAACCCACTTACCTAAGTTTTTGGTCTAACCCGCCAGAACCATGTGTTATAATCAAAAAGGGTAAATGGAAAGGTCCCGAAGTGCAATTGCATCAGAGAAATTCAAAAATAGGTTTATTGAAAGACCGCATCAAAACTTTCGATGCGATGAAGTCCCATATGTATAAACCCAGGTCCTTTTTTTTCTTTGTAAAACCAAGAGCAAAGGCCGAAGCGCTTATCGCATTGGAAAAATTCAATGGGTTGATTGTAAAGACCCGCATCAAAACTTTCCGATGCGATTGGGTCATATATATATAAAACTCCGCCCCCTCCACTTCATTCATATAACCCATAGCCCCTCAAAACAAGCGCCAAACTTTATATTACTGCCCCTCCGATTGCGATGGCCCGATCGCATCGGAAACTTTTGTAAGGCTCCTCTGATTGTGTTCATTTGAAACTTCCAATTGCGATGGCCCAATCGCACCATTTCATTGGCCTTCCTCGATCGCGCAATCACATCGACCCTCCCCGATCGCTCAATCACATCGAATTTTTCGATTGGTGTGTTTGTTTGTTCCTCTCGATCGGCCATCCCTCCGATTCACTCTCCACCATTGATCTGATCCTCAGATCAACGGCTTGCGCTCAATCGCATCGCAAGTTTTCAACGTTGTGAAAATTATTTCCGCATCGATTGAATGCCTCCGATTGCATCTGGACTGTCCGTTCGATCTCATCTGATGGCTTGTGTTCCTCCTGAAACTCATTTCAATTTTTAATTGATTTTCCCTCTGCCTAAGGTTTTTTAACGTGTTTTCTTTGTATTTTTGCTATTCCTCTATTATACATCCTGGATCGCTCCCAACCGTCGATCTCTGCAGATCGACGGATCTAACTTATTACTTCCCTCTGCTCTCATTTTTTACCTTCTCTTGGCTGATCTCCACCGTTGGATGCTGCCATCCAACGGCTATGCTCCTCCCCTCACCCTCTGTAGCAGTAAAACCCAAAAACGTAGGATTTCTTAAAAATTGTTTGTATTTTGCAGGTTTCAAATGTTTTCCCATTATAAACAAAGAAAATGAAAGCTGAGGGTGACGATCCTCTGGACTTTCATTTATCAAAGGGAAGGAGATATAAAGGGTCTGGAAACATGTTTCATCAATGCTTCATGAGGAATTTATGCCATACGAGCCCTACGCGGCTTTCACATCAACAAGACATTGTGTTATTAAACCACAAATTAAAATAGTATCAGTGTTGAAGATAGAACACAACAAAATGAAGGTTGAAGACGAATTTTGGGATTATGGCTAAGTTTGATTATCGAAAGCCTAATCCTCCAAATTAAATTAGATTTAAAGGAAATCATAATGATCTATCAGATAGAAAGGCCTCCACCACCACATCTGAGGCAAATTGATTCCTCCCAGCTACCACAAAGCCACCTATGCCTCAAAGCATGCAAAACAGAGGCCGAAGTTATTGATCAAACGAAGATAGTCACCTCCGCGCAGCCAGAGAGTTACTTCTGCAAGGAACTTAATGCAAAAAATATCTGCAGAGTTACTCCAACATGACACAGAGCCTCAAAAGTCAACAAAATCTCCCACTGAGCTTAATCTTAAGTGTAAAATAGTTAATACAGACAGAACATCTGTAAACTTCTTCATCGAGCCCCTCGAAGGCCGAGAAGTCATTAATCTGTATTAATTTTCCTGAGAGATATTTTATCAGATCTCACCTCCTCATTCTTCTATAAATACTGCTATAGAAGATGAGAAATCGTTGGTTGGTTGGTTGTTGGTTTATCACTAGTTGTAATATTGGAACTCTCTGAAATAATACATAGTTTGTTGAAGTTGAAGAAGAAATTGAAGTCTTGGACGCCCTGATGATGTTGATGCATGCTTGTTACTGTGAAGGCTCTATCATTGGATCCATGAGCTTGGATGGTGGTGAAGTATTCTAAACTTTTTAATGTTTTCTCATGTTTTCATTCTGTTCCACGATTTCTTGCTACATTAGGTTGAAAGTTTTAGGCTAGGAAATGACTCCTGGAAGCACCTTAGACCTATTCATCCTTCACTATTTCATGTTTTCTTCTACTGAAGTATTTTAGAGTCTTTAATCTCTCTCTTTAGTCTTCATGCTTGTTTATTTCTTTAATATTTCAAATATTTGGTTTCAGCATGATTTATGGTTCTCCCTACTTGTCTGCTGCCACTTTAAAACTGTTATGGGAGTCTCCCTTTGTAGTTTTCTGTTTAAAATGAGTCAAGGAGGTCTGTTCTGATCTTTCCCTTTGTCCTTGATTAAATAGTTGTCTTAAAGGTCTTTTTAGTTGTAATCATAGATGTGTTAGGTGTTCCATCTTCTATGACTACAGTTATCAGTGAATCTTTTATGTTTTCTAAGTCATTTGAAATAAAATCTTTGAGGAAATAGGGTGTTCCCCGAATCTTAGATTTCATTTTAAAAGTTGTTTTGAAATCATTGTTTTCTTAAAGGTGTGATTTGTAGAATTCATGGTTAGCCCTGTCTATCAAAAAGCTCTTTATTGTTCAAATTGTGTTTTCAAATTCCCTTTGTTGAGAATTAAAATTCTCTTTTCAAATCATTGATTTCCATCTCATTCCAAAAACCAAAGGATCCTGTGGCCAAGTTAGATTTGCCCTCTGATATCCCATATCCATTGATAAGTATGTTATGACATCTTTTTTGACTCCATTTCCCAATGAAACAGATGTTCCTCCATTCTATATATCTTTCCTAGGTCTTTCATGTTTTGTTGTATCAATCCGACCAAACAAAAAAACAAACACTTGCACTTAATAACTAGTCTAAAATCCATACTCTAAGCACACAAGATAAAGCTTTGCAAACAAACATTCGATATATCCCTCTCTGAGAACAGGAGGACTAGATCCTGGGACTCTAAAGATTGGTTCTGATGTTGCCTTGTCTTTTGATTTACCAAAATATCAAAACACGGGACAGCAACAGGATGAAAACTTGTTAAAAAGATCTGTATTCTGGTTATCTATTAGAAATCCTATGAACCGGCCATTGCTATATAGATCTGGTAATTGTGAACCGGCTTGACTTACCTGTTCTCTCCCAGGGTGCGAAAACCTAGTTCCAACACCCTCCCATACTGCTTCGGGTGACATTTTGGCCTACACAAGCAGGTCACTGCTGAAAGGGCCAGTAGTATAGGGGTTTTTTTGGCAAAAATTAACCTCCAAACCTGGGTCAGGACCCCTCGAGCCAATATGAATGCTGGCTATCAGAGGCTACAGAGCATTAATAACAGGACTAACGCACTATATCTTAGCATTAGCAACATTATAACGCACCGAAACACACCTAGAGGGTGCGTTACTTAAGGTAAAGTTATAAAAATGGCTAGGAAGGGTCTATTATGGACACTATGAGCTACTGATATGGTTACAGAGAATGTAAATTGATCAGAAGGGGATGTGAGCAGAGTGGGAAATGTCAGAGGGAAAGAGTCAAAGGCTAAAAAACAAACAATCTGGGAACTTAGGATTAAATCCCCAGTATGGTCACCAATTCTTCTAAGGGGTAAAATTCTTGGGTGTTAGTTGATGTATATCCCTCTCAGGTCTTCCCGGTGCCTGAGGTAGACAATCAGATTAGATGTATAGTTACAAATACATTACACACATGTTTATACTAATGCATAATAGACAAAGTGAGATATTGAAGGATTACCTATTTGTGAATAACAGATCCTTTGGAGAACACTAAGTGGTATGGCGGAAGTCCTTCCTTAATGGCTCCAAGTCTAGATCCTACAAATAAAAAAAACCACATGTGTAATATTCACAGTGGTATCACTTACTAGCAATTAAACAAGTATATAATCAACATTAAATGATGCAAATATGAGCCATTTATATCATGCCTCATAGACAAATGAAAAAAAAATGTGACACTGAAACAACAAATAGAAAAAATAGATAAAGTTATATTAATATATAAAAATGAGGATTACAATCGTTGGTTGAACCAATCCCTACTCAGTCTTTTGACTCCTCTCTCTCTCTCCTCTATCTTCGAGTGTAATGATACTTGGTCTAAGAGTTTTCAATGAACCTTTCCAATCCTTAAGCCTTCCACTCAACAATGAAGTTCTGATCTACACACGATCAAACCTTCAACCTTTGACCAAGAGCCCAAGCCTCCAATTTATAGGAATTAGGGAGGCCAGATCTTGCCAATCCTTTCAATCAGTTTGAATGGGGAAAAATCTTGATGTTTCCTTGACTTTCCTTGACTTTTCCCTCTATATATGTTTAGTTGTGTTTGGAAACATCCAATAAGAGGTTGTACCGCAGGTTTCTACTTTTGAACTAACTCATTCTAAGAAAAAGAAGGAAATTACAGTCAATTTCTGTGGGATTTTTCCCTTTTTTCATGAAAACACAAGTAATGCTGCCCCTTAGGCAAGATAGAGCAATAACCTAGGAACTAATTATCCCTTTGAATGGATGGGATGCATTATAGATCATCCTAGCTGTCTCTGGGGTGTGTTACCTTGGCATAATGGGTCTCTGTCTGCGTCATTTTCTTCCTTCCATGTTTCCTTCTCCTCTAAGTTGATGAGGAGGTCATTTGTCTTGTAACACATGCCCTCTCCTTAGTCCTATACTCCGTAGTACCCTCCTAAGCCTGTGAATCCATCCTTCCAGCTATATCAACCTCATCCTCCATAATGGGGCAACCCTTCAAAAGGATGGAGGCCTTAGGAAGCCCAACCTCATACCTTAATACCTCCTCCTCCACCTAAACAAAAACTACTGCACAATAACCCATCGAAGCAACCTCAAAATCATTTGCAACCCAGTCTGAACCTGAAACATCCTATCTTACTTTTGTTGTGGAAATCCAAGAAATAAACCTTAGGTATGGGAAGGTACTTCCAGATTCCCACCTACCTTCTCCACCTGAATATATTGAAGAAGAGAAGGAAGACAATACCCCTCAATCCAATATACCTCTCTATTCTGAAAAGTTGGTTCAACCTAAAAAGTAAACCCTATAATAGAATGAGACTATGGGAGAATTGAATAATTTTTGTGCTAAGATACCCCTTCTCCAGACCATCAAATATGTCCCCATTTACAATAATCGCATTAGGGAGGAATGTTTCAAGAGGCATGGGAGAAGAAAAAGAGATGCCCCCACTATCAATCTTGTTGGGAAGCTATCTAATCTAATTCTTGGGAGGGTGATCTCCCCAAAGTACTTGGATCCTGGTAGCCCAGTAGTGGATGTGCACATTAACAATATTGTAGTCCCAAACACCTTGATTAACCTTGGGGATGCAATCAATGTCATGGCCAAGGAAACCATGTTGAATCTCAACCTTCAAGGATCCTTGAGGAATATCACTACAGTGTTGTAGCTTGCATATAGATCCACAATATCCCTTGAGGGATTTATTGAGGATGTGATGGTATCTATTGACTACTGGGAATATCCCATAGAGTTCCTTGTCCTCCAACCCAAAACCAAGTTTAATGGGTACCCTCTCATTCTAGGGAGACCTTGGTTAGCCACTCTTGATGTTTAAATTAGTTGTAAGGCTATGAACATGACCATTAAGAATGTGCATCTCTCAAAGTAGCTTGTATTATATCCCCCTGCTCAGCCCTATGTTGAACATGATTTACCCTCGTGGGTAGAGGAAGAGGAAGAATAAGACATTTATCAGTCATCCCTCTACCTAGTTTGATCATTAGACATCGTTGTAGGAAGTAGGCAGGTAGATGTGGATGACCTTATTGACCACGTTTTTCAAAATTAGCCTCCTACTGCCATGCCAATTGATGAGCTAGAGGAAGAATCCTTAGAGAAAATTGAGAACAATCCATGGAATAAATTATTCTTTGTTGACTCTGGATTAGATCATGTCAATATTGTGGAAATCAACACATCCAAAGCTCAAAAATCCAACCCTTCCCTCTCAGGCGAGCAAGAAGAAAAACTATGCACTATGCTTAGGAAACATCTTGATGGCTTTGGTGGGGACTATACGAAAATGAAAGGAGTGAATCCCTTATTTTTTACTCATCATATCTACATCAATGAGGGATGAAAAGATATTCTCTAACCAAAGAGGAGGATGAATATTGACCTTAAGGGTATTGTAAAATAGGAACTGCAAATTTTGTTGGATGTATGGTTCATTTACCCCATTTCAGATAGTGATTGGGTGTCCCCTCTTGTCATATTACCCAAGAAAAATGGGAAGTGGATGATTTTTTTTTAATATAGGAAACTCAAAAAAGCTACAAAGAATACCATTTTTGTTTTTTCTTCATTGATAAAGTCCTAGATGGCCTTGCAAGGAAGAATTTCTTTTCATTCCTAGATGGATTTAATGGACATAATAAAATCCATATCAACCCTGAGGATCATGAAAAGACCAAATTTGCATGCCCATGGGGGGATTTTTCCTATAGAGTCCTCCCTTTTGGTTTTTGTAATGCTCGTGACACCTTCCAGAGGGAAATCTTGAGTATTTTTGTTCATCTCGTGCATGCCACTGTTGAAATCTACATGGATGACTTCACCACTTATAGAGATGATTTCCAAGAAGCTATTTCCAACTTGTGTAAGGTCTTAAATAAATGCATTTAAATGAATTCTTCACTAATTCCTGAAAAGTGTGAATTTTTTATCAATGGATGGATTTTCCTAGGTCACTTCCTCTCTAAGGAAGGGATCCAAGTTGACCCTAACAAGGTTTACGTTATTAAAAGGGTCCCTGTCCCTCAAAATTAAAGGGATGTTAGAAGTTTTCTTGCACTAGCTAGGTATTACAAAATATTCATTAAAGAATTTATCAAGTTGGATTCACCTCTATTTGGATTGTTGGATAAAGATTCAGAATTTTTTTGGATAGATATATGTCAAGAGGAATTTGAAGAACTAAAAGAGAAGTTTACCACTACACCAATTCTTGGAGGCCCCAATTAGACATTGTCTTTCCATATCCACACAGATGCATAAGCTAAAATTATAAGGGAAACTTTGGGAAAAATAAAAGAAAAATTTCCCTATGCCATATATTTCATTAGTAAGAACCTCTCCAAATTTAAACTTAATTATACAATTATTGAAAAATAATTCTTAGCTATGGTGCAATCTTTGAATACATTTGTACCAAGTCTTTGTTTATATTGATCATGCATCCATTAAATTCTTAGTGAATAAACCTGATGTCAATTCTAGAATCATTAAATGTTTTTTGTTGTTGCATAAATTTGATCTAACCATTGTTGACAAGCAGTTACAGATTTTTGTGTCCATCTTAACATTTCCTGCGGGAAATGAGGAGATGGTAGATGATCAACTTCTAGATGAAATTTTTTTTGCTATCTCGGTGTTTTCTCCTTGGTTTTCTTATATATAAAATTACTTGGTTTCTGGGAGGTTCCCACCTAATATATCCTCCAAGGAGAAGATAATTTTTTTAGAAAAGTCCCCTTTCACCTGGATTTGGGGAAATCTCTTCAAATTGGGGCTAGATCAGATTTTAATAATATTTGTAAGGGAGGAGGAGGTATTTTACATCCTCTCAGCATGCCATGATGGACCCTATGGAGGCCATTTTTATGCTAAGAAGACAACCTTCAAAGTTATAAAAGTTGGATACTACTAGCTTACTCTACACCAAGATTCCAAAAGGTTCGCTACTAGATGTGATGAGTGCCAAAGGATGGGCAAGCCTACACCCAAGGATGAAATGCCCCTACAACCTTAAGTGACTTTGGAGCCATTTGAGAAACTAGGCATGGATTTCATTGCACCAATTGATGCCCCATTTTGAATATATATATATATATATATATATATATATATATATATATATATATATATATATATATATATATATATATATATATATATATCATTGTGTGCACCGATTACTTGACCAAGTGGGATGAAGTAAAAATAGTAAATGAAGCAATCAAGAAAAAAGTGGAAGAATTTTTATGATAAAAAATCTTCTGAAAGTTTGGTTTTCCAAGGGAATTGGGGCCCCAATCAAGGAGCTTTGTTTAATTCAAATATGATTGAAGGCATCATGGAATAACATCATATAAAACATAGAAAATCCATTGCATATCACCATCAATAAAATGTGTAGGTGCAGGTCACAAATAGATCCTTGGAGATCGTTTTGACTAAAGTTGTCAGCAACAACAAAATATATTTGGCAACCTGACTTGTAGAATCTACTTGGGCATATAATATGTCTTGGAAAACCACCTTTGGATTCACCCCCTTTGAGATGGTTTATGGCAAGAATGTCCTGATGTCCATTGCGTTTCAATACAACACCTTGAGAATGGCAGCAAAATTGGATTTAGAAATCACTGCAACTTAGCAAGAAAGGTTGCTTCAATTCAATGGTTAGTATGGGTTCAGATTTCAGGATATCATGCACATTGAGTCCAACTGTAGAGGAAAATTTGGAAATATAAAAACATTAGGGAAATGGAATTCCAAGAGGGTTATTGGGCCCTTCTATATGATTCCAATTTCAAGGATTTTAAAGGGAAATTGATGACAATGTGGTTGGGTCCATATCTAGTTGAAAAATGTTAAGAGAATGGAAATGCACAAATAAGAACAATTGATGAGGAAGTAATTCCATTGTTTGTTAATGGTTACCAGTTAAAGTTGTACAAGAAGCCTATATCAAAGGAGGAGTTTACCAGCTCAATAAGCAAGGAGATGAATGTAATTAGGGGTCTCACAGCACTCAGTTAATCCAACCTCTGATAAAAAAAATAAGAAAAGGGAAGAGAAAAAAATATAAAATATAAAAAAAATGGAAAAATAAAAGAGCCTATGTGAAATCCTCCATGAGGCGCCTGAGGCAAAATCTAGGACTAAAAACTTCTATGAGGAATCGAAAGGGAGAAAAAAGGAGGAAAAAATAAATTAAAATATCCCCAGGTGGAAACCTCCTTTGAGGAACCTGGGGCAAGCCTACAGGTTGAAAATATATTTTGAGGCATCCTACAGGTCTCAAAAGAGAAAATAAAAAAACAAAAAAGATAAAAAGTGAAAAAAGGAAGGAAAAAAAAAACAATGGAGAAGTAAGGGAACCCTTACATTAGTTCTACTAACATGTTTTTGCAAGGTTCTAGTCACAGTCAAAGGGAAAAAATTCAAAGGAAGCAACCTCCACATTCCACTTCTCCACCTTCCAAGATATTTATCTTCATGTCCTTCATTATTCAATCCATCTCCCCAAGTTCTTCCATCATCGGGCAACCTATCTCACTCAATTGTGCCTCAGCACTGGAAGTGCTACGGGATTTCCATGAACTGCTATAGAATTGACCAGAATTTTTATAGGATTCTGATCAACATAGAGAGAGGGTTAAAATTTTATTTTTTCCTTGGGGAAATGAAAAAACAAGTCAACCACACCACCATCATCCATCCTCCACACCATTCATCCACTTTTCCAATCCAAAAATTCATCTTTGTCCATAAAAAAACTTATTTTCACCCATTCTTCCACAATTTTCACCACCACCAAATTTTATAGTCCCTATCCATGAGCTCACTATGAATTATTAGTGCTTTTGAATGCATTGCATGAAGGTTATTGTGTTCTTGGAGGGGGTATGTGTGACTACTACAGGAAATAATCCAATAATGTAGCAACATGCACAAACCCTACAGAACTATAGTTGGAAACACTTGACAACACCAAGATGAATACCTATCCATCCTGAAGCATTGGAGTACCATATTTGTGATCTTGAGTAGCCACAAAACTATTGAAGAGTTGATATGGGGTCACGAATCATCTCCAACAACAATAGATTGATTTACCATTTGAAGATCCTACATGAACAAACTTTGCAGTCATACACATATCAGAAAATATCTACATTTTTTTTTTTCAAAAGTAGGGCCAAAGCATGAAGAAACTAGCATGGAAGATGGCACCTCCAAAGACCAGGATATCAACCACTATCTTGAAGAATCATGCATGCATCAAAGCAGCCAAATATTATCAATTAGGCACATGTATGACAATCCTCACCTCTTCCTTTAAGTGCATGGTAGCTCAAAAATGTTTTAGATGTATGAGGAAGGTATAGGTTGGAGGTGGCTAGAAATATTGGCCACACCACATTGATAGCATAAGGGGAATACATAGGTGGTAGGTGGGGGCTAGCTCACATAGTGTGTTGATCCCAATACCATAAGAGGAATAAAAATATAAGCCTAAATCTCATTTGTACCAAGAATTTCATTCTAAAACGGTAAGAGAGGCCCACTAAGACATCGAGAGTTGAGATAAATACGACAGGGGGTCCCCTAGGGTGCTACAAAGAAACTATAGAGTCAAACAACTAGTGATACTAGATCAAAAGCAGTTGTTACATGATTACAATATGTTGCTATAGGATTGCAGTCTACTGTTATAGGATTGTAGGATTGTAGTCTTTTGCTACAGGATTGTAGTCTATTGCTACACTAGGATTGCAGAAAAATGCTACAGGACCAACTGAGAGGTGGAAAAGGGTTCGAATTAGTGCAAAAATTCCTCCAAAATTCCACAACAATGAAGGAGTCTCCTAGGGAGGGGTACTTATCACATTTTCCACACCTCCCATGTTCAAAGAGTCAAATAATTTGGTAAATTATCCCTGAACAAATATCTTGTATAAAACCCTTAAAAAATTCAATTTAGTTTTTTCAAATAATTTATTTCCATGTGAGGGAAGAAAGGTAGAAAAAAAAAAAAATTTCTTTTAATTTGGCATGTAATTTTCCTCCCTCTAGTTAGAATAAGAACACCACCCATCTCACCTCTCTCTTGAAACCCTAGGCTACTAAAAAGTCAACAATTTACAAAAAATTCTTTGAGAAAACTTGAGGAAGTAGCAGTAGAGAACATGGGAGGGGGTTTCAATAGAAGGGAGTCCAAAAACTCTAAAATAATCCACCAACATCCTCTTATCATAGATATCTTCATAAGACACCAATGTATGGGGATATTTAAGAAGCTAAATTGATATGATGATGAAATAACCCATGAATTTTCCATGTCCCTTCACTCTAAGGAGGAGTATAGTGCCACCACTGTTGTAAGACGACTTTCAATCCATTTGCATGCATAAATAATTAGAAGAGTGACCACAATAACTCTGTGAGTTAGATAGTGCAAGAGAGAGTTAAATAAATATATAAAATAAATATCCTATGAGGGAACATTAAGTGTTGTGTATGCCTATCAATTTAGGCTTCTCTATGAGCTGAGGTTCCAGACAAAACTGCCCATCCCAATATGGCTCAGTATTGCCCACTTTCTCCTTAATTCTAGTATAGAAATGAGCTAGAGGGTCAAATAATGAAAGAAATAGTACATTTCTCATCACAGGCTCATCGGGCTCATTGTTATGAATTCCTTGAATAACCTCAAAAACCTTGTGCTATGGATAATTTTTGTGGAAGCCTTCATTAAGACTCAAGCCCAACCCCTGCTATAACATGGAGAGACCACCAAATATAGTGCTACTAAAAGAGAAGTTGGAAACGAATAAAAAATTGAATAATAGGAATAAGGGGTTGAAGATAAGTAAGAAGAAATTGAAGAAGAGATTGGAGAAGAGGAAGGGACTTATAGGTAGAAAAAAAGACCCTTGGGGAGCCCTCTAAACCTCAGAAGAAGAGAAAAAAATATCAACAAGTAAGCCTCTCCTAAGGGAATATCGAACAAGGGTTGGTTGCCACTAGAAGCAGTTACAAACCTATCAAAACCAAAAGGAGGAAGCCTAAGAAAGGTCCCTTATATTTCAAAAGAATGAGGAGCACTAGGATCAAACAAGGGAAGCCTCTGTTGGAAATACTAGGGGGGGGTGGGGGTGAATCAATATTTATTTCAATTAGAGCATTAGTTAATCTTCAATTATTATCAGTGTTTGTAAAATGATAACGGTAAACAAAAGGAACACAAATGCATACAGTTTTTAAGGTGGAAACTCACTCCGAGACAAAAACCACCTAATTATTTTCTAATAATTCTTTAATATTCAACTCCAATTTAAAATAAAGCTCCAACTTCCTAGAATATATAAAAGAATTCTTCTCCAACTCCCACTGGATGGATGCTCCAACGCCCAATATTCTTCAGTAGTTAACTGAACGGATGCCCCAACACCCAATGAGCTACAACTCAGCCTAGCACCACCAAATTCCATGATGATTTGTTTCATGAAGAAATCCTTGCATGAGGAGGATATGAGGATCACAATTTATATAAATGTTTAGGTTGAGGGTATTCAACAAGTGAACATGGGAGGGATTTTAGGAGCTTAAAAATTATTAATAATTGAATTTTCAATGACCCATGCCACAACACCATGGGGTTTTAGCCCACTAACCAGGGTTACAAACTTCAAACATGAATATCTCTCAAACCATGAAGAATTACATGGCGTGCCATATATAAAAAAAAAAATATCGACAAGTTGAAACCACAAATAATATTCTTGACCCAGAATATAGTAATCTGGTAGGTCAAAATTACCATGCAAGATCAAGGTAGCCCTTGGTGTTGCTTGGGTTGAAATCAATGACAACCACTGATCAAAAATCTCCCCCTTTGGCATTGATGGCAACACAAGTACTCCCCCTGCGATCATGAAACCTCTTCCTACAACATTCTCTCACCCTTTGACATCAATGGAAAATGGTAACTCCCCTTGACACACAACCATCTTGCGGACCTGTACACACTTCCACTCCCCCTGACACACAACCATCCTGCAGACCTGTACACACTTCCACCCCCCCTTTATATTCTAAATAAGGAAAATATAATGATAACTTGGGAGAATCCCAAGCTTCTGGCAAAGATATTCCAATTATTCATGATTACTCTCACAATCATCAACACTTCCTGCCCAATCTACATCTGTAAAGGCATGAATAATGAGATTGTTACCCTTGGGATACCACAAGCCACATTCTGTTTTTCCCTTTAGATATCGAAGAATTCTTTTGATGGCAATAATATGTGATTATTTTGGTGCTGCTTGGAATCTTGATAATTGTCCAACTGCTTGCATAACATCTGGCTGGGAGGCTGTTACATATAGAAGAATACCAATCATAGATCTGCACAACCTTTGATCCACATCCTTAGATGAGTCGTCTATGCTTAATTTGCAACATGTTACCATTGGAGTAAGGATGGGTTCGCAATATTCCATTTTGAATTTCTTGAGCATTTCCTTGATGTACTTGGCTTGACATATACATATTCCTTTCTCTTGTTGAGATATTTGAAGCCCTAAGAAGTATGTCAGCTCACCAAGTAAAGACATCTCGAAATCACTTTGCATATTTGTAGCAAACTTCTTACTTAGTCAATCATCATTGCTACCAAATATTATATCATCCTCTTTAGCTATTAGACATGCTTTAGTTTCTTCATCCAGAACATATATGTCGTTTGGAGCTCAACTTGTTGTAGCCAAAATTTCACCATACCTACCTTTCCTAATTTCAAATTTTGTGGAGTTGAATAGTATTGTGTGTCCTTGATCACACATTTGTCCAACAATGAGCAGATTGTGATTCATCTTTTCAACCAATAGAACATTCTTGGCTAGAGCATATTTTCTTCTGAGAGTGATGGTACCAAATCCTATAACATTTGAAGATCCATCATTTCCAAAGGACACAGTTCCATCCTTCTTCTCTTTTAGAGATACAAATTTCTTTTTGTCTCTTGTCATATGTGTTGAGCAACCGCTATCAACATTCCACACATCTTTGTTTTTTTGAGCCTTGAGAGCAAAAGCACAATTATCAGTCTTCTTCTTCTTCTTCCATGTTCATTCGTTTTGTGGCTTCGAAGATTCTTCTGGAGGATTTTCAAGTCTGCAGTCTCTATCTATGTGTCCAAAGTTTCAACATTTGTAACATTAAATATTATTTCTTAAATGTTCAAATCTATTTATGTTTCGCTGAGCCTTTGGAGGTTCATATTTGAGAGGTCTCCTGGAATCGTATTGGTTCCTAGGGTACGTACGGCATTCTACAACTTTATGACCAAATTTTCCACATGAATAATAATAGCCATAAAAAATATGTTGGTACCTGGATGGAAATCTTTGTCGAGGAATTGTATTCCAAGGTTTTTCTTATGAATCTTGTCTAATGAAGTCTACATGCATGTCATATCACATAGGTTCATTGTATTTTGTTGTAGAAGATCTTGTTTCTTCTTCTTTGTAACCGAGGCCAGTTCTGTCATTGTAAGATCGTTGATTGTTGATCAGTTCTTCCAATGCCCTTGAGCTATTGGCATAGTTTTGGATATTTTTTCCCTTCTTCACTTCCTTACACAGTGAGACTACTTCAGCTTCTAATTATTCCCTTTCTTGGTTTCTTTCTTCCAACTTCTCTTGAAGTGACTCTTCAATGAATTTGTGTTATTCAACTTCAATTTTGAGACCTTGAACTTGTTCTTCAAGAGTATTGGAATGGATCTTCTCAGCCTTGAGCTCTTTTATAAGCTTGATTGCTTCCTTAGAAAATTATTCTATGGTCAACCCTTCTTCCTCATTGTTTGATACCTCTTGTTTATTGTGCTTGGCCATAAACAATACTCTCTCATTGGCTTCTTCTTCACTGTCATTTTATTCATTGGAGGATGAGATATATTCTTTAGAGAGAAATTTATTTTTGGATCCTTTCTTGTTGATTTTATTAAAGCCTTTCTTTCCTTTTGAGTTGCCATCACTTATGTTCGAACATTTTGATGCGAAATGCCCAAACTCACCACAGCCGAAACATATCAATGGAAGTTTACCTTTGAATTTTCCCTTGCCAAATTTTATTTTTCTCGTAAAGTAAGCATATTCTTCATCTGAAATACCTTCTTCATCATGTCCCTTTTCTTCACACTTGCAGGTGCATGTATTTTCAATTGAAGGTTGTTTGTCCTTATTGGTTTTCTTAGATACGACGAACCCAGTTTGTAGATGCGAAGCACCCTCTTCTTCATCAAGTCTCATTTCAAATGTTATGAGAATTCCATGTAATTCTTCTTTGCTGAGTTTTTCCAAGTTTTCACTGTATTCTAAGACTGATACCCTTGGGTTGAATCTCCCTGGTAACGTTCTAAGAATATTTCGCATAATAGTCTTCTCATCAACTGACTCTCCCAATCCTTCCAGAGTATTGGTTATTTCATTAACGTATTGGAATTATGCAGCAATGTTGCAATCTTCTTTCATTTTGAGTTGCTCAAATTTTTCTCTATAGATTTGAAGCTTTTCTTCTTTGACATTTGAGTCACCTGCATATATATTCTCAAGCTTGTCCCATACATTTTTGGCTTTTACAACCCAACACCTTATGATAAGAAGATTCAATAAGTCCACTAATAATAGTATTCTATGTTTTTACATCATTTACCAAATTATTCTTACCTTTTTCATCCGCGGTTGGTGTAAAGCCATTTTGAACAGTGTCCCATACTTCGTAACCTTGCGCCAAGAGATAGACCTCCATTCTTCCTTTCCAGAGTGCACAATTATTTTCATTGAATAGAGGTACACCATTCTTGGTATGCTCCATGACCTCCTTCCAGTTGTTAAACTGATATTTAAGGAACCAAACTCTGATACCAATTGTTGGAAATACGAGAGGGGAGGGGGGGTGAATTATTATTTCTTTCAATTAGAGAATTACTTAATATTAAATTATTATCAGTGTTTGTACAATGATAGTAGTAAACAAAAGGGACACAAATGCACACAGTTTTTAAGGTGGAAACCCACTCCGGGACAAAAAAAACCTAATGCTTTTCTAATAATTCTTTAATATTCAACTCCAATTGAAAATAATGCTCCAACTTCCTAGAATCTAGAAAAGCATTCTTCTCCATCTCCCACTGGATGGACGCTCCAATTCTCGAGATTCTTCAGTAGTCAACTGAATGGATGCCCCAACACCTAATGAGATACAACTCACCCTAGCACCACCCTACCACCCTGAATTTTTCACAGGCTTGAACCTATTAGTGACTTCATGCACTGGCCTAGCACCACCCTATCACCCTATAGAAGAATAAAAGAAGAATGGACTCCCGTACCAGGGAAAATGGTCCACTTTACAATGATATAGAATGATGTAGAAGAAGAAGACAAACTAGACTATAACCCCAACTATGACACAACCACCTAATGATGATCCTAGACCTCCCAACACTACCTCTTCAACTCTTGTCAGATAGGCACTAGTACAATTTTTACAATAATGTGTTTACAATGACTTAGTACAATGATACCTTTATAGTGATTGCATGAAGTGCTGCCCAATTTTAGCCTTCATGTGATGAAATTATTGCTACTATTTTGCACATTGATTGCTGCTCTTGTCATGCTACCATCTGCTACACCTTTCTTTGCTTTACTGCCCTATAAAGTCTGGTCCTTTGCAGCCCTTGACAACACATGATCTAGCTTTTTTTTTCCTTATAGGAGCTTGATATTGAATCTGGTGTATCTTTGTTATTTCAGATCCCCAATATGTGATTTTTGGCCCTGTGGTAGTCCTTGGAGTCTTCTTTCCAATGCCATAGGTCTGACCCAATTTGGATTCTTCAAGGGAGAGTTATACCCAATCTCTCACAATGCCCTAATTATGGACTGGTTCAGTAGAGCGAACTGATATGTCATGCCACGTGTCAATGTTTCTTCATTCGGCTTTGAAATTTATACAGAGAAAACTATGGTTTGTGCACTATCCGCCACTTTTTATAGAATTCAAATCCGATACTCAGAGAGAGCATTATGATGATTTTACCAAGGTCACGTCTTTGAGATGAAGTTCAGGAGCCTGTAAAAACACTGACTTCCACAGATCATATCTCCAAAAATATTGTGCACCTTGATCTGAAATTTTTACCGGAGCTTCCTCAGGATTTCAGCTTCACCTCATAATAATTTAAGCGTCGGAACCTTCGTAGAAAAATTTTATAGTGAAAATTCCATGATGATCTATTTCATGAAGAAATCCTTGCATGAGGAGATATGAGGATCATAATTTATATAAATGCTTAGGTTGATAGGGTCTTCAACAAGTGAACGTGGGAGGTGTTTTAGGAGCTTAAAAATTATTAATAATTGAATTTTCAATGAACCATGCCACAACCCCATGGGGTTTTAGCCCACTAACTGGGGTTACAAACTTCAAACATGAATATCTCTCAAACTATGAATAATTACATAGTGTGCCATATATCAACGAAAACATCTCGACAAGTAGAAACCATCAATAATATTCTTGACCTAGAATATAGTAATTTGATAGGTCAAAATTACCATGCAAGATCAAGGTAGCCCCTAGTGCTGCTTGGGTTGACATCAATGACAACCACTGATCAACAACCTCTGCCTCCTTCAGTAGTGCCAATCACAATTGAATAATCTATCAACCACCGAGAATTGGAATTGGGATGATGCTAGGGGAAAATTGAGGAAATCACCTCCCTCAAAGGTAAGGGAAAACAGCCTCAGAAATCACAAAGAAGGTCAAACACTAGGAAAGCTAGCTCCAAGCAACTACAAGTAGAAATTTCCTAGCTACAGTAAGACACTGCTACAGGAAAGAGCAACAACACCTCCAGAGGGGAGAGAAGGAATACAAGAACTCCAAGAGCCTGATCCACAACCCGATATTGGTACCTATTACAAGTTTTATGAAGAGGGACAAAACATACCTGAGACATTTGCAGTACCCATCCTATTTGAGCTAGAAAATGAGAGAATTCGAACCTATCAGTGGATGAAAATTTCTAAGTAAAAGAAAGTTGAGAATGTAGGCCTCATGGAAGAAAAGATGAAAATATGGGTGAAGAAATGGATGAATTAAGATTAAAAGAGTCAATCATAAAATCAGAGGTTAAGAGAGAAACTACAAGATAAGGAAGCACAACTTGCCATCATGGCAAGCTTGGCCATGGAGGCCATCTAGTGTAGAGAACCATCCAAATAATATGAGATATTCCTAAAATAAAAATGGCTCCAATTTCAAATCAAAACCTTGGCATAGTATGGCTCTCTCCTATTTCAGGACTATATAAATTTTATTGTATTTTTCCAACATGTAAACATTGAAAATAGGGCCAAATTAGTTGAATTATATATACATAATATGATCCTCACAAATATGAACTTTTGGGACCAAAATTCAAGGTCTGTATATGCACAGCTAATGGCCCTAGCCTCTTGGCTTTTCCATGAGGAAGCAAGGGTTGAGGAAGTAAATAAGGTTATGGATAAGGAAGAAAATGAGCCCCTATATATTAGAGAATAATTGAGAAGTACGAATTTTGACATAATAAATCATAGGATAATATTTGTATACCTTAAATTAGCCCCTCACTACCTATAAAAACAAGATCAATCCATCCTCCATTTTAAAGACATTTTTAGGCTATTAGGGAATAAGAGTTTGTAGGCCTGCTAAAGGAGATGGCATGATCTGCCACACAGTCTAAAAATTAGGGAATACCACTCCCTTGAGAGGTTAGGGAATGCCTTAGAAAGAACCCCACTCTAAAAGAGAATTGATCAAATATTGAAGATCAATTATATAAGGTAAAAGCTCAGTACTCCCTTGTTATTAGGCTTACAAGAAAGAAGAGAACAAGCAGAAGAAAAAATTGAGTGGGAAACAATAGAGGCAAATGAAGGTTTTTATCCACAAGAGGGCTCACCTATGAAGTGCTTTGGGATGTCAGAGAGGCCACAAAGGCCATGCATGAGCTATGAATCAGTGATAAAGTTGCTTAGAGGGTGAGCAACACCTTTAGCTGATGCAGGTGGATATTGGTGGCCACCAGCCTATTCCACTTGGGGCCCCACCATTGTTTCTTTAAATTTTTCAGTTTCCTTAATTATAGCACAATTTACTATTTTTAGTTGTTTTTTGGGTCCTGAACTTTTGGAGTCGTTTTGAGGCCTTAAACAATGTTTTTTTGGGAAAAATGGGAGAAACATGGGTCAAGATGGGTCATAGACCAATGTTTCTCACTCAAAAGTTGTAGTCCTCAGATAGATCTTTCGAAAGAGGTATTGAGCATGTCAAATAGAGATCATATGCCAATTTACGTCCCCAGGAAGTTGATGTACCAATTTACCCAAACAGGGCCCATAGTTTTGGGGCTTCATCTCCTAGGGTTAGGTTTTTGGATGTTTAGGGTTTTCCATTGTTTCTCAAAAGTAAATAGGCCCTCTAGTCTCATTTTAACATAGTCCAGAGGCCTATAGCCACCACATCTCTTATCAGAGACAAGCTACCAACGCCCTAGCTAGTTTATTTCCATTATGTCTGTAAACAAATTTTAGCTCTTTGATATTAATGAAATTAAGTGTTATTTCTGCTACATTTTTGTATTTATTCTTATATGTGTATTCTGTTTCATTCTAGCATAAATCCATATCATTGGTGTTAGAGCAGTCTGCTCTTTCTCAGTCCTTATTTGCATGTCCCTAATGAGGTTAGGGTATAAGGAGTTAGGGCTTGATCTGGTTGAAACTTTGTAAGATCAGCCTTGCAAACCCCAACGACTGCCCATGGGGGACAAAAAGAAAGATGAGTGAGCAGGAGATCCTATCAAAATAATTCTTGAGGAGGCCCTTGAAAAACAAAGGAACACGATGATGGATAACTTTGCCCAGATCCTTCAATGACTTCCCACGGGCGGTGCTTCTACATCCAGTAGCCACTCTGGAGGTGCAACTCCTTTTAAGGTACAAGTAAATTTTTACATTACCATATTTGAGGGCCAAATAGATTCAAACGTCGTAGATAGATGGTTGAATCTATTAGAAGGATATTTATCGGTTCATGATTTTTCAAACCGGGAGAAGATTATTTTTGCACTCCTCAAAAGCTACCCCCCATGTCAACGACTGGTGGGAAACCTACTGTGAGAAAAATGACGAGGGGGAACCCTTTCTGTTCTCAGTTGTACCCACTTGGAATTATTTCCTAGACACCATCAAGGAACAATATTATCCCATTGGGAGCTATGAGGACAAGTACATACAATGGACTACGCTGTGAAAACAAAGGGATCAGTATGTGAATGAGCTGACGAATCTATTCCATACCTTGCACACAAAGTTGGGTATCAAATATTCAGAGATGCTAAAGTACTTCATTTGTTTTCATAGATAAATTTAGGAGGAAATGGTGTTCCTCGACTTCTCCTCGCTTGGTATGACATACCGGTATGTTGCCAAGATTGAGCAGATTTTCAAACAAAAGAAGCGAGACTTTGGATTTGCGAATCAAAAGTAAGGAAAAGGTTCCTCCAAACTGCAGAACAAAATACAAAGCCAAGGCATGGTGGACCAAGATAACCTCTCGAATCCGAAATCAAAGAAAAACACCGCGAAGACAAAGAAGGATACGGGAAAGTGGTGTGAGTTCCATAAGAGCTCCACTCAAACACGAGTGTCGGGCCAAGAAGTCACTGGTGTCTGAGATGAGGGCTTATGAATCAGATGCATGCTCCAAATCTGAATCAGAACATGACAAGGGGAATGAAAAAGGGAATAATATTATTGACGCAGAGCCCAACACCACCGTTGCCACTGAAAATATCCAGAAGGAGGAACTGGAAGATCTAGAGGAGGAGGATGATCTCTTCCACTCCCAGATGTGGGTAAAGTGTTCCCCACTATATTTCATTATCAACAGTGGGAGCCAAAAGAACTACATTTCAGTAGAAGTGATGAAGCGGTTGGGGCTTGCCGACCACAACACACCCACAACCATACACCATGGGGTGGCTTCACTAAGGACATGATCTCTGCATCAGCCAATAATGTCACCTTCCCTACAACATCAAGCCCTTCATGAATGAGGTATTATGTGACATTAATATTCTTGATGTTTGTGATGTATTATTAGGCCAACCATACTTGGGAAGTGACATGTTGTGTATGAGTTCTGACCTCGTGCTGTTATTGTTATTTTGGGAAATAAGTTGTATAGGATACCAGAGGTACCACCGCCTACGTATATCTCTTTGGTTACTGCAAAATAATGTAGTAAGCTCATTTCCAAAACCAGAATTTTTTTTCATGATGACCCTCCCCCAGGACAATAAGAAGACTATGGCCATGACCTCCAGAAAGGGCTCCTCCGCATGACAACAAAAAATGGACAAGGTCATGGAGGAGTACGGGGACATCTTCACCTCACCCATAGGGGTGCCTCTGCACTGTCAGGTCATGCAACCCATCGATTTTACCCTAGGTGCGATGCTGCCCAATGGACCTATCTATTGACACTATTTTGTGGAGAACGATGAGATCAAGAGGTAGATTCAAGAGCTCTTGCAGAAAGATCACATATGACCCAGTTCATTGCCTTGTGGGAGCCCGATTGTGTTGGTGCAGAAGAAGGATGGGACTTGGAGACTTTGTATTGAATATTAGGTGTTGAACAAGATCATTGTCTAGAATCGGTACCCGATCCCACAGATTGATGACCTTCTAGATCAACTCAAAGGGACAAAATATTTCAACAAGATTGACTTGAAGTCCGGGTATCGCCAGGTACCATTCAAACCCTCCGATGTGTGGAATACTACCTTCAAAGCCAAGGAGGGCCTTTTCGAATGGCTGGTCATTCCTTTTAGGTTGACGAATGCTCCCACAACCTTCATGAGGCTGATGGATAACATATTGTGGCCATTCACCAACTCATTTGTAGTAGTGTACTTGCATGAAATCCTAATCTTCAGCCAGACTTGGGAAGAGCACCTCCACCACATTCAACAAGTCCTCCAAACACTACGACAAGACAAGTTGTGTGCCAATTTGGAGAAGTGCACTTTTGACATGATCCAGGTTCAGTATCTGGGATACATTATTGATGAACGGGGGTCGCATGTGGATGTAACCAAGATCCAAGTAATTCAAGACATGTCAGCCCCAACCACTCTAACATAGCTTTGTAGCTTTTTGGGTCTTGCTAATTTCTATTGCAAGTTCATGATGGGATTCTCTCATATCACTTGGCCCTTGAGTTAAGTCACCATGGGAGGAGCGAAAGAAAAATTAATTTGGTCAGAATATCAACTAAAGGCATTCATAGAATTGAAACATTGCCTCTGCTCTGCCCCAGTGCTCACATTACCAGAATTGCAACAACCATTTGAGATTGAGACAGATGCCTTTAGCTATGCTATTGGGGCAGTTCTTACTCAACAGGGGCATCCAATGGCATATCACAGTGAGACACTATCCAACACAGTCCGCAAGTATCCCACTTATGAAAAAGAAATTTATTCCATTGTGTAGGATTTTCGCCAATGGAAGCATTACATTTTGGGGAAGGAAACGGGCATCCACACATACCATCGACCCCTATAGTTCATACAGACAAAAGGGAAGTTGCAAAACAATCGCCATCAGAAGTGGTCCACATAGTAGTAGAAATTTCATTTGAACATCAAGTATAAGAAGGGCAACACCAATAATGTTGCAAACTTCCTTAGACGACCACCGATCATGGTGCTAACCACCGTTCTCAACTATTTTTGGCACGAGAGTTTTGGTTGGCCACTTCTCTACAAGAGATATCCAAGATTTGGAAACACATACAAGACACTCTTGGAGGGCATGCAAGCTCCAAATTTTCACCTCCAGGATGCACTGATATGTCACTTGGGACACCTTTGTGTTCCTTCAAGTGAGCGTGCCAAGATGATTTGGGAAGCACACTATAGTCGAGTCGCCAGGTATTTAAGGGTCAAGAAAAATGTGGTAGCACTGCAGAAGTATTTCTATTGGCCGAACCTTCAACATGATGTTGTGAAGTACATTATTTCTTGCACTTCATGCGCCATTGCCAAACCGGCCATAAAGAAGCAAGGCCTCTATACTCTGCTAGCTACCCCTATTCAACCTTGGGAATCCATATCCATGGATTACATGTCAGGTCTTACTTCTACTGAGCATGGAAATGACTGTGTTTTTATGCTCATCGACATATTCTCAAAGATTACCATTATGTCAGCCTGCAAGAAGAATATCACAGCAAAAGCCACTGCTAAACTCTTCTTTGAACGAGTGTGGGTGCACTTTGGGATCCCACAGTCTATCATCTCAGATTGGTACAACACATTCCTTAGCACATTTTGGTCCAGCCTCTGGTCAATGCTAGACACCAAGCTCACCAAGTCCACATCTATCCATCCCTAAACTGATGACTAGACCTAGGTTGTCAACAGGGTGATTGTACACATTATGCGCATGTAAAATTCAAAGCATCCACGCACATGGGGTGAGAGCCTTCCCTATGTACAATATAGTTATAACCAAGCTCTCCACAGCTCAACCAGCCACAACCCCTTTCAGGCTCGCCTGGGGTTCCAGCCACTATGTCCCTTGACATAGCCATGCCATTTGTGGCTACTCAGGTCGATTCGCCTGATGTCCAGTTTGAAGCTGACAAAGCGAAAAACTTCATTGAGCACATTCATAAAATCCACCAACATGTTAATGACATATTGGACAGAGAAAATGCTAAGTAAAAGCAACGAAATGATCAACATCGAGTGCCACAAAGCTTCCAGGTGGGCCACAAAATGTGGCTACATTTGCAGAAGGAGCACCTCACTGGACTCCACCGCAAGCTTTTCCCGATCCAATATGGGCCATACACCATCACCAAGGCTATAGGGAACAATTCCTTCGAGTTTATTATTCCACCATTCCTTGGTTTGCACTCAGTATTCAATGTGGACTGCCTTTGGCCCTACTTCCCACCTCTACTGGACACCTCCAACATTGCAGAACAACTCACACCAATTGAGTTAAACCCAGATTGCATGGAACATGCCACACAATATTTTATCATGGACATGAAAAACAAGAACACTAGCCAGTAGAAGATCCAACTGTATCGAGTTGTCAAATCTGGCCAACTCTTGCACTAAGGAAAGTGGTTCACCAGGGACCAAGTTCAGCAGAAGTTTCCTCATCTCAGGGAGGAACTCAATGCAATGAGGACCATTTATTCTTGGGGGGGGGGGGGGGGGGAATGATCAAGTGGATATTGGTGGCCACCCACCTATTCCTCTTAGGGCCCCACCATTTTTTCTTTCAGTTTTTCGGTTTCCTTAATTATATTATAGTTTACTATTTTTAGCAGTTTTTCAGTTCCTGAACTTCCAGAGCTATTGTGAAGCCCTAAACGACATATTTTGGGAAAATCGGGATTAACATAAGTCATAGATTAATTTTTATCACTCAAAAGTTTTAGTCCTCAGATAGATCTTTCTAACGAGGTATTGAGTGCATCAAACAAATATCATATGCCAAAGTTACGTCCCCAGGAAGTTTGTAATGTCCCAATTTTAGCCTCAAGCTAAAATGGACATTATAGTGGCATATTTTTATTTTTTTAAATAAAAATGGGTAAGGAGACCCCTTAAACCCTTTTGATGGAGAATAAAACTCCTTGTGTGAAAGGAGAAATAATAAAGCAGCTGAAATAAACACCCCATGGTGTGAACATGATGAGGATTACCTTGAGTTGGCTATTTTGACCAAGTCAACAGCGCTGCTTTAGAGGGATAGCTTGCTTGAGAAGATAACGAAAATTTTTGGAGGGAAAGAATTCAAAAGTGAATGCAAACCCTAATTTTGGGGCCTATGGTGAAAGTGAGTTCATTTGCTTTATAAGAAGGAAGGAGTAGCTCATTTGATTCATTCTTTGATTCAGACATTTCGTGGTGAGGCCAAGGACTTGCATATCCGAGTTGTTTAGCAGGATTGTAGTGCTCTTGAGCATTGGGGGTGTTCCCGATGGGGATTCCCCACCTCTTCCTCATGGGAGGAGAGGATTTGAGCTGCATTTCCTCATTCTATAATTTTTCCAAACTTACTCCTTCAATTGCAGTGTTTTCCTATAGCAGGTTGATGTGTAACTGGGGTAGCAGCAGAGGAAATCATAAAGTTCTTCCCTACTTGCATTTTCAAAGGAGGATGGATTTCTTCTTTGGAGGAGCTGTATATAGATCTCATGGTATTCACTTCATATCTGTGTCATCAGGACACTCATTCACCATCTCCCACTGCACAGTCCATGAGGATAACTGTGTTATTCCATGAGGGCTGTGTTGATGGAGATTCTTGTGCTCATTAGGTGGAGTACTTTGAGTGAAAGGGGATCAGCCCCTTTTCCTTTGAGGACTTCAATCAGAGGAGGGCATCATTATTTCATATCAGCCATAGCCTCATGTTCATTGGTTCTAGCTGCAGTGACAATTTATTTGTCACTAGGGTATTTTTTCCGGCATTTCTAGCAATCTCCCTGAGATTGGCTAGAAATCCTATATTCAGCCCATTTTCTCATGTATGGGAATTTATTTGTATTCCTTCAGCTCTATCATCATTTTTTATGTATTCAGCAGCTGCATCTCTCATAGAGACTATGCAGTTATGGTTTTCCGACATTTCTGTGTAGCTGCAGCTACTCCGGCATTGCATTGTCTATTCATTGGAGATTGGTTCTAATGCTTGAGGGCTTTGTTCCTCATGATATTTCTGTATAATATTGTTGATATAATAATAATATGATGGTTGTAGTATTTACCCTCTCATGATACATTCAGATTTTTAGAGTTCTAGATTTATGTTTTTCATATTGCTGTAAGCTCTTTCATTGAGCATTATTATAGAGACCTAGATTGGGGATATCTGAATAACCCATCTAGTGTTATTTCTTTGGGCTCATTTTCTGCAGGGGAGTTATATTATACATTTTCTAGGGCATATGAGTGGTGGTTTGCCTTATTTATGCAGCAGCTTCCTTATACAACGTCCTCAGGGACCCTGTACTAGGATTTCCCGAGGTGGAATATTGCATATCCATAGGCAGAGTCTGAGAAGGGCCGGCTAGCCACAGGATTTCTCCCTTCTTTAGAAGGAGTCATATCCTGTAAATTCTCCATCATTCATTCTCTGAAATGGACTTGTAATAGCTCACTGAAGAAGGAATTTGAATGTCTTAAGATATTCCCGACGGAGCAGCTAGTTCCTGAAAAAGAGACATTACAAAGTTGATGTACCAATTTATCCAAACGGGGTCCATAGTTTTGGCGCTTCATCTCCTAGGGTTAGGTTTTTGGATTTTTATGGTTTTAAATTATTTCTCAATAATAAATAGGCTCTCGTGCCTCATTGTAACACAATTCAAAGGCTTGTAGCCACCACATATATTCTCAGAGATAAGCTACCAGTGCCCTAGCTAGTTTATTTCCATTATTTCTCTAAACAAATATCAGTTCTTTGATATTAATGAAATGAAGTGTTATTTCCACTGCATTTTTGTATCTATGATTATATGTGTATTATGCTATGTTCCTCCATAAATATGGATCATTAGCAGGTGGAGATGATGGGCCCATTAATAGGTATATCATAAGGCCCATTTTTCCATCCTCCATCCTATAATTTCCTCTTCTCTCACATTTATAAACATCCTTTTGACTATAATGTGCTTAATAGGGATATTAAAGGATGTTTTCCATGCTTCATGGCATAATGCCATTAATGTGCAGGAACATAGTGCTTTTTAGTGCATTTACTATGTGAAGGTACGTTGGAGGTAGTTGGAGGAGATGTAGGAGGCTTTTCCCCTGCATTTACTCAACCAAAACTCAACTTGATCCATAAAACCATTCACCTACAACTTGAAGATCTAATAGAATATGATGCACTCAAGGAATTGAGAGGATCTAAGGGAGCTAGGTCCACTTTTTAGAGATTTTGGAGGGAAGAAGACCTCTTTCCAAGGAGGTTTCCCCTCTATCATTTTTTTATAAATAAGAAATCCTAAGGGATCAATAGGATTGTAACGTTTGGAGAGAAAATAGGAGTTACTAAGAGTTAAAATATTAAGCTTGTCATTTCCATTCCTTTACATGATATACTTGAACTCTACTTTATGTCAATGAAAATATTACAATTATATTTCATATGAGTTTGTTTCAGAGGGTTGAGTCCCTTGGGTTAGGTCCCAACCCAGAGGCTCTAGTCTCTCTTTGTGTATTTTATCCATGCATTACCTTGCATAACAACATCTATTTTCTTTCTTGATAGAAGTGTGCTTATAAATTTTTTGGTGAAGGCCTATATACCACCTCTCTTGTGGGAATATTGGTTGAGGAATATGTATTAGCAAGACAAAAACATGTGGTTACTTTCCTTTACAATTGTTATGTCTTATATTAATGCTCGTTTACATACTCCATTTTCTATACAATTACAGATCAAATCACAATTTTATTTAATATTTCATGAATGTAGGTCATATGCATGCTACAAGTTAGATTTTATTTTTATGTAAATAAATTTTAACTCATCCTTTCTTGTTTAGTTCTATGCTGTTGCAATTTGGTTATTAGTATGGCATTCTTCTCAAGTCGCAAAAGAGGTTTATTTTTATGGTGTGTGGGTACTTCGATTGTCTTGTATGGTTTGCATAGTCACCCTACATTCCTCCTACCATAATCAGCCTCTTTCTCCTCACCTCACAACACCCTCAAAACTCTACAACCAAAAGTACATTTATGGGAAATTGAAGGACACCGTGTACACTTGTTTTTGTGAAATAAGGTCCTATGAGAGGTGATACTCTTGGAAAAATCCTCATACAAACTTCATTCACATTCATCTACCCTTTCCCACATTTAGATCACCTTTTCCACCCTTAGAATGCTCATGAATCCAATCCTGTAGCAAAACAAGGCAATCATGTATTATCTTGTAGAAATCATGTAGCAATCTTTTAGCATCATGTAGCATCATGTACACTTGGCCATATTTTCTCCAAAAGCTTGATTTTTTCCCCTTAGCCTTGAATAATTTCCCCTAGCCTCTAAAACCATGATTGAGGGAGATAAAATATCACTTGGGACTTGCATTTTATTCATTGCAACATACATATACAATAATTAGGGTTAGTGGACATATTTATGAATTTAAAGATACAATGATGATTTTATTAATTGCATCATGAAATGACTCATGAAGTCTATCACTAAAGCTAATATATTTGAACATGGTTATTAAGGTTGATTTATTTATGCAAGGTAGACTGGGATTATTTCTCTTAAATTCATGCTTCTTTTAGGGTTTCAATTACAAGCATTATTATTTCATAGGTTAATTCCCTTTTCAATACAACTTTTACATTCTGCAATTAGGTTAGTATTTACATTCCTACAAGTAGCATATAATTTACATTCTGCAAGTAGACTAATGTTTCAATTTCTGAAAGTAGTATAACCTTTACATTCCTACAACTAAGGTTAGCATTTATGTTTGAACAAGTAGCATCTCGATTCATTTTGCAAGTAGAATAATATTCCCACTTTTGAAATTATAATAGAACTCTCTTTTTATGCAACTTCCTTCCTTGAGTTAGCTAATAGAGTGGTATTTTTATGCCTTGGTTTGGTCCATTTATTGAAGGTGGCATGAGTAGAACTTAACCTACTGTGTGTATAGCAGTGTCACCTCTTAAGTTTTTATGAACACTGGGTTGATAATTAAAGTTGAAAGCCTTGGGAGTTGCAACATTCTTGTTGCAATAATGAGGCTCATCGTTAAGTTATCCTTGATCCAACCCCATTTTTTCAAGCACCGATGGGTCCTCAACATTATAGGTCCCTTGATCTAAATTTTCTCCCAGATAATTTTGAGTCTCCTCAAAGTTTTGTACTTATGTTTCATCAAGAATTTCCTGAGTTAAATCTATTTCATTTATAGGAGTATTTGATTCTCTAGGAGAAATAAGAGGAGAAATTTTTTTACTTTGTTGCAAATTACTCAACCTAGTTGACCTTCTCCTGATTTTGGGTAAAGAAGCCGGGAAATATGCAAGTCATTTTTCCATCCTACTAGGCTTTTGAAGGGTTGAGGCTTTAGATTGCAAGGGTTCCTGTGGAGTATCTTTACAAAAATAAGCTTCATTTTGAGATACCTCAGCATTCCCTTAAACATTATTCTCTTCAATTTCAACTTATAGATGTTCGTTATATACTATGGTTTCAAAATTTCCACCGTTAACTATGGTAGCCTCAGGGTTTTCAACAATTTCAATGTTTTCCTGAAAATTTTGCAGTAGGAATTCTTGTTCATGCAAGGATTATCCTATAAAACTTTCCAAAATCTGTTGGTCTTGGTTTAAACTTCTCATCACTAATAATTTAATTAGCCTATGGTGACTTATTATTGAATCATGGTCTCTATATTTTCTCATTTTGCATGCATTATCATGTAAATCATATTTCAAGAAGAAACATATATTTAGGGATACATTTTTCCTTAAGTATGCCATCATCTTAAGGTGGCGTCCACAAACCACATCATATCACCTATCACATGAAATGTATATCTGAATAACTCCTGCAAATTCCTTCCATTTATCTCCCTCTATCACAAGTCTCGTGACTTTAGCTATGGTCCTTTCATCAACTTGTACTTGTAAATTTGTTGTTGTCATTATCCCTTTGCTCAAATTCTGCATGAATTCTATTGTTGTTTCCATGTCAAACCCTTGAATCCTTCCAAAGTAATCCATCCAACCAATGCGATTCAAAATTTTGTGTGATTCATCTGTGATTCACAAATGACTAGGTTCATGTTGAACAAAATATCCTCCCATTTTTTCAACCTCTTAAACTATTCAAAAAAAGGGAAATTGTAAGTTTTGTAAAATAGAGTTAGCCTTACTATTCACATGTCCTTCGCAACCAAGGTTACAACATATACATTCAATAAAAATTTTCTATAAAATTAGCAACATATGAAAAATGGTTTGACATGCAACAACATAATGAATAATTATTCATTTATTACACCCCCCACACCCCCTATGAAATTGAAGGTCATCCTCGGCAAATAGTCACATAAGTTAGTATGTGAGTATTGTACAGGAAAATCCCCTCTGTGGATAGAGGCAATCCCTCAAGCCCTAGGGTGGGTCTAGCAACAAGGGAACATGTTGGTCTCTAAATTCCTAGTTCATAAACGAAATGTAGATTGGAATAGATGTCCTACGTCAATCCAACGCTCTTAACGTAGTATGTTGTAGTGATCCCTCGATCTTTGTTCTTCAAGCCTTGCACTCTGTTGGTAGAGATATCCACACACCTGCAAAAATATCAAGTAAACACTAAAAGAATACAAGCGTACATATTCATTTATGACTATATAAGTAGTCAAGGAGAGTCAGAAATCTTGGATATTAACATAGACAAATATGTAACTAGAAATCAATCATATCATATTAATTTATAAAAGGGAGTTTACAACCTATGCCTTGACATTGTAGACCCCCTTTGACAGGTTCATTCGGGCACATCTCCAAAGCATCTATTCGTCGATTTGACTCAAAGAGGCGAAAGGCTCAAATTCTCTCTCACAACTATGGACTATTCTTTGCTATCTTCTGCACACCAGCTCTTGGTATATTTTAGCTAGTAGAATCAATGGGATGAAGAGGAATTTATAAGAGTGGAGGAAGAGTTTTGGGATCCACTTGTGGTGGAGGAAAGTTCTATACCTTTGGGAAGTTGCATTTTTGTAGCAACTAGAAGGCCAAAGGGATAAACTCGACCACATCTAGTGGAACAAACATCCATGATTTCGCTCATGAAGTTGTTAGATCTTAGAAGCTTCGTTTCCATATTAAAAACCCTTCCAAAAGTAGCTTGGCACGGGGACTCTTTAGAGACCGAGCAACCACAGTGTGAGGGCTAGTGCAAATTTGGCTATGGGTGTGAGGACATAACCACACCCCTGCACCGACCCCAAATTACATGTTTTTAAGGGTCTACTTCATGAATGGTCCATAGAGATTTTTTTCCTTTCATATTAAGGGATGAAATGAAATTCATTGTGATGTGTGACAACACACAGGGGTCACTATGATGGTCCTCCAGTATTTGGAGTAGGGAATGTAGGGACGGTGACAAAATGATGTGTAATAGATGCCCCATAAAGCATGAAGTCCAAGAGAGATGGAGGGGTGAAATTATTTATGAGAACATTCCCAAACAAAAATGTCGTCGTCGGAGGACCTGAAAGATCAAATACGATTGATATCTCTAATACATGGGTACGAGGTATGGGTGTAGCCATCCATAATAGAGAACATGAAATAATATCGATGGTATGGACACAACCATCCAGTAAGATGGACCATAAAATAGACTTAGGTATGGTCAAACCCATCCAATCAAAAGAGTCGTGTATACATTCATGACAAACCAAATCCTCTCGTAACCTGGATTTCATCAGATAAAACCCAAGGTTTGGTGCTCTGTCCCGACCCGAGCAAGTACAAATTCAGGCATGTGAATGAATGAGCTGAATTCAAACATGAAAAAAAGTCGCTTGATTACCAGACGATGATATAAGTTGTTAGCAGGCGCAAGATAAACCACCAATAATGGAAATGGTTTTCAAGGTACTGTTAATACAATCCATGGAATGTGAGAAATGAACTGAAGTCGAACTTCTATGAAATCACCCGATCGAAGGCCAATGATGAGAACCTATCGTCAAATGCAAAGAAATTGCCATTGAGGCATGCAAGCTCTAAGGTGCTAGAAGGGAGTCTCTAGATCAGCTTCTTGGATAATTAGTTGAAGTCAATAGGAGGTGTTCAGTCGAAGGAGGGCCATAATGTTTCCCACATCATCGACACGAGACATAGGGATAAGATGATAATGAAACAATATTGAACATAGGATTAGGGGTTGAAAACTACAGAAGGGAATTCTCTTGAACATATTGGAAACAAAACTCTAGAATTTGGCAGTATTTGACATCAAGGGATCTGAGGTCATGGTGACGAGGAAAAGAGTAGATGGGAGGTCAAAACGGATAAACCAAACCCATGGAGGCAAAATGAAAAATTTGGGATGTTCCCAACCTAACACGAACTGTAGAAAAGTGTCATGTTCAAGAGCGAAATATTGCCGATGCAATTGACAACTAGTTCAATTTTCTCCCACCATTTTTTGCGAGTACCCCAATTATTTTTGGAAACAATCTTGAAGGGGATAACATACGCTTGTCATGTAAGTTTTTCCTTCGGACAAATCCATCATAGTAAATTTTATGAGCCCTAGGAAGGAGGAACTTGATGACGTCATGGTGACGGCTCCAATGTCATTTATATTTAACGAGTCTGACAAAGGGAAAACTCGACAAATTTTCATGTTTAGAGAGTTTGAAAAGAGGCATAAAAGAAAACTCCAGAAGGTCCATTTTTGTAGGTTGTCTCTGAGATCCGAAAAGGTAGAAAACAATATCTGAGAGAACCTCTTAGCCATGTTCGACTAAGGTATTCATTTTTTGTAAATAATCTGTCCCAGCCTGAAAAAGGGGTAAATGTATACTGGGCATATGACGTTTCACAGCCTTTAGTGAGTTTAAAATGACAAGAGCTTGAAAATATTTTCATGTTTAGAGAGTTAGAAAATAGCTCAAATTTGACGTAGCCTAGAGGAACGAGTAGTATAAAGAATAACAACTAGTTCCGGTAATGGTGGAACTGCTCGGAACATGATAAAAGTGAAGAGGCTGGCTAACAATACCACTCATTACAGCGGATCCTCGGGAATGGGTAAAAAAACCAAGTGAAGGTGTATGATCGACCAAGAATATGGTCCCGATGGAGTGAGAAAACCAAGGTTCATCTAGTAAAAGAGGCAGATAAAAAAGGGCAATCACAAGACAAGCTGGAAATCAGGAAACTATGCTTGAAGTTGGTTTCATTTTTACACAAGCAGAGCTGAAACAAATTATGCTTGAAATAATTTTCCATGCCTCAAACATGATGACTCAATTCGAGGTACATGCACCCCAAGCTTCAGTGCATTCACCGGAGTAGACTGCTAGTTACTGATAGGTGGATAGAATGAAGGTTCAATTACGAGATCAAGAGAAGGAATCAACTTTGATTTTACGAGATATAATCAAATATTTGAATTGGAAAGGGAACCCATTTCATTTTTTAATGAGGTTGACACAGTAAAATAACTATCCTCATGACACCTTGTTTCATTTAAAGCGCCTGACACAAGACAAGAACTATGATTTGAAGAGCTTGTTTTATTTTTTAAGGAGCTTGACACAAGAAAAGGAACTATGCTCCGACGAGCTTGTTTCATTTTTTAAGGAGATTGACACAAGAAAAATAACTATGCTCCAAAAGAAGCTGATCATGACGAATAAGAAGTCATGGCTTCCAAGAGTTTCTCATCCGATGGTAGAACAAAACTATGGAAATTAGGATCCAATGCCCCCATTACATTGTGTACTACCTCAGTAACTGAATTATCAGTGGGTGCAGACATGGAACAGGTGGCCACATAATTGACATGTGGCGGGGAAGATACCACCGGAACGTATGGACCAGTGAGGGGTGATGGTGGACTGGGAGCCAAATTAGGACCAATGAATGAAAGTTGATCAATGGTCACAATTTGACGTTCATGTGGAAAACAAATCACACAAAAGAGAGAAGAGACAAGCACTCCCATGACATAAGTATACTCACGCCCAAATAGTAAGTTAAAATCAAAGGGGCCTTGGAAAACCATCATGTATATATAGAATATTTTCCCTCCCAAATTAATATGCAACTTCAGAAGGATCCCTAATGGTTGATTTGTTCCACTATTAAAAGCAAACAGATTCTGAGTGACAGGGAAAAGTTGCAGAGAACTAAAAGCTTGCCAGGTAGTTGAGGATAGAATACTGAACGAGGAACCTTCATCTATAATCATTCCTGGTATGACCATATCACAGGCATGTACAGTGATCTCAAAGGGCACATAAGAAGGAAGACAATATCCCGTGAATCGACTCCATTCAAAGGAAGCGACCAAAATACATGGAGGGGGTGTCATAGGAATAAGAGAATTATCCCCCTGTGTTACAAGAGTGGAAAGACCATCCTTATGAACTTCGGGAACGAGATAAGGAGGATCAATTCTGGGACTGTGGCGATGGGAGTCAGAGGATCACCCTCTTAGATCATGGAAACGGTAGGATCTCCCTCTGATCCCGGGGAATCAGAGGAAAATTGTAGTGCCCCGCTTTGGTTGATGGACATTGATCCTTCATACTTTATTCGTTGAGGACCTTAGGTTGAGGATCCGAACACATGACTCTATTATTAGTGGATTTGATGGTTATGTATGTCTTTATTGATACTATGATGATTGTAGCATTAATGGATATGCATGTTCTCTATTGATATCATGATGATGATAGATTTTATGGATAGATATGTTTTCTATTGATGTTACGATGATGATGCCTTTGATGGATATGTCACCACTTCCATGGTTTGAAACTTCAGGACGAAGTTTAATTTAAGGGGGGGTGTATGTAGTGCCCCACTCTAGATTTCTGACCTTGATATTACATTAACAATGATTTAGCCTTAAGGCTCACACATTATTATTTGAGGACCTCATACTGACACTTCACTCTACTATTAGTGGATGTGTTTATTTCCTAGTCGGTGTTAGGATGATGGTGGCTTTGATGGATATGTATTTTCTATTGACGTTATGATGATGATAGTTGTGATGAATGTGTCTACTTACATTACTTTTGGTTCACGATAAACAATGATGTGGATGACTATGTCATGTTGATGATTTTGTTATGAAATTGACTAACACTAAGAAACTTGGTGACTGATGATTATTGAGTATTACAGGAAACCGCCAGAGGCACTCGCATATGATGAGCTGACAACATCTGGTTTGATTGGAATAAATATTTTTCTTGAAATTATAAGTTTAGTTTGGAACTTGATATATATATATATATACTCTGATGATATGTCAGTGGTTGCAGGAACATGTTAGTTGCTTGGCCGAATGACTCACATATGGGTGATGGGGTTGTACAATTGGATGGAACTTCATGGGAGGGGTGGGACAGTGTCCCTGATCTCACCTACTAGCACTCCCGCCATGACTTAGGCTGGAAAGGTCGAAACACCTTCGCCTTGAAGATCATGATGCCGTGGGGGCAGGTCCCAAATTGGGTTCGCTCACGAGGATTTCTGGGGGGCGCGCATCAAGGCAGACTCCTTGATCCCCAGCACCATTAGTCTCACTATAGCAGACAACATACGAGATGATAAGGGTCTATGTAGTTGCACATATAATTTCCCCTCATAACCACTGGATGCTTGAAGGGCAAGTGGTGTGGCACCCTTGGAATTTCAAGAGAAATTCTTGAAGGGCATGACCGGCTTGGCACCCTTGGCATCAAAAATAAATTCTTAGGCATGGCACCCTTGGAACTTCGAATGGAAGTTCTTGAAGGGCATGACTAAACTCGACCCTCGACATCATTAGAGAAACTAATAAATATAATCAATATATGAAATCCAACTAATTCATAACAAATGATATATGAGGTTAGAACCAAAAGAATTAAATCAAGAATAAAACTTAGGGTAAGGGAGGAATAGGAAGAGATAAATTAATTACCATGATAACTCTACCCTTTCCATGATAAAACAAAATATTAAATGGATAATGTATATAAGTAACTTAATTAGGAAAAAAGGGGAAAAGAGGGACATAGAGTTAAGTATAAAGATTTATTAAAAACTTAATTAAGAGAAGAGGGTGGTGAATTATAATAAGATTAATAGATTAAAATTTGAGAAATTAGAGAACTTCCATGTGGCAAGAGCCAACATAAGAATATTCATCATAAATACAAATTGAGGTAGTTTAGGGGACCAAATCTGAGACTTATCAATTAACTGCAGTAATAAACACAAATTAAGGAGTAGAAAAGGGGAATCAAGAGACAACTAGGAGAAGAAATAGGAAGTCTTGTTGGGTTGAGGAAAATTTCTATTTTAAATGAATAATTAAGTAAATTATTTTGGAGAGTCTTGATGAGAGGATGACACATGGGTGGGTGAATAATCAAATTTTGGGTTAATAAAAAATAATTATTTATGCATGAAGTTCCAAGTGTCACCTATGAAACATTCTATAAAAGAAAGGGAAAGGGAAGGGGAAAAGGACTTTTTTTTTGGGGTTTTATCCTATTGTTGGATGGAGGAGATGATGTCAAATTTGAGTGGTTATGAGCTATAGTTGAGTTTGGTGAGATAGAGTGTTATAGAGAGGGGACTCTTGAGCCAAGAGAGGCTCACCTCTATCAGCTAGCATTTTCCTTTGTTGTACAACCCCATTGCAACTCGGGGGTCCGCGGGGAAGAAGAGTACCCAAGGAATAGGCTGGGAGGTTAACCGGTGAGTCACTACATTCGGCGGCGTGGAGGTAGACGACAGTAAAGGAGCTCGCAAAGCAGCAAGTCCAGTTTGGCTCTCGTCTCAGGGTGTACGGTACACGTTTAGTTATATTGCTTTTATTTATGATGATTTCATTGTGCCTAGAATTCACAAGTTAAATGGATGTATGTGTATGAAGTCTAATTTTATGAACTTGGGTATAACTGATACAAATTCTTGTGTTCAATTTTGTATGCTTATGGTATAAATAGTTTAATTTTACTGAGTTTTCAGAAATTGTATGATTATGGTTTAAAATTTCTGTCACTGTGTTGTAAACAAAAAAAGAAGAAGGTTAAAACTCTTGTTCAGCTGGTATACTCATAGATTTAGTCTCTAAACTACAAACAAAAAGAACTTGACTAGGATGAGACCCACTCTTAATGGAAAATACATGATTAACTATAGGTGGAATCAGGTCTACCTTTTTCTCAACCAATGATTGGTTGTAAATGGACTCAGGAGACTGAATTTGAGAGAGAGTGGAATTGATCGGGGATGAATCCTGATCAATGACTTGATCAACTATCGGAGGACTCAAAAAAAACTTCAGGTAACCAATAGGAAGACAGGACTCAGAAGAATAAAGGGTATCCAACACTTTAGAAGCTTCATCCATATAAGGACATAGGTGAATGGGATAGTTCCCTTCACACAAGCTACAGGGAAATTTGACCTTACCCTGTTTCTTGTGAGTCTTATTATCTCTAGTTGAAGGTTCACCATCGGTATGTTTTCCAGAGGTTGATGACGAAGGATGAATCGGGCCAATGGACCACACTTCTAACACCTTGGGAATACCAAGAAAATCACGAAGAAGGTGGTCACCCTCACATAGCTTGAAATGGAACCTTACCTTTTGTGGAGGGTTGGAAGGTTTGCTGACGAGAGGTGCATTTGGAGAAATAGTTGTATGGTTGGCCTCTCACTTATCTAAATTCTTATTTTTTGTCCACTTCTCTTTCTTCTTAGCCACCCAATTACTAGAATCCAGACTTTCACCAGGTGAAGAGGGAGAAAAAAGTGAATAAATAGGCGAAGAAGGTGAGGGGTCAAACTTAATATCAACATGATGTTGTTCGGATGAAGGAGATGGCTGGATAGAGGTTGGGGCACTCGGGACCTCCAGGGTCGAAAATAACCAAATGGGTAAACCAATAGTTAACCCAAGAAGGGACAACATTGCCATATAAGGGGCGCCAACATTTTTTAAAGAAGGAAAAGGACTAGGACTCCCAACAGAGGGGAATCCTTCACTGTTAAACTCTGGAAACGTTGCCATTGGAAACAACCCAAAATAATCACTAATGAATATAACTTTAACCATGAATATTTCATGGGTAGTTAAATTTAAGACACTGAAACAAAACTTTTCATTTTCATGCTTTAAGAGTTTAGAAAAGGAAAAAAGGTGACTCTAGCCACTTTCGAATTTAACAAGCTTGGAAGGAAAAGGGCTCGATGATCTTTTCAAATTTAAAGAGTCACGGAAAGATTAAAATGACTATTGAGGAACTCTAGGAAAAAGGGTGTACCAAACTCCCATGAACTACAATATAAACCTTGGTAAATAAATTTATCAAGGACTTAACATACGTGTAGGCAGTCTCCCTGAATGTTGTGTTCGGTGTATCATGGTTATCGGGCGAGAGACTCAACTTCCTATGGATAAAGGATTGCGACCTAAAAGGGCCTCCCTTTATATACGTGATGGTATAGGGAGCAGAAGTCCATACTAGCACTGTCTAATGCAAGATTGTGAGCGACAACTGCTAGGTTCAATGACGTCGGAACACGTCACTAGCCTAGACCTCTAAGTGTGAGCGTTAAGTTTCAATGCTTCCTTAGGTTGATTGAGTTGATTTTATGGTTTATCTTGAAATTAGGTTTTTGTTTCAAGGCCCTACCAGAATGTTACCTCAAATCTCTAATGTGAAACTATATGAGAGAAATAATACCATTTCATTTGGATGAAAAGCTAACTAAGTGAAGGATGGAGGTTCGCAACAAAGTAGCTGTCAATAAAATGCAAGAATGAGACTTTCCCCTATTCTACTAATACAACCAAAGCATATAATGAAAAATTTTCTTTGTATTTCACTTTCCAATGAAAATGGAACCTAATAATGTAAAAGAGTACTTTTCATTTCCAAATGAGAAGGAAGAATGCAATTTTTTTTTGTTCTTTGGTACAAGTGATAAGTAACAATGCAATACTACACCAAAAAAACAAATACTAGCTTCGAGAAGCTTTGAATGAGATCATCAAAAAATGAAGAGATCAAATACCAGCAAATGTAAACATGTAATCAAAACTAGGCATGCATTTCCTTATGCAAAATAAAGGGCTTTTAAGTCGTCTCAATGAGAAATGTAATCTATGCTCGGGGAGATGGAGGGAGAATAAAACATACACGGAATGAAAGCTTGAAAACCCTACTTCATGTACAATCAACTAAAAAGGCCAAGAAACCGCATGAAAGGATGGAATGAACAACCAAATTGACTCATAAATAGATCATACACCCAACGAACATGAAACCAAGTGAATGAATCGAAAGACCTAGAAACCCTAGGTTGGATAAGCCACACCGTTCAAATGAGAGGTAACAAAACCAGAATGAATGAGACATCCAAGTCTGGAAAAAAGAGCTAGATGGATCAATCCAGGTAGAAAAACCAACCTAAAGGATAAGGCACACTGGAAACTCAATGCAAGAGGCCCAAAATTCAATCTTACAGGAATCAGTGCAACTGTTCAGTAGCATTCGGCGCCGAATAGGAAAAATCGCGCTTGTATAAATGACCAGTCGCGCAGATGGGTGCAATTGTCAAAAAATCAGTAGCGCTGAACAAGGAAAATAAGGAAAAAACAAAGGTCTTGTTGATAAAAACCATACTTATCACTCTAGAGAAATATTAAATGGCTAGAAGCAGTCCAAGAATCCAAAAATAGCAAAGAAATGACAATTTGGCCAAAGTTGGACATATAATCAAAAATTCAAAACAAACAATAAGAGACAATAGACATTGACATCCCCAGTATGGTTGCCAACTTGTTGTGCAGGAAAATTCCCTTTGCGGACATAGGTGATCCCTCTAGTCCTAGGGTGGGTCTAGCAACAAGGGAACATGTTGGTCTCTAAATTCCTAGTTCATAAATGAAATGCAGATTGGAATAGATGTCCTACCTCAATCCAATGCTCTTGACGTAGTATGTTACAGTGATCCCTCTATCTTTGTTCTTCAAGCCTTGCATTCCATTGGTAGCTATATCTACACACCTTCACAAAGATCAAGAAAACACTAAAATCATAAGAGTGTACATATTCATTTACGACTATCTAACTATTCAAGGAG
>CM076583.1:975663274-975881068 GCA_034641835.2 Pinus albicaulis
TAGTTTTGAAGGCATAATGATAAACATTAATCATTTTTTTTTCAGAAGAGAAAAAATGCTATTTTTAATATATTATATGAAGTAAAACAGTCCATGAAGTCATTACATTTTCACATCTGAAGCTTGGAACCCAAATATCCATCCAGAAAAGTGGAAGTCCCACCCCAGACAATGATAGAAAAATACCCCATGTCACATACAGGGACATGATATAAAATCCAGTAACGGTCCACATGGAGATTATCGACAATCTGAGAAAGCATTCAAATATGCCCGAGGCATCTATAAGAAAGTGAAATAGTAGTATGTAGAACGGTAAAGCAACAGATAGAGTACCGACGTCCATTGTTCCAAATACAAATTAAAGTACCCAAAATCCTTGAACAGATCAAGAAAAACGCTAATCATGTGAGAATTCAAAGTAAAGTTAATCTATTAACATTGTGAATAAAATTACACCGAAGTCAAAAACATTTCCTGGCCATACTCATGGAAAATTTGTCATCAAAAAATCAAAAAATTAAGAAGACTGCCCTCATACGGGGAAACCAGTCTTGAACGTTTAATTTACAGAATTCAAAAATATTACTTAAAGGTCCAGCACAGTAAAATAAACTAAAAGCAACCCAATTAACTGGGCCTGCTAAGAAAGAAAAACAAATCAACCAAACTAATCCTCCGCTGGTTCCTCCACGATTCGGCACCATCCTTCGGAAGGTCCAGGATCGCTAGGTGCTACCTCCACATGCATGCCACGGCTCCCCTCCTGAAGGCCCGAATGCTGGCCGGCTTTTTCCGAGCTCAGACCCGCTGGATGGGTGCATTCTTCCTCCGTTTAGGCCTCCTCGCGGAAGACCACAGTGACTACAGCTGTGATTCGCGGGCGGTTGAGAGTGCAATCAAAGGAAAATTGCGCAGTGCGCGTCGTGGGAGAAGGTGAACTAGCGGTGGGGAAGCCAGGAGCAGTGGAATCCATTTGGTGGCCAGATGCTACAAGCTGACCCCGCCCACTCCTAGTATTTGGATATCGACCTAAGTAATAATCACTGGACTGGCCGGAAGTCATCTCTGTTGAGGTGCTGGAGGGAGCGCGCCGGGATTGACCTCTAGTGCTCCCCCTCCGGCAATGCATCCTATGACGCACCCGAGGCATGGGTGCAATCTCAGGCGCAGGCGCAGTGGGCACAAGAGACGAAGAAGCAGAATTCCAATTAACAGAGGAAGACAGACAGAGACAGAACCGAGAGAAATGGAAATATGCAGAAAGTCTAGGCAGAAGTTCCTCTGGCCACTTCTCTTTATAGTCACAGTTACCAGACAGTGTAATCCAGCAACCGGCTTGTCTGAAAAACCATGGCTAAACGCCATTTTTTATGTCGACCCGTCTGCAATGCAATCAAAGGACGGCCGTCATAATGAATCTCTGATCATTAATAATGAGAGCCGAAGGCCGGATCAAATTGGAGCGTGCGGAATCGCTCAGAGGAGTGGAGGTCCGATCTTGAACAGTGTTAAAAATTAATTAATGTAGATTTGATGTGAAAACTTAATTGAGCAGCGTTAAATGTTAATGCGAATGATATGAAATCGCCATATCCATGTCCCATCACCTTAAACGCCATCGAATGCACCCGCAGCCGGGAGCAGGGCAAGTTTTTATTGAGGACACGTGGCAAAAATTGATTGGAGCGGATCTTTGTTTGGGCCGCTCGCGCAGTGGAAATCCGGACCCGTAAAATATTAGGGCGAATTTGATAAGAAATTCGCGTCACAAAATTGGTCGACGTCAGCAGGCTATTTTGGAACGCGAATTTGGTTTGAATTATGGTTTATCGCCGTTTGAAGTCCGGCGGGCTCGACTTTTGAACAATTTTCTTATAAAATTTGTGTTGGTTTTTTTTGATAATACACATATTAAAATCCCGCTTAATAAAGAGACAAAATTGTTGTGCTTTCGGAACCCGTGGTCAAGCCCTCTACCAAAACCACTAGCGGAATCACAAAAGCGGGTTGCCCATATCGCACCGCTTTTGCGGAGTAGGCGGTATTTCCTATTCGCGAGGGATTCCATAGGGAATGCGACACGTGGCGAAGTGACCCCGGAAAACAACCGTTTAACCCACGCCATCACACGTTAAAGCCCGACGTTGGAAGCCGAGCGAAATTGCCAAGAGTCGTTGATTTGGAGAAGGGCCATCGGACGGTGGTCGCACATTGAACTTGCCCGGAGGTTAACTAAGGTGTGCGGAGGATAGCCAGGTACGATACGAGTGTTTGATTGGTTATTGATATATATAGGTGGGGCCGGAGTATAATGAAATTGTTTAATTAAATGATTGGCGGATAATTAGCATAAGTATGGAGGGTGATTGTTGTAAGGCTGGGTGGTGAAATATAGAGCCGAAAGTTCACTACAAGTTATTTATTTAAAAAGAAACGTGGAGTATAAATACAAAGTGTTGAAAGTTAAACATTGGTTATAAGAATTGGAGATAATATAAAGTCAGGAATATAAATTAAAGTCCAACCATTGTGGATAGTATTTATTTATCAAATTCTACGAATTTGATAAATAAACCCGAAGAAAGAAGAAGTCAATTAAGACTCAGGCTGGAGGAAAAGAATGGGGTAAACCAAGGGAAAATGCTGACAGAGCGATTGTAGACACATCAGCTCTCCTTGGGGGTCCAATTTCAGTTTTGTTGCGTCACATGATGATCTCTCTTCTCTGGCATTTACTTGTATTGAAGATCACTATTCTAGGAATAAGGAGTTATTTTATCCAAAAATAACCCTAGCCAAACATTGACAATGCATCAAGGATATCTTTCTATGCTTCATAAGTACATATGTTCTACTTCTAAATCATGTCTTGGAAGTGGTTGTTTTGCTGGAAATTATTCACCAGTTAGTTTCATACCAAAGTCTTTTTCACATTTTCAGCATCCAATACATGAAAAAGATAATGGTTTAAAACAACATAAATATTTGAAATTTTGCAAGAATTGTCTGGCACACTTTGAATATAAATTTTGAAGTCAAGTGCATGATGCTGTATAGGATCAAGTGTCATTTTGAATACCAAATGTTTCACAAGAAACTTCTCAACATGCTACCCTGGAGTAAGGATTAAATGACAATATTGCATCAACTATTTCCATAATAAAAGTGCACTTCAGCCATAAGACTAAACAACTACAAATGTTGTAGATCTAACAAGACCACACAATCAAATGTATTCCACAAGGCCAATACTGTATGAAAAATGAAAAGGAGTTTGCAACCAAAAATACCTTAGGCAACTAATTCAATTAGATACACCAAACCATCGGCAAAAAGGAAAACCAGCCTACTCAAAAGGCAAGCGTTTACCTCCTTTGACAAAATTTTGAGTTCCGAAACAAGGGCCTTTATTGTCTTGTCAATGCCCCTAGTAATTTGAATGGGGTTTGCACCTGCTGCAACAACCTAAACAAAAAGGTTTCATTTCAAATTATTTTTCACAAATTTAAGATACAACCATTGTCAGTTTTGTATTTCCTAACAAGCTCATAAATTTTGACAAAAGAACCAAATTTTTTTAATACCTGATAGCAATTTTTTCACTCAAAAACTATCTTAGACTCAATAAGCCCAACCCAAAACTAAAAACCAAACACCATAAGACCCTACAAAAATGAATAGATGATCTTAATCCAGTACTATCGACAAAAAGTTACCTTTACACCCTCACTTATTAAACCATGTGCTGTTGAATTTTAACTTCAACTGCTGCAGCAGAAGGACGGATGCAGCAGCAACATTTTTTTTTGGAGGTTGCTTGCATGCCATCCAGAAATTTAATTCAGCATTTAAAATTCTTGCAAGTTTTTTTTGTAGATGGCCACAGCCATATTTCTGTACAGGATTGTATTTAAACACAATAGCCAGCATTAACGCAATTCACCAACCAGAAATTAAACAAACAGAAATTTACCCGACAGTTTTGTAAATTCAAAAGGAGGACACGTGGAGCATTAATATTGGATCGCATGAAATTGAAGGGAATCTGAAAACCTGAAAACTGGACCCGAATTTTTATAGGGCACATTGGATTGAGAATTCGAGTTAAAATTAGGCAGACGTCAGCATCCCATTTTGGAACGCGAATTTGGTTTGAAATTCAATCTATTCAGACTTTTGAAGTCCGCCGGAAAGGGTTCTTTAATGTTTTGATAGTTTAATATATACATATGTTATATATATATATCATATGTGAAATGAAAGGTGGGCCATAGAATTTAGTTTTAATTTTATTTTTTTTAAAAGAGGGTTTATTATAATATGTTTTATATGTTCCGGCATATAAAAATAAAAAGGTCGAAAAAGCTTGGTAGTTTTTTTTATAGACGGTACGTAAATTTTTTATTACATAGCAGTGTGTAAAAAGTGAAAAACTGAGTGTAACTTTTTAAGTGTGTATGCACAGCAGTGCGAAAGGGAAAAACACAGCACAGTGTCTTAGAGACAGAGTATGTTTGTTTTGAACAGACAGTGAGTTGGTTTTATGCACTGCGTTTTGTAGCAGTCATAATTTTGTAATCCCTCTCAGTGAGGAAGTAGTGTAATAGTTTTTTTTTGAGTTATTGAAGGGAATAGAGGTTTGTTTTCAAAGTATTGAAACTCTGTCTCCTGTCAAAGAAATTTTTATTTTCTGTGTGTTAGAGGAAGGGAGATTTATGGGTGGTTCTTATGAATCAACCAACCATTCAGAACATGCTCATCAATCCAAACCATAAGTTTTATGTGACAATATTCAAGCAGGCACTCAATCGGATTTCTGAAGCTATGTTAGAGAAACCCTAAACTCTCACTGAAAATAGGTGAAATGTGGCACCACTCAGAGATTGACATGTACCAATTGGTACAAGTGGTAGACAATTGGCATGCTCAAACAACGAGGTGATGCAGGAATGACATGAGGGAGAAAATATCAGAAAAGCCCCAAATCTGGAGAACTAAAGCTCATCACCAACCTGAGATTGATAACTTTACATGATGTAACCTATGAAATCGTAAATGGAGAAATCATAGTAACAATAAAGTCGGATTCATCCTGGGAGTGGTAATGGGAGAAATCATAGTGAACAACAGGAAACATGCAGAGTTGCTTACAATCAAATAGATGAAAAAACACATACAAAAACCTAGATAATAATCATGAACAAGCTTAATATTGAATTATGAACTGTAAAGGAACTTACAAAATGTGACATTACGAACTTGGTCAAGCGCACAAGAAAAAATATCCTGGACATGACCCTGGTTGACAAGTTGTATTGCTCATGATGCAAGAGGATTTGTACCTGCACTGCCAAGTCAATCAAATCCCATCATTATCTATACAATAAATACAAGTAATTGATGTAGTATTTTTTACTCTAAGATGCATTCTTATGATAATGTTAGAACATATGTTGAAAATGTCAAAACATACCCGAATAAGCTCCTCTTCGTTTCAAGAACAATTTATTGGAGTCGCATGAACTTGGAACAAGCCTCCCACGATTTGAAAGAGTAGCAACTAAGTCAACAGTGACTTTTTTTGTTGCTACGCTGGATCAAGGGAGGTTTGCTCCAAGATTAAATCACTCCAATAAATTATTCTCTACTAAACAGGGCCAACCACGTGAAGGTGGAAGCTCTTATGGCCCCTCCCCCCTCACATCACTCTCAATTCCCCAATACCCAATCTATATTTCATTTTTTACTTTCATGAGCATAAAAAAAAATATTCAATAACTAGTAAAAAAACAATTCAACAAAAGGTACGCAAGGAAACATTGCAATTAATGCTTGACATAAAAATAGTATGATAAATGAGTTTTTTATATAACGCAAAAAAATGTTCCAAGTATGGTAACGTTTGTCTTATAATAACACAATATTTTACATTGTCAAATTTTCTTTTTCTTCTTCCTATTTTTAAAGCTCCTAATTACATCATCAATATCATCGTGCTCTGCTCCTGTTTCGTGCCTTTCAACCCGCACTACTGACCTAGTTGCGTATTCACGATGTCTGGGCTCATCCAGTGACGGGGCATCGCCTACAAAAACAGATAATATTAAATTTTAATTGTCAGTTTTTAAATATCATTGAACTAGTTCGTAATATTAATAAAAAAAATTGCAATGAGATTATTTACCTGGTGCACCAGTTGTCGCCGCTGACCTAGTTGCATTGTCACGATGTCTGGTCTCATCCAGTGACGGGGCATCGCCTCCAAAAACAGATAATAATTAAATTTTAATTATCAGTTTTTAAATATCATTGAACTATTTCGGTAATATTAATAAAAAAAATTGCAATGAGATTATTTACCTGGTGCACCAGTTGTCGCCGTTGGGACTGTTGCCCTGTCTTCCTCTCTGGTGGTAAGATCCTCAAGGGAAACATTCTCCGTCATTTAAACAAAAAACGTTATAAGGACAACCATCAAGGTATAATTAGAAAAAATTATAAGTGGAAATTAATTACCGTCACGGCCCTCACTGATAGCAGCATTGTTGGCCTGGTCCCCACTACAATGATCAGGTTGCACGAGAGGATCATCTACATCTGGCTCTAAAACTGGGTTATTTACCTCGTCGGTAGTGTTGCTCCCCTGGTTTAAACAAAGTTGTTAGACATTAAATTTATGGACGAAAACAAAAATATTGAAAGGTTAATGTTTTACCTTATCAGGCATTGTAGATCTTGGGACCTGGCCCAAGCTTCTGCGACGTTCAACTACAGCTTGATAGCCAAAACGGAAAGCAATATTTTTATCTTCCTCTGTAGTTATTGTTCCAAAGTCATCACCCTACATTATATATGATTGTGTATTTTTAATCATATCTGATAGGATTACAAAAGCGTTGGAAGGCGATACAATTAATTATAAGATGTTTAGCTACTTAATTACAATTCTTGCAGCTAATTTCAAGTAGCCACCCTGGCCGAGCTTGTGATGGCCCTCTTTCTCTATCCTAGCTTTGGTTGCCTTTGAGGTGTCAGGCAACCTAGCATCAAAAGTTTGAAGTCAGATATGACGTAGCACACTTTTATTTTAGACAAGAAAATTAAAGCTATTGAATTAAAGTTGTAATTTACCTTGCGGGTCCAGTTGGCATTTTTCCTTCTTTCTTTGCCCTTTTCTCTTTTCCGTCATGGATGAGTGCTCTCCACTCACTCTCTGAAACTGCGAGAGGACGCTCATATCTAGGGTTAAATTGCAATTGCGTCCTATAGGTGTCCCTGTTATATTTCAAATATTTGCCGGCTACCTGAGGCACCGCTTTTCTGTCAAATGTGCCGACCCCAAAAAGGGCTTCTAGATAATCTAGAAGTTCTTTTTTCAGGTTGGAATTCTGGGAATTCCACCCTGTACGTATGGTTGGGCCAAAAATTACCAATGCATGGCTCTCCAGAATCATGTAGAACTCATTGTTTCCTACACAGAATAAAACCAAAAGAAAAATAAGATATTATCATTAATTTAAAAATAAAAATCATGATAAATATGTTTTAGATAAAGTACATGAAATAGTTAAAATATTAAAATTTACTTGGGAGTTGTACATGCTTTATAGGGACACCCTCATCGTTCACCAACAGCGTGCCATTAATGGTCCCTGTGGAGCTGACACGTGTAGCTCCAGGAAACGCAATAATGTAGTTGGCCATATCAGCCTCATCATTGCCAACACGTTCAGCGGTTGGTTGGGTGTCTGCTTGGGCAGGGTGTGTTTCTTGGCTAGCACCTAAAGGAGTAGAAGGTGTATGAGAGGGTTGTTGGGCAATCTCTTGCCCTTGTGTCCCACTACCACCAACACCGGGTTCAGCAAATGCCAGAAGACGCTACATACAAAAGAACTTTTTGTTAGTTTATTCAATGTAAAAATTAAAAATCAAACTATCACAATTCATCTCATGCAGAACAAAAAAAATATCCTTTTGACTTTTTATTATTACCTGATATCTATTTAGCTGCCTCATAAGATGTTGTATCCTCTCTTCTGTTTCAGGTGTTTGAGGCGCATCTATCAAAGCATTAAATTCGACGTTGCATCTCGTGCCTTTTTTTGCAACAACAACACTGGAGATAGGGATGAAAAAAGCTCTTCCTCAAAGAGGGAATCATCAGGCGTACCATGGCTAGGTGTCTGCATATTTGAACAAAATTAATATTATTTCAATTATGTAAATAACTGAAATACCTAAAGATAGAGCAATGCTGGCACTTTACATGTTCTTCCGCTGGCCTCTTTCCGCGATCATCCCGTCTCGGGGTTGTTCCTGCACTGCTCTGATCAGTCTGCCACATTGCAATAAAATTATAAATGTAAAAACTTAAAAACAATATCTAACTTGAAAACACAAAATGAAAACTGAAATAATTTCTAATAAGACACCGGAAGACAGAGTTAGAGTTTCAAATATGCCTTGCATTGAATTCAGTCCTTGAAACATGTCATTGCACATTAAGGCACCCAAACATTCAATCCACAAATGATATATTTAAGTAGGCTTCTCCTATTCTGGGAAAACACCATACCTATAATGCATTCACTTGCATGTATAAAGGGAAAGGAAAACATGTTTTCATACAACGGTGACAAAGGCATCTTGGGAAAAGGTATCTTCACTTTTTATTTATGTTGTTCACCCACACCACTCTCGTGTTTTCACTAATCCTGTTTTGTCATTTTGGATTCAAATTAAGTTAAGGCCTTAAGTATTTTTTGACCTTTCGGTGTAGTTTTTATAAGTGGCATGTATGGATTTTCCATTAATTCTGCACTTTTACTCTTCATGCGCATGTTTCCCTGGAAATCAAATGCATGATTTAGTCCCATACATTTAACAAGTTGTTGTATCAACTCCATAGGAAATATCATGTTTCCTATTCAATCAAAATTTATCTCAGTTAGGGTAGGTAGGAAGGTTTTCCCTTTGTATTAATAGGGAACTTCTAGCTTGCATTTTTATTATATCTTTCAAATTTAGTGTCGTTTCAATTAGGGCATGATTTTTTGCAACTTTCAAGGTGAGAATGAACAAAGACAAATTTTTGTGATGGATGACTGTATATGACTCCATGGCTAGAGGAGAAGGCACTAATCTACTTCTTCAAATATCTATAGTTCTCATTCACCTCATACGAAGATGGTCCCTGATTTTGAGCCAAATGTTGCAGCAAAAAGTTCCCCCCCTCCATAATTTGATAGTCAATGGAAATTTCTTAAATTGATGATGGGGAAAGATTATGGAACATTGGCACATACATATGTAATGGATTCCAAGATCATGATATATGTTTGCATATGTTTATGGCAATGTTCCACCAAGTCCCCTGGAGGTGGGAGCGAGGGGACGAGGGAGCGCGGGAGCAGCCTATGCAAAAGCTCCCTACCAATTTTCAGGAAACGTGGGGGGACGTCGGGGTCATAAAAATTATAAAATTAAATATTTAAAATGTAACTATATTTTTGCAAGGAATGTATATACGGTCATCATACACTTGCATCATGAAAGATAAATCATAAATGATAAAATTACAAATCGATGAATGATGAATCATATAATTGAAACAAATTTAAAAGTTAAAAGTTAAAACATACATCATACAATCATGCATGTAAGTTTGTAAGTTTGTAACTATATAATCATTAATGTAACTACTAACAATGTACAATGAAAATAAAGTTAAAGATATCATATGACATATTATATCAAGATTCAAAATAGAGTTTAAACTGAAGTTTACAACTCAAGTCTGAAACATAAAACTTAAACGCAAATAAGTTATGTCTAAAACATAAAACATAAAACATAACATATGAATATCAAATGATATCATCATACTGATAAATGAGCATAAATGCTCAAGTTAATGCCCCACTAGTCTCTGCATCCAACTTCTGCGCGAATATATCAAGATCAACCATGTCACCATCTGAATCAGAATCACTTGGATTCTCAAATATGCTAAGTGGCACATCAAATTTTAACACGAAACCATAAACTAAAAGGGGCCGTGAGGGGACGTGAGGGGGCGTGAGGGAAACATCCCCTAGAAGTCCCCAAGACCCCGGAGCGCGAGGGGGTGAGGAATCTAGACCCCTAGGTGGGGGGGCGAGACCCCGTGTAACACTGGTTTATGGAGGTGGTGGAGCAAAAAGAGCTCAAATAGAGCTGAAATTTTTCACATAAAAAGGACTGTGGGCTTGACTAATGGTTCCATTTAAAAAATGATATCTAGACAGAGAATAAGTGTAGCATGCAAACATGCATTGAAAATCCATCTGAGTTTGCATTGTATTACTTATGATGGATTCAAATTTGGGTTTCAAAATGTCAGGTTATGGCATGATTTTGTCGAGAAACCCTTAGTTGGATTCTCATGTTGGTTTAATTTATATTTTAAGTTTGTTTTGCAATCTTTGGGTGATAGTAACTAATGAACTAGGTTACCAATGTGTAACAATCATATTTCAAGAATAAAGTTGTGATTTTTTTATATTATTATTATTATCTATTAGCTACGAGTATTGACACCTAATGCCTGGAATTTTGACATCTTGATAGCATGGATAATTTCGAAAATGTTTCTAGTAATGTTAACATAATAACTATCATTACATGTCTTCAATTTTTTCACCATAATAGACCTGTGATATGGACTCATCACACAACTTCATATGCTATGTCCCAACAAGTTCAAACTGGTTTAACCTACCTCATAGTGTGGTTATTAAGGACAAGTTGCTTGATATATAACTCGATAGCATAGACCACGTTGCAGTTCTAAAAAGAATCCTCAAGTGTCAAAAAAACTTCACAATATGTTCTACTATAAAGCCTTTTGGGATACCCGAAATAATATATGTATCATTAATGACTTTTAAAGTATGACAAGATCCAGAGGGAAAGGAAATCAATGGAAGAGTGATCCACCAATGAGAACCTAGAATTTAGCATCAGATGAGTTAGAGTCTAGGAAATTGAAAGCCTATAATTTTAATTAGCGATGAAGGACATCACATAGGTAATTATATTTTCATGTAGAATAATCTGTTAATTCAAATTTAAACTACATAATATGAAAGGCATACCATAAATTTTTCCACGTAAGTCCAAACAACCTATAAAAATGGAAAACCTTCTTTTTCCATGGGAAATAATTTACCTTTCCTTTTTCAAAGCAATCTAAATCACAAAAAATATGAACTATACTGCACACATTCTTGGATAATGTGAAAGTGGAAAAGGAATACCCTACACAAGTGATGCACACATGTACATTTGAACACTAATAGATTTTTGTAGTTGAAATGCAATGCTTGTTTTCATTTAAATGTAGGGTTTTTAAAGCATGGAGAAATAATGGCTGCCAAATTAATAAGCGTTTCTTTGGGAAAAATTTAAATCTTGTATTGGGTGATGAAGATAATAGAGGGTATTGAATCTTGATGGTTGACATCTAGAGAGAACCCTACAGCCTAACACAATCCAATAGAGTTGACCAAAAAAACCCAAATAGAGTCAACCCTCTTATAGGAGGAAGGGCAGGAAGGCCCTATAGTAAGAACTTACCATTTAAGAAGCGGCGAATGTTATTCTATGGTGAGAAACAAGCAATGAGAAACGAATGTTGATACACAGAAGGCGAGAGCGAACGCGAAGGCCGAATGCGAGGCAAAGAAGGCTGATACTGCAGAAAGCGGCGTACGGGCGGGCTTGTTACGAAAGAGGCGAGGGGAATCCGGGGTGAATCTTTGTTGAAGAGCTCGGGGAGAATGTTGTTCTCGAATGATGTGCGGAGCTCGGGGCAAATGCGGGCGAATGCGCCTGCTGCAAGGCGAGAGAGCGAATGCTGAGGGCGAATGGTGTTCTGCAAGAGCGGAGGGCGAATGCGCGCGTGATATCGGACGTTAATGTAGCACACATGTACATTTGAACACTAATAGATTTTTGTAGTTGAAATGCAATGCTTGTTTTCATTTAAATGTAGGGTTTTTAAAGCAGGGAGAAATAATGGCTGCCAAATTAATAAGCGTTTCTTGGGGAAAAATTTAAATCTTGTATTGGGTGATGAAGATAATAGAGGGTATTGAATCTTGATTCTTGACATCTAGAGAGAACCATACAGCCTAACACAATCCAATGGAATTGACCAAAAAACCCAAATAGAGTCAACCCTACTATAGGAGGAAGGGCCTGCAGTAAGAACTTACCATTTTGCAAGAGCTGAGGGCGAATGCTGTTCTGCAAGAGCTGAGGGCGAACGCTGAGGTCGAATGCTGTTCTGCAAGAGCTGAGGGCGAACGCTGAGGGCGAATGCTGAGGGCAAATGCTATTCTGCAAGAGCTGAGCGCGAATGCTGACCGCAAATGCTGTTCTGCAAGAGCAGAGAGCGAATGCGCGTGCGATATCAAACGTAGCTATTGCGACAAATACCAAACATTTTTATGTAGCGCGCATATAAGTTTCGAATTTTTATGTAGCGCCCATATAAGTTTGGTATTTTTATGTAGCGCGAAAATAACTGTCGCTATACCGACGGCGGAAAAGGCGTCGCTCTTAGGACGGTGCCTCCAAACGTCGCAATGGCGATACCTAGACATTGTGTCGCCGTTGCGACGTTTAGAGTCATCTCAATAGCGACGCTTTGGGCCATGGTGTCGCAATTGCGACGTCTTCCTTTAAACTTCGTAATTGCGACACTAGTTTAAGTGTCGGTATTACGACACTTTTCTATAGACGTCGGTATAGCGACGGTTTCGGGCGGGATGGAAAAAATTTGGGAAAATTTCCGACATTTGGTCAAAAGCGTCAGAAACAGGTGTCGGAATTTCCGCGAAATGTAGTAGTGATAATGTCCTCATTATTAGAGCCTATTAGATTAACATGGTGTTCTTCTAGCTCCTCGGCCTCTCTCTCTTCTTCATCTACGTAGTTTTCTTGGAAAGGAGGTCCGATTTGCTGGTCATTTTCTATTTGTCTTATTTGAGGAGGATCTCTTCTGAATTTTTGGTTTCTGTTTCTGTTTTGAGGATTTGTTTGGTTTTCCCTAGGGGGTGCTCTTTCATTCAAGTTAATTCTCTCCATCATCCTTTTCATTGTCCTAACTAGAATGTCAATTTTAGCATCATACGTGGAGGCCATAGGTTCCTCTTTGTATGTAACCTCTTTCGTTTCTCATTCTATCCCTTTTAGCAATTATATTGGCTACTACACTTATTGCTCCCCTTTGCATGTCTTCTAAGGTAAGGGATATCTTTCTCTTAATTGGTAAGCCATTTCGGATCAAATCCATCGGAAATTTTACTAGGGCTAGGCCTTGTGGGGTTTTCATGTGGGGATGAAGTGTATTATATACACTATTGAACCTAGTGCGTAGTCTTAACACTCTCCCCAACATTTATTTTAAGTTTCTCATATTCTGATAATATTTGAAGAGGATTTTTCTTAGTCTCCCACTTGTTTATGAATACTTGATGAAGGGAAGGGAGATCATGAATGCTATTAGGGGTTAAGCTCTTCAACCATTTATTTGCTTCTCCCCCTAAAATTTGGGCAAAAATTGTCATTTGTATGGTCTCATCTTGTAATTCTTGGTAATCAAAAGCATCATTCATCTTGTCTACATGTTGTTGGGTAGTTGTAGGATTAGTCCCATTAAAGTGAGGGATTCTAGATTGATAGTCCTGTGGCATAGGCAGTAAAGGTTGTGGTAGTACCAATGGGGCATACCATGCTGCCATGATTTGAGGTAAAGGAACCCAAGGATTATTTATAAGAGGAGGGTTTATGAGTGGAGGTGGAGGATGAAATGGAGGGGTTTGAATAGTGGATGTATGAGTGGGGGTAGCAGATGTACTCGGACTAGCTACCTAATATTGAGCAGATTTGGAATGAATGGAGTCAAAGTGTTGGAGAAGATGAGGATCAGGAGGAGTGGAAGGAGAGGCTTCTCTAATAGGACTGTTGTAAGCTAGTAGGATCAAGGTTTGTATGGTCTATCAACTTTGAGACTTAGTTCTAAATAGGTTTCTTCTATGGTGTAAGTCAAATTAGGTATCTTGCAGGAAGTAAGGTTTTTAGGAAAGGGGCTTTGCTCGTGAATTGGTTTGAAAATAGTTGAATCTTTAGTTCTAGAGGTTTTTCTTAATATTTTTCCGGGTTATCAACTATGGCAAGAGGATTTGGGTGGGGTGAGATCGATCATTCTTTGCAAAGCCCAGTTTCGACCCACAACACGAGAGAGGCTAAAAGTTTATAAGAGTTTTGAAAAACAAACCAATCAGAAGAATACTAAATTCACACGGTATGTGGCTGGGATTTATACTATTATGAGTGATTAATAGCATTCCCAGGGGAGCTTTGTGAGAACCGGTGGAGTTGCGGCCTACTAAAAAACCGGTGGAGTCAACCTTGGAGTCACGGTGGATGACTCATAGGATTTATTTTTTTTCCACCATCAACAACTAGATACCAATCTTGAGATGTTTTTGGATTTTCTGAGTTTTTTATAGAACACTAAGATTTTTCAACAATTTCTCCCCAGTGGAGTCGCCATTATGTTAGGTCCCTGTCATTTTTCAGATTGGTAAGACCAAATAAACAAGGGTAACATCAAACCAACTTTGGAGTCCTGGGACCTAGCCTTCCTAGACTCAGAGAGGGCTCTCTCTATATTTTTATAAAAGATATAACTTGATTGATTTAGGGTGCTGATTTTAGGCTAGTTAAAATGATAGGGATTGCTTGTTTTGTTTGGTTGGTTGCTTGTTAGGAAGAACAGATGGAGTAAGAGAAGTTCAAACGATTGGGCTATGGGGTCTATAAAAGGTTTGAGGAGTACAACAATAAATCAAGGGTGTTCCACAGGGCAAGCTAACTAAGCCAAATGGATCTTGATAGCTTATGTGGATGTGAAATGAACGCTAACTTGTGAATTTAATAATTTTAAGGGGCAATTTAGAATCCTTTAACATGTACTACAACAAGAAGAGTTTTTTAGATTACTATTATTAAGAATGAACCAAAGGACAAGGCATACCATAAAATTCTTCGGCCAAACTTTACCAAGTAATCTTTAAGACAACAATCCAACAAATCCTAAGGAGCAGGGAACTCCTAAATTCTCTAGCTATTCAATTTCAGACAAAGAAAACATTTAAGATAACAATTCAATAATTATTAAAGAGAAGGGAACTCCTAAATTCTTCAATCAGACTTCAAAGACCTTTAAAGTGATTGTTAAAGATAGACCAAAGGACAGTCCAAACCATAAAATTCTTTAGCCAAACTCTAGTAAGTAAACTTCAAAGAAAACCTTGAGAACAAAATTTCAAGCAGACCCAAAGGACAGGGAAAACCATAAATTTCTTTGGCTAGACTCTACTGAGTTAATCTCAAGAAAAAAAAAATAGTTGGAATTGGAGAGCAGGGAACTCCTAAATTCTCCAATTAGACCCAACAGAGGAAAACATTTAAATAACAAAAATTAGACATAATTAAGGTGCCTCTAACAACATATCTTAATTTAAGTTTTTTTTTCTGTTATAAGAGAAATTGATGTACAAAATGGAAAACAGAAGGGAACAATTACAAGATCATAATAACATCACCATCTAATAAATTTCATGAATCCTGTGAATGTGCTTGTTCTATTGATATCCAGTCCAAAAAAACTCTAGAGCTCCAAAGCCAACTTCTTTACAACTCAGAGTCTATGCAGTATTTAGCTCAACAACCAACACTAAAAATGAATCATTCATGCAGTATTTATCTCCAAAATGAGGGGGTGATCCTAAGCTAGGGTTTCAGATGTTATTTATTATAGAGTTAATGCATTTTTTACCTTTGAGACCATGCAAGGCCCAAGGCAAAATATTTAAGACAACCTCATTTTAATATTAACTCCTAACTTCATTGTTTGAGCTAACTTTGGAAATATTTTACTTTTAAGGCCTTTTAATAACTTTTGTAATAAATGTTAGGTAGATGAGAAATATCTTTGTCTGTCTTAATAACTGCTGATGTCTTTTTTGAAAGAAAACATGTTGTAGGTGGTAAAATGTTTCTCCGAAGAAGTAAATGCCTTGGGTTTAATTATTCGAATATGCCTCTGTGTTAATCTTCTTTTTAATTTCCCTTTAACCTCTGTTTTTGGCCTCTAAACCCGATTTTCCTTTTAACCTCTATTTTTGGCCTCTAAACTCGATTTGCATTTTAACCTCTGTTTTAGGCCTCTAAACATGAGTTTCCTTTAATATTTTCTTTATCCTTGAGTGGATTTGACCTTGGAACAATGATAAGATAATGACATTTTCCTCTTCATGGATGCAAACTCATAATTTTCATCTTCATCACTTTCACTCTGAACGTCCCTCTACCATGGTAAATCCATTTGGGTATCATCAGCAACGTCAGGTCCCAACATTGTGCCCTCTGAAACCATTTCAGGTTCTCCCACTTTACTCTCATCCAATTTCTCTGTGTTCTGGAGAAGGTAATGTCATGATCCATTAGTAGCATCTTCAAAATTTTCTGTAGTTTCCACCACAAAATTCAACTCATATTTTCCACCATCTCTGGCCACCTTTTTCAAATATCTAAGTGCTTGCATTTCTTTACAGCAATCATCAGTGTTGTCTTCTAATTTCTCTATAGCCCTTTCAAGTTCATTCATTTTTGTCTAGTTCACCTCACCTTTTTTCCATATTCCATCAATATTTTCTAATAGATTTTCTTCATGTTTTGCCTTATGTGCTTCCTCCTTGTCATTTTCCTACAAGTAATCACTACTTTGGCACTCAAATGGACTATCAAGTTTATAACCCGTGTCATTTACAAGACTAAGTTTTTCCCCTTTCCCTTGTTGTAAATTGTTTTCATTCAGGATTAAACAGTCTACATCATCAATACTTTTTGCTGATAAATATTCTAACACCTCTACAAAAGTGCTAAAATTTGTCCCAATTTTCTCACTTGCAGGTTTTGAACTGAGAAGATAATCCTCCTTGGAAAATTTGGGTCCTTCTTGAATAGCCATGTCTCGAAATTCTATTACATCTAAGCCAGATTCTAGCAGAGGAAAAGCAGTGCCTAAAACATCCAAGGATTTTTGGGGAGCCAGAAAAATTCTTATCATAATTATGCTATATTGAAGATCCAAAATCCAATGTACTTGACTTATCAAAAGAGCCTAAAGAGATATTTTTGAGATCATCAATGCTTGAGGAACCTAGGGAACATGGGGAAAGAACATTCTTGCAAGAATACTTCTCCTTAGTTTCCTAAGGTAAACCATGCCTTGAGCTATCTTTGAAAGCTTAAGGGGATTCTAAAGCTAAAATTTTCACTAGTTGACCAATTAGTCCAGTTTTGTTAATCCCAGACAACATTTCCTCCATCTTTTTCTTCATATCTTGAGAACGAGTTGTATAGTTGAAAACATCTAGTGTTACACTTCCATAATATTCAATAATCGATTTCCTTCTCTTTGTTGATTTGGACTCACTTTTAGGGCTTCTTGAGGGAATTAGGAAGTGTTCTGAACTTGTTTGGATTACATAGAACACTCAGTAATCATCTCAGTGTAGGCGCACAACGCCACTGTGTGAGCGCGCAACGCTTGTCCAATTGCATAGCACCTTCACAAATTACGTTGGAAACAACTGTAAAGGGCGTAGCGCACAGGTAAAGGCACACAACACCAGTGTAAATGCGCAACGCCACTAGTCAGGAATGCAGCGCTAGTGCAAACGTGCAACGCCAGTCTCTGTCTCCACATGGAAAGGGCGCATCGCCTTTCCAAATGTGCAGTGCCTCTGGGTAGGCACGCACCACCTTCACAAATCACATGATATTATTTTGGCAAGGGCACAACGCCAGTGGGCAAGAGCGTAGTGCCAGTATCTAAATGCGCAGCGCCGAGGAACTTAGCCTAATTTCACTCAAAAAACTCACAAATTCTTCTCTTTTTGAAACTTCTGATGCTTTTCAAGGGAACAATGGCTCTTTTGAAATGTTTGATAGGATTTATAAGCATGTGGATTTAATTTATCTTGAGAATACCCATTTTTCTAATGTTTAATGTCTTCTCCCTTTTATCACTGGTACTCTTTGACACCTTTTGCATTGTAGGTTTAATCAACTTGGAGAGGGATTTTCTTTTGCTCATTGAGGCTTTGAAAAAATTTCTTTGACAGCTTGGGAATACATTTATTACATATTACAACATAAAATTACAATTGGAGAAATTTAAATGAAATTACATAAGTGACTTTTTATCAAAATGACATTTTGATAAAAAGTCCTGAAATCGAAAATACAATATTCAAAACATAATAAATATACCATGATGATCATAATCAAGTCTTCTCATGTGTGTTCTGACCTCATCAGAATGAAAGGATGACTTTGAAAAATGAAAACCCCTAATGACCTAATGGGACTTATTTTTGACCTGATTTTGAATGAAATTTTGATTTAAAATCTTTCAAGTGAAAAGAGCATTTCCAAAAGTGCTATTATGCTCAAGGGGACATGGGAATGAGTCAACAACAAGAAGTCTTAGAGGGAGGATGGAGTTTCTTAACAAGGACAACCACCAGCGGAACAATTTAAATCATGACCTAAATGGAATGATGAAAAATTTATTCAGTATGAGACACCTAATATGCACATGAAAATGTGTTGTTATCCCTCGTGGAAGTATGTAAGGACTAACACTAACATAAAATTTTGAGATGGAAAACTGGGAGATAGGGAAAAAAGTTTTATGAAGATAATGAAGGCAGTGAGATTTCTAAAGACAACTGATAGGAAAATAATGCTATCTTTAGTTAATTGTAATAAATCCATAGTCACCTAGTGAATCTGTAGAATACAAGAGGATAACATAAGGAGAAAAATAAAAAACCAGGCCTGATCCAAAATATCAGGGCTTATTCTTGGTTGGGAGAAAGACCTACTAGACTACAAAAGTGATTAAACATTCCAGGAACCCACAAGATAGATAAAAAAACCCAAAATAGGAATTAAATGGATGTAATCCCAGTCGAGTCGCCAGTTATGTTACGGGAAAATATACCCTAAGGCATTGTATTGAGGGACCTAACAAAGTAGATGGAATGTCATCACAATAAGGACTCTAATTACCAATTTTTATGCTTTAAATTAGAAAATGAGGATTGTGGACCTTACTTGTTTATCCTTCATTTGAGGTTGATCTCATAGGGTGCAAACTCTCTACTACTCCTCGTGCTCCAGAACCTGTAAATCAGTCAATAACAAGCACACAAACTAGTTGTACAACATATATGTCCTAGATGTTAGCATATTAGCATATATAATCTCATAAAGATAACATGAAATAAACTATTCAAGATTATTAAGCATGTATAAGAGACACATAACACATGAACATCAGGAACAGGATGGTACTTATTTTATTGATAACATGTACAAAAAATAGTGGAGAAATCACCTGAGATCTACCATGGCCTTGAGAAAAACCGTCCTCTGGATTCATCCAGCCCTAGCCTCACAAAGCTTCTTCCATAAATGGTTCACAAAGGATGTCACATAAAAGGAGGGTGATAATCACAAGGAAATAAGGGTTTTCCGAACCTGGGAAGTGCAGGAGGCACAGGGGAAATATCAGACTTGATCAGGGCTATAACAAGCTATAATATCAATAATATTCGCTCTCTCATTCCTTAGACCATTCCCTTGAGGTGTATTTATACTTCCTCAAATTAGTTTTTTCACTTGGGGAACAGTTAGGCCACGAGCCGGGGTAGTTAAGTTACAGGAAAAATCGTGAACCCCACCTCAATAATAGGGAAATTATATATTTTTAATATTTTAAATAGCATACGCGGGTCAACTATGGATGGACCTACATGTGCACGCAGAAAAATCTGGGCAGAGTCGCTTATGGATTTTAAAGTTTTTTTTTTTGAGAAATGTGACCAAGTTTGAATGGAAGGGCTGCCCAAGGCCAATGCATAAGTGATCAAGTACATAGAGGTGATAAATATTTCTATAACACCCCTCTCTCAGGGGTTGAATCCATCATTTGTGGAGCTGATTAAATGATATGCTCAACAAAACCTAATGTCTAGGGAAGGTCAACCAATTCACCTCATCATAGGAAACTAGATATATTTGACCAATAATTACATCAACAAGAATGTATCTACCCTATTTCACTATTCACCTACTCAATTAAAATTCATGACATCAAAAAATCATCATAATTCATCAATTACACATGTAAAAGTCAAACTGGGTCAAACTTCCTGTGAAAAATGCATAATGGAGAAAGCACAACGAATTCTAGAGAAAGTGCAGCGTGCTGGGAAAAAGGCAATTTGAAGGCCTTCTAGGTGTCAAAATGATGATCTGAAATTTGTTATCGATATCCTTGGATGTCTGCTACATGATAGGATTTTCACGCACTCAAAATTTGGCTTCTAGCCCTCCAAATCTTCATTTTCCCAAGAGTACTCAGAAAGCGCAGCTTGGCCACCAAAAAGAGGGTAGAAAGGTCATTTTTTTTCTAATTTTTGGGCATTTTAACCCTCCAAAATTTGTTGACATGGCTCCACCATTAACTAGGATTGAAGTATACATAAAAAGGAATCCACCAATGCTGAGAATGCATCCATTAGACCTCCCCAAAAAAAGCGTATCGTGGCCCACACTGCATTTTTTCCAGTGTGTCTGGTTTTCAAAATTTCCAATTTTGACCAAAAACTCATAAAAACCAAAATTTGCCCCAAAACTTTTCAAAATTCGTCCAAAGATGCCTAAAAAGGCATGTTAAGCTACTAAGGAAGCATCAACCAGTAGCTCCAAGTTACCCTTCTCCTTTTGACTAATTAGGGTTTCCTTTAGTTTTTCTTACAATTGTTTGACTCATTATGATTTCTTTTTAAATTTTCATATTCGGAAGGAACTTGAAGTGGATTAATTTTCACTTCCCATCTAGCTATAAATGGATCAGTAAATTTCTCTGGATTTTCTATGGAATTGGTATTCAAATAATAGAACCATGTTTTTTCATCCCCAGAGAAGCTTTGGGCAATGATCCTCATTTTTGCATCATCGACATCAATCTCTTCTAAATCAATGAAATCAGTGAATTTCACTAGGTGTTTTCTGGCACTAATCTTAGAGGTTTCATCAAATAGAGGAAGCCTTTGACCATAGCCTTGTGGTAAGGCTTCAAGTTGACCAAGTAAAACTAGAGGTGCAAATCTTGCCATGAACCATACTAAGTGTGGTGCAGGAGTAACAATGGGAGGGGTAGACTGAGAAGTTTTATGAGGAGGAAATTATGTAGAACGGATTGAAGAAGTGGCATCAATTGATTGAGATGGTGTCAGAGTGAATAAATATTCTTGATTATACTGGATGATAGCTTTATCATATGTATATTGGAGTTGGTTGGCTAATTTTTCAAGTTTATCAAACTGACTCCAGACCTTCATATCAAAATCTGACTCAGTTTTGGATTCTATAGATAATATACTCTCTTCAAGATTTATAGAATCAAATATTATTTCAAATAATGATGTAACTTCAGACAAACTCAAGGTATCAAAAACTATTTCAGACAAGGATGTTTCTTCTTTTGATCTAAACAAAGATAATTCAAATTTAAAATAAAATGGAATATCTTCAAGGGAAAATATTTTTGCAGGCAATGATGTAGACCTTACCAATGTAGATGAACCTGGTTGAATATTTGAATGCTGAGATATTTGTTTTTTGATGAGTTTCTCCATATCTTCAATGAGAGAATATGGATGTGGATCAGGATTCAATCTTGTGTATCTTTTCAGAGCCAGTGTATTATTGCGTTTTGCACCTCGGGTCTCTGCAACTTGAATCAGCCTTCATGAACACTAGGGCCTATCACCCATAGGCCTAGAATTTGATGAAAAGTAATAGTACACCCAGGGAAGATCTGTCACTTCGTTCCCTAGCAATAGCACCAGAATGTTAGCACTCCACCAGTTCTCCGAAGGCTGAAAAGGAGACTAACAAAGGTAACCAAAGACCACTTTGACCTAGTAGCTAGCTCTACCAGGCTGAGAGGGATCTTTCTATGAGATCATATTCAAGGATTGACTATGATATGAATGATATTAGGCTAGATATGATAGTCTCAGGTTGATTTTGAGTATTTTAGGGTTTCATGTTGGATCAAGGATGAAACCTAGTAGCTAGGTCTAGGTATCAAAAGGGTTTACAACTGAAAAGATATAAAGGAGCAATGTAGTAGTGGATCTATGATAGATTTACTATTTTGTAGGTATGGTGGAGGGTATGAAAAAGTAGAGGGATTTAATGAGCATGTTTATCATGAATTAATTAAACTGGAAGCATGAAACATAAAATGAAATTCCCATTTAAATAGAGCTAAATAAATAGAATTATGCCTATGAACTGTAAGGATATTCACTGAAGATACAAGATATGGCTCACTCAACTGAGTTATGACAAGGAATGACATGTAAATTTTTTTGAAAGGAGTGGAAATAGCCCTAGACACACTATCCAGTGACCAAATTTTTATTTGAAGACCTAATGAAATGACAAAAAATTGACTTTGAGAACCTAAAAAGACATTGTAAGAGCACATTTGATCACTGGTGATAGGTTGAATAGACTGACACTAACATTGGCTCCAGCTAGGGATGGAAAATCCTTGGAGGTGTCAAGAACACCATAGACCAAGTAGCCTTACCATTGGGCATGGAGTCAAAAATCAAAAGACGAGACTTAATAATGAAAACTGACTCAAAGTTGAACTGAATTTGACTCTTACTGAACTTAGAAATCAACAGCAAATCAAGGGACCTTTATGGCCTTCACTTTGGGCTCCAAGCTCCGATGATTCTCTCCTTCACACTTTGGCAGAAAAAATAAACTGATATGTACAATGAGTTTAATAAACTTCAGAAATATGATTAGAAAAGGTAGTGCTTGAGAAGCATACCATTGAATGGTCCTCCTATGCAATCTTCTCCATTCATTTCCTCTAATAAATAAGCATGTTGTCCTCTTAAAGCTGAAATTTTGTATGGTCTCTCCCATAAGTTCTCAAATTTACCATGCTTCCCTTTCTCTTTGTTTCTAGCATCCCAATAGAGGACTACATCACCAATTTTGAAATCATCTTCCTTTGTCTTCCGGTCATATACCTTATTGATTCTCTCTTGAAGCTTAGAGGTGTTTTGAAACACCTCATCCCTGGTTTGCTGAAGATGAATGATTTGGTTGATCCAATGCTACACATCATTCATTTCACTACCTGTTTCCTATAATATTTTCATAATTGGGACAACAAGTGATGTAGGGAAAATAGTGTCGACACCATATACCAATTGGAAAGGATACATACCTATTGACTTCTTGCTACTCACTATGTCTGCCCACAAGGCATTGATAAGTTTCTTATGCTATTTCTTCTTGTTTTCCTCCAACATTTTCTTTATAATGTTGACCAAATATTTGTTTGAAGATTCGGCCAATCCATTACCTTATAGATAATATGTGGTCAAGTGACCCAATTTGATGTTGTATTTCTCGCAAAAATCAACCATTTTCTTGGACTTGAATGATGTCGCATTATCTATAGTTATTTTTTGGGGACAGCCAAGTCGAGACAGAATATTAGTTTCCAAAAACTAAATAATAACTAAATCAGTAGCTTGCCTCGTTCGAATTGCTTTAATAAATTTTGTGAAGTAGTCGGTAGCTGTCAAAATCCATTTATGTTGGGCGAAAGATGCATGGTGGATTTATCCAATGAAATCAAGGCCCTATTGTTGAAATGGCGCTTGCACGGATATGGGCTGCAAAGGTAGCGGGAGGAACTTTCTCTTAACTTGAAATATTTGGCATTCATGACAACTCATCATGGTTATATACAAATAATATAAAATATTAGGCCAATAATAACCATCCCTCAACACTTTATTCGTCATAGTTTTCCAAAACAAATGACCTCCACAATATCCCCTATGGAAATCACTCATTACCTCCTTGGCTTCACTTTCTACAAGAAAATTTAGCAAGATGCCTCCTAGATCTTCCCAGTATAGAGCATTGTTTAAAATGCAGTACTTGGAAGATTTTAACTTTAATGATTAGTATATACTGAATTGATAGGGTGATTATTTGGTTTCTCATTACTGGTGATCATATACTTCATTTTTGTCTCCCGATACGACTTCCTTATTTTCCCAAAAACCGGGATATGGGCATAAGAAAAATCCAATTGTAGAGTACATATTAACTTTTCTCCCCATGACCTTGAAAATGGCATGCCATACTGCGGAGGTATATCAGCCACTACCACATCCATTAAGACATTTTTAGCAGGAATTTTTTGAAGTGAAACTTCATGGTTTGCTGAAGATGAATGATTTGGTTGATCCGATGCTACACATCATTGATTTCACTACCTGTTTTCTGTAATATTTTCATAATTGGGACAACCAATTGGAAAGGAGACATACCTATTGACTTCTTGCTACTCACTATGTATGCCCACAAGGCATTGATAAGTTTCTTATGCTATTTTTTCTTGTTTGCCTCCAACATTTTCTTTATAATGTTGACTAAATATTTGTTTGAAGATTCGGCCAATCCATTACCTTACAGATAATATGTGGTCAAATGACCCAATTTGATGTTGTATTTCTCACAAAAATCAACCATTTTATTGGACTTGAATGCTATCGCATTATCTATAATTATTTTTTGGGGACAGCCAAGTCGAGACAAAATATTAGTTTCCAAAAACTAAATAATAACTAAATCAGTAGCTTGCCTCGTTCGAATTGCTTTAATCAATTTTGTGAAGTAGTCGGTAGCTGTCAAAATCCACTTATGTTGGGCGAAATATGCATGGTGGATTTATCCAATGAAATCAAGGCCCTATTGTTGAAATGGCACTTGCACGGATATGGGCTACAAAGGCAGTGGGAGGAACTTCCTCTTAACTTGAAATATTTGGCATTCATGACAACTCATCATAGTTATATACAAATAATAAAAAATATTAGGCCAATAATAACCATCCCTCAACACTTTATTCGTCGTAGTTTTCCAAAACAAATGACCTGCACAATATCCCCTGTAGAAATCACTCATTACCTCCTTGGCTTCACTTTCTACAAGAAAATTTAGCAAGACGCCTCCTAGATCTTCCCAATATAAAGTGTTGTTTAAAATGCAGTGCTTTTAACTTTGATGATATACCTTTTCTTTTAGACATATCTGGTGGAGGATTAAGATTCTAAAGAACATAAATGATGTCGTCGTACCAAGGGGATGAGAGAAAAATTTCTGATACCTATATGAGTGAGTCATCATCTTCTTCTTCAGAAAAAATTGAAATCATATTGATGTCAAGTGCATGTAAATTGGATTCAGCCATCAACTTGGCCAATCCCTATCCCTTGATTAGCTTTGTAGGCTTGATCTTGAGATCATACTCTAGCATAGTTTCTATCCACTTTCCTCTTCTGCCTTCCAGATTGGTCTGCATCATGACATCCTTCACTGCTGCATTAGGAACATAGGCTAGAATGTGTGAGTGAAGGATATAAACTTGAAAGTCCTTCAATACCTTTAATAGGGCCAAGGATTGCTTCTCAATGATGTTATCTACTTTGATGATTAGTATATACGGAATTGATAGGGTGATTATTTGGTTTCCCATTACTGGTGATCATATACTTCATTTTTGTCTCTCGATACAACTTCCTTATTTTCCCAAAAACCGGGATATGGGCATAAGAGAAATCCAATTGTAGAGTACATATTAAATTTTCTCCCCATGACCTTGACAATGGCATGCCATACTGCAGAGGTATATCAGCCACTACCACATCCATTAAGACATTTTTAGCAGGAATTTGTTGAAGTGAAACCTCATGGTTTACTGAAGATGAATGATTTGGTTTATCTGATGCTACACATCATTCATTTCACTACCTGTTTCCAGTAATATTTTCATAATTGGGACAACAAGTGACGTAGGGAAAACAGTGTCGACTCCATATACCAATTGGAAAGGAGACATACCTATTGAATTCTTGCTACTCACTATGTCTACCCACAAGGCATTGTTAAGTTTCTTATGCTATTTTTTCTTGTTTGCCTCCAACATTTTCTTTATAATGTTGACCAAATATTTGTTTGAAGATTTGGCCAATCCATTACCTTACAGATAATATGTGGTCGAGTGACCCAATTTGATGTTGTATTTCTCGCAAAAATCAACCATTTTCTTGGACTTGAATGCTGTTGCATTATCTATAATTATTTTTTGGGGACAGCCAAGTCGAGACAAAATATTAGTTTCCAAAAACTGAATAATAACTAAATCAGTAGCTTGCCTCATTCGAATTGCTTTAATCAATTTTGTGAAGTAGTCAGTAGCTGTCAAAATCCACTTATGTTGGGCGAAATATGCATGGTGGATTTATCCAATGAAATCAAGGCCCTATTGTTGAAATGGCGCTTGCATGGATATGGGCTACAAAGGTAGCGAGAGGAACTTCCTCTTAACTTGAAATATTTGGCATTCATGACAACTCATCACGGTTATATACAAATAATCAAAAATATTACGCCAATAATAACCATCCCTCAACACTTTATTCGTCGTAGTTTTCCAAAACAAATGACCTCCACAATATCCCCTGTGGAAATCACTCATTACCTCCTTGGCTTCACTTTCTACAAGAAAATTTAGCAAGATGCCTCCTAGATCTTCCCAATATAGAGCATTGTTTAAAATGCAGTACTTGGAAGCTTTTAACTTTGATGATCTACCTTTTCTTCTAGAAATATCTAGTGGAGGATTAAGATGCTAAAGAACATAAATGATGTCGTCATACCAAGGGGATGAGAGAAAAATTTTTGATACCTATATGAGTGAGTCATCATCTTCTTCTTCAGAAAAAACTGAAATCATATTGATGTCAAGTGCATGTAAATTGGATTTAGCCATCAACTTGGCCAATCACTATACCTTGATTAGATTTGTAGGCTTGATCTCGAGATCATACTCTAGCATAGTTGCTATCCAGTTTCCTCTTCTGCCTTCCGGATCGGTCTGCATAAGGACATCCTTCACTGCTGCATTAGGAACATAGGCTAGAATGTGTGAGTGAAGGATATACACTTGAAAGTCCTTCAATATCTTTAATAGGGCCAAAGATTTCTTCTCAATGATGTTATATATAAGGGAAACATCTCTAATGGTACAACTGAAGAAAGCAATGGGTTGCTCTATCTTATCCTTCTTTTGCCTAAATACAACAGCTAAAGTATGTTCGAGGGAAAATGAAAATATGATGAAAACAATGGTATAGTTAGGGCTGGTCAAAATAGGATCTGTTGTCAAATAAAACTTAAATGAGTTAAATGAATTTTTAGCATCCTTTGACCACCTTACCTCGTTGTCCTTTTCGATCATATTTCTCATCTCTTAAAGATGTTGGGCAAGGTTTGGGATAAATATTCTCAAGAAATTCATCTTACCATTAAAGGCTTGGAACTCCTTCTTGTTGCAGCGAAAATATATTTGATGAATGGCTTCAATCCAGGAGGTATCAATACGAATAGAATATTTAGAGATGATATGGCCAAGAATCTTGCCTTCCTCCATAGCAAAAAGAATCTTTTTTGGATTGAGTGAAATCCCAAATTTTTTGCACTTTTGAGATACAACTCTCAAATGATATAAATTCTCATCATTAGAATGGAAGAAAGTAGTCAGATCATTATTAGAGAAATAACTTATATGTACAAGGCTAGTCTGGTCATTATTAGAGAAATAAAAAGCTAAGTTATAGGAAAATAGTCTAACACTTTTTGGAAGTTTACCTGATTGATGAACTGGACTACGGATCCAGATTCTGATGCCTGTCCCATATTTTCCTAAGGCACCATCAAAATCCATGGTCCAAAGACCATTCTCATCATCAGGAAGTTGGAATTTTTCAGTTTGATTTTTTTCTTCCATTTGGGCTACTCTTTCAGCCTGTTCAGTTCCTTTTTCTAATTTTTTTTTATATCTTCTCTGAAGTGTTAGGTTGATTGCCTTGTCCCTCATCCAAAACTGCTCGAACACTATTTCAAATTTGTGGAATTTCCTCAAATTATATAATCTAAATATCTAAACCATTAAAACCACTATAATTAAACAAAATAAAGGACTCAAGATTAGTATATACTGAATTGATAGGGTGATTATTTGGTTTCTAATTACTGGTGATCATATACTTCATTTTTGTCTCACGGTACAACTTCCTTATTTTCCCAAAAACCGAGATATGGGCATAAGAGAAATCCAATTGTAGAGAACAAATTAACTTTTCTCCCCGTGACCTTGACAACGGCATGCCATACTGCGGAGGTATATCAACCACTACCACATCCATTAAGACATTTTTAGCAGGAATTTGTTGAAGTGAAACCACCAAGTCCTTTATAAGATTGAGACATTGTACTCTACCAAAATCAAAAGAGTAAAGATCATGGTAAGGTTGGGTTATGTCCAAGCGCAATTTTTCCATTATGGAATTTGGCATCAGGTTATGAGAAGCTCTGGAATCAAGCATGACATTATGGAGGATGCATTGATGAACCCTTGAACTGAGATAAAATGAGGGAACTTCACTATCTTCTAGTTGAACATCTATGGTTGGACCAAAAAGGAGCTTAGGTTGACCATTTCAACATTAACCATGTCTTAAATAGGGTATACTTTCAATATGTTAGCAACATTATATTTGTATTAGTTATTTTTCACAAGCTCAGTCAAGGGGATAGAAAATTTCAACTTAGAAATTTCATTTTCTAAGCTAAACAGATTGGATTGTTTATCTACCTCTTTTACAGTGATGTCCCTCTTGTCGGGCTGGTATTTTGTTGCAGATTCCTTCCTTTGGCCTTATTTATCTTTTTTTGGTGCAATTGTAGATTCTTGGGGATCTTGCTCTGATTTGTAGCAGCAGGCTCTTTCTCCTTGTTTTGACTAGCTTGGGGATTTTGTTTGGGCTGAGTATCTTTTTGTTGAGTTGTCGTTTTATGAATAGGAGTGATAGGAACATATTGGTTTCTCAAAGCATATTGTCTCTGCTTTGAGCTGAGAGAATTAATATACCCCCATTGATAGTCATCAGATTGGACCTCCAACTCACCATCATTTGAAAGCATATAGTCTTCATCATTCGATAAATCTATTTTTTCAATGTATTCTTCATCCTCTGTAAGGAAGATAGGTTGTCCATATTTTGTGAAGAAATTATTCTCTTATACAATCTCATCTTCCTATTTAACCCCTTGAGCATACTTCTGCTGCAAAGGAGTGCGGATCTGTTGTTGGGTTGGCTGCTCTAGATCTCTTTGTTCTCTATGTTTAATCCTAAACTAAGGCTGCTATTGTTGACCTCGAAAATTAGGATTGCAAACCTGAGTTTTTGGTTGCCTTTCAGTGATAGAAATTTTATCCACCATTCTCTCCACAGTCTTGATCAAGGTATCCAATTTTTCATCAGAGGATTTCGATGGTTCCTCCTTAATTGTCACCTTTATTTCACCTTTGGTATTTCACTTTTTGATTATCAAATTTTATTTGACACCTACCGTGTTTTTCTGCATCTCTTTAAGTGTTACAGGGCTCATTTCTTTGAGTTGATATGCCATATCAAGATCAAAAGCACTCGAATAGTGTAGGAGAGCCAAACCTGGAGGAGGCTTGATATCATTGGGGATTGAGTAAAATCATGAACATACTCATTAGGCTTTCTTTTTAAATTTTCATATTCGGAAAGAACCTGAAGTGGATGCTTTTTCACTTCCCATCTAGCTATAAATGCATCAGTTAATTGCTCTGGATTTTCTATGGAATTGGAAATCAAAGAACGGAACCATATTTTTACATCCCTAGAGAAGCTTTGGGAAATGATCCTCATTTTTGCATCATCGACATCAATCGCTTCTAAATCAATGAAATCAATGACTTTCACTCGGCATTTTCTGGCAATAATCTCTGAGGTTTCATCAAAGAGAGGAGGCCTTTGACCATATCCTTGTGGTAAGGTTTCAAGCTGACCAGGTAAATCTAGAGGTTCAAATCTCGCCATGAACCCTATTGGTTGTGGTGCAAGAGTAACAATGGGAGGGGTAGACTAAGAAGGTTTATGAGGAGGAAATGATGTAGAAGGGATGGAAGAAGTGGTATCAACTGATTGAGATAGTGCCGGAGTGAATAAATATTCTTTCTAATACTGGATGATAGCTTTCTTAGATGTATATTTGAGTTGGATGGCTAATTTTTCAAGTTTATTAAACTGACTCCAAAGATTCCTATCAAAATATGACTCAAATTTGGATTCTACATATAATATACTATCTTCAAGATTTAGAGAATCAAATACTATTTCAGATAATGATGTAATTTTAGACAACCTAAACATATCAAACACTATTTCAGACAAGGATGTTTCTGATTTTGATCTAAACAGAGATAATTCAAAATTCATATTGAATGGAATATCTTCAAGGGAAAATATTTTTGCAGGCAATGATGTAGACCTTAACAATGTATATGAACCCAACTGAATCTTTGTTGAGATCTTTGTTTTCTGATGAGTTTCTCTGGATCTTCAATGGGAGAAGTTGGATGTGGACTAGGATATGATCTTGTGTATCTTTTTGGAGCCAATGTATTCTTTATTTCTGCCCCTCGACTCTCTACAACTTGAATTAGCCTTCACGAACACTAGGGACTATCACCCACATGCCTATACTTCAATGAAAATTAATAGTACGCCCAGGGAAGATCTGCCACTTTCTTCCCCGGAAACAGTTCCAGAATGTTAGCACTCCACCAGTTCTTCAAAGGTTGAAAAGGAGACTAACAAAGGTAAGCATAGACCACTTTTACCTAGTAGCAAGCCCTACCAGGCTGAGAGGGACCTCTCTATGAGATACAATCAAGGATTGACTGTGATATGAAGGATATTAGGCTAGATATGATATGCTCAGGTATATTTTGAGTGTTTTAGTGTTTGATGCTAGATCAGGGATGAAAACAAGAAGATGACACATGTAGGATTCATACAGACTATGAGAAGGAAAAACATGTAGAATATCAAATTATTATATATAACTTAAGTAGATGTCATATCAATTACATAAAATAGTATTTTTATATTGTACTATAAATTGTATGGTTGGTTTTGATATAGAAATATTTGGTATTTTATATCAAAACATGCCTAATATGGCATGGATATATTTCCTACTTGATTAAGAATGGTATGTTTGAGTTTTCATGGAGTTTCTTCCAATTTAGAAAAAATTAAACTATGGATTGACATGAAGAAAAATATATCAAATACATATACATAACTTTAACAACTTATTGATAGGAGAATAAAAAATAAGTATCTTATGACTGTAGGAAAAAATCCGGGCCAAGTTTAGCCCAAGAGGGGGAGTATGTAGTGTCCCTTATTGGTGAGATAGCTTTGATGACACTTAGAGATGGTGATTTTGATATAATGATATAATATTATGCATGATAGACTTATGTACATGCTTATATTCTATATACCTGGTTTGGGTCATTTGGTCGCTGTGTGCTTATGATAATATCTATGGTTGTGTGTATGAGAATTGATTTTGGTTAAGATCATATTAGCAATATTTTCTCTTTTGGTATCCTATTCTGGACATAGGTGTATGACATGGATGGTGATCTAGGATTGAGACATAGACCCATGGATGATCATGGTGTTATGGGAAATGTTACCCTAAGGTCCTGGGTTGGTAAACCCGACAGAGCAGGGGCATGTCATCACAATAAGGACTCAAATAACCAACTTCTATGCTTTAAACTAGAAAGTGAGGATTGCAGATCTTATCCATTTATCCTTTATTTGTAGTAGATACTGTAGGGTTCAAACCCCCTGCAACTCCTCGTGCTCTAGAACCTGCCAATCAGCAAAGAACAAGCACAAAAACCTAGTTGTATAGCATATATGTCCTAGATGTTAGAAAAATAACATACATAATCTCATAAAGATAAAAATAAAGAAACTATTCAAGATTATTAAGCATGTATAAGAGATATATGACACATGAACATCAGGAACAAGATGGAACTTCTTTTTTTGATAACATCTACAAAAAACAATAGTGGAGAAATCACCTGAGATCTGCCACGACCTTGAGAAAAACCGTCCTCTAGATTCGTCCAACCCTAGCCTCATAAAGCTTGTTCCATGAATGGTGCACAAAGGATGTCACATAGAATGAGAGTGATCATCACAAGGAAATAAGGGTTTCCTGAAAATCTGGGAAGTGCAGGAGGCACAGGGGAAATATCAGGCTTGATCAGGGCTATAACAGGCTATGATATCTATAATTATCTCTCTTCCTCCCTTGGGTCATTCTCTTGAGGGGTATTTATACTTGAACCTCAAATTAGTTTTTTCAATTGGGGAACAGTTAGGTCATGGGCTGGGGTAGTTAAGTTACAAGAAAAACCATAAAATCCACCTCAATAATAGGGAAACTTTATATTTTTTAATATTTTAAATAGCATACGTGGGTTTGCTAGATATGGACCTGAGTGTATACGCGGAAAAAGCTGGGTAGAGTCACGTATGGATTTCAAAATATTGTTTTTTGAGAAATGTGACTAAGTCTGTATGGAAGGGCTGCCCAAGGCCAATGCATAAGTCATCAAGTATATAGTGGTGATAAATGATGCTATAACAGATGCCTCCTAATATATGAGGTCAGAAGGGGTACATGATGTCTGAAATGTATTATGTGCATAGAAAGAACCTTGCGAGGACTAGAGATGACTTCAGCAGATTCCATCCTGTCAAAAAATAGTGATAGAAATTAGAAAGATAGCTCATGTCTAAGGCGGGCATACCCATGCTCAGTGAAAGAAAAGCATGTCTGCATATGAAATATGTATAGGATGCAATATGTATACAAGTATAATTGAAATGTAAAGTACATAATGAATCATCTTATCACTACCCAGAAGTATAAGTCAAAATCATGACCAAGTATCACATATAGAATATTGATCAATGATGTTGCATAGATATCTAATCACTGAAGTCACAACTGAATCTCCAAGTACCAAATCATAAGTGGTGGAACAAATTGTACAACACACAACTCGTGTGCCAACATATAAAATTCTATTGTGATAAAACTGAAACATATAAGGGTGGGTGGTGTCACTGGAAAAAAACCGAAGGAGCTGTCAAAGTGAACCAAACCATGCTGATGCAAACCCGAGGTCTTCACCAATCACCATGGCACAATTCTACACAATGGGAATAAATGAGCTGAGGTCGACCATGTGAGAAATCATTTTATTACCGGTCATTGATGTATACCGTTAACAAACGTGAGACAACCCATCGATAATGATAATGAGTATCAAGGTGCCCCAGTACAATCCAACAAGTGTGAATGAATGAGTTGAAGTCAAACACTTGAGATAATCTATCAGTCAGGAGACAATGATGTATTCTCACTGTCGATAGTGAAGATTCTACCACTGATGACTGAAAACCCTAAGGTACTGAAAAAAGAAATCTAGACCTTATTCTAAGAGAAATCAGTTAGATTCGATGGGAAAAGATCTATTGGAAGGAAGACATTAAGGCATCCCACATCAATCCAGCACGAGTGTAACCTGCAAGCCAAGATTTGGAAGGAATCAGACGAAGCAAAGTGAGGTAACCAACCCAAAGTACATTTCCAACATGCACAAAATTAAGCTAGCACACAACAGAACCCCTATGAACCAACCAATAATGAAAGCTAACAAAGAGGTGAGATATCCACCGATAGGGTCAAATGGAAATCAAGGTACTGCACGAATCCCAAGTGTGATAATGTAAGCTAAAGTTGAACACAAGGGAAATCACTCAGTCAAAGACCAATGATGTTGATCAAATGTTGAGCACAAGGTCACCTATCAATGATGGAAATAGGGTCAGGGTGCGGCTCTAGTTTTACTCTCAATGAAATATGTTGTAGTCGATAAGAGGCAAACCCGCCGATAAGAATTTAATGGAGACCTTCTCAAACCAGCATGAGCAAAGGGTCAAATAACTGATGTGATAGAATCAAATACTGAAAAGACTGGGATAGGCGACTGAAAAATGAGTCAAGAGACACCGCAGAAAGGCCGACTCAGGTTAACTTCCCTTGAACAAAATCATGACTCATGTTGATTATGGCAGAAAATGATAACTTTGTATAATTTTGTCATGCAGGATGCATAAAAAAACCCTCCATATGATTGGAAGAGATAACCAACTGGGGGAGTACTAACTCAATAACAAGGTTATGGCTTGCCCTAAGTCAAAAACTAAAACCATCCCAAAAATGGAGAAAAGACTTAGCTTTTTAGTGCTTTGTTCAAGGGCGACACAATTGACATTGTAGCTGCCATCAAGTATAGAAGTATTATCTGGTTCCCACTCTTTTTCAAATATTTTTTTTTTTTTGTATTTTTCATATTTCAAAGCTTGAAAAAGAATAAAATAATACCTATAGTACAATGGATAGAATGAGTGTCGATAAACAGATGCACTAGTTCCTAGGATAGGAATAATCGTATGCTCAATGCAAGGTGGCAAAAACTGGTAAGTGAAACTCAAAGGGATTTTCCATCCATGGGTAAAGGTGTCAAGTCGCATAGGCTAAGTGATTTCATGGTTAACTTGTACAGAAATACATGGTCAAAAAAGGGCTTAAACATGAGTCTAAATGAAGCCGGATAAAGGCCAAGATAAACAAGTAGTCAATATGAAATGCAGTAATACAACTTCACAACACATGGGAGCCTCTAAGGTAAATGGCCAGAATAAAGATAGTGAAGAAGAAGAAGAATGAAGCTTCACTGCATAATTCATGGTGGGACTAAAGAGGACTCCCGATCCTACATAAATTGCAGCATGGGCGATAAATTCTAGCGAGGAACTAACTAGGAAGCCCATGTAAAGGATGGCTCTACCACCAAGTCATGATTTAAAAAATTGGTGAGTGAAATGGGTGAAATAGTCATGACATGATGGGATCGACCCTATGGAAAGTGATCAGAATGGAGGCTAGTATGAAAAAATGCAACAAAAAGCGAATTCCCTAACCTATATGCCAATTCAAAATCAAATACCTGCCATGACAGGTCAGTGGTCATGGATCCGAAGGAAAATTAGAAATATATCAAATTCACCAAAATGTACTTGAAAATAACTTTTCCCAACGATAACAAGCCAAAAGTTTAAACAACGTAATAAAATTCAAGAAATAGACACAATGCGAAAAAAATTCAAATTCTGGGCATAAATAAACATTTTGACTCACATTTTGATCATTTGTGTAGTGCAGAAGTGGAAAAAGAGCTCTGGAGAAAAAAATCCTCTTCTTGGATACGGAGCAACCAGTCACTGAATCACCTCAAATCAGTCATGTAAACCTTGTACTCATCTCATTTATCAATTTCATTCCTATTTCAAGAAAATTTTTAGATTTTTGACCGTAGGAAATAAATTTTCTTTGAAACCCTCTACTTATACGCGGATTCGTTATGATGAACTTGCATATAGACGCGATTGTGTACAAATGAGGTCATGTATGCACAAAGAGGAATTCAAAAACTTGTATCTAATTGGTCAATGAATGAAATTTCCCAAGATGACTATCATTTGGAGAGAAAGAGAGCATCATGCTATTGATAATGAAGTGATGGAGGACCAACAATCCTTAGATATACTTCGAAGTTGTGGGTTACTCAAATTTTTCAAAATGTCGAATATGAAAGAAATACTTGATTGGTTGAAATTTTGGTTAATCATTGGTAACTAGATGAATATTTCTTTATAATCAATCAGATGCCATTGAGAATAGAGCAAGAAGACATATATTTTATTGCTGGACTTTCCCGAAGGGGAGACCCAGTTGATTTTCATGGTAAGCCCACTGGAGGGTTTAACGTAGATTACTATGTCCAGGTCTATTATGTAGATGATGGAAAGAAGGTGGGGACTCAGATCCCAATCAAATATGTACGAGATTTGTATGTGAAAATCCTTCTCTTTACTATTGGTAGAGTGGTAGGATCAATCTCTCTACACCAGCCTTAACGCACACATATGAGTATAGCAGTGGAATTTTTGACTCATATTTATGACTAGTGCACATCCTTATTGGCTAATATGAAAAAAAAACTGACTTCTATCCAGCAAGAAAAGACAAAACACTTTCGATACGACACCATTCTATTGGCATTCTTATTTGAGAGAGTATCAGGGCTTTAGCCCAAGATTATCTCTACTATCAGTAGCCCAAGGGATCTAAGGATAGCCCGATGGGCAGATTTGATGCAGAGATTGGGGGGAAGTGAATTTCCCTGAACCTGTTGAATCCTTAGTTAAAATAAGAGGGGGGGGGGGTGAATCAGTTTAACACATACATGAGCTTTTTAAAACTTTTCATCAAGCTCATTTACAACTTAATTTTATAACCAACTTAATATGTGAATAGTCTTAATATGTATCAGCAAGTATTAAGATAATGTGACACCAAACTTATTATGAGAGCAGCAAGCATTAAGTAGATTGGATAGAACATATAAACACATAGGCACCACACACAGAGATATCAGATATAAGTGGAAACCCATAAAGGGAGAAAACCACATCTTATTATTGTTGTGATGCAAAGGCAAGCTCCAACTCCCTCTCACCACTGTTTTTTTGAAGGCACCAACCTACAGGAGGCTCCAACCTCAGTCAGCTACAACTGATAGCTATCAAGTTGAAGCTTGATAGAGAAGCTCCAAGTTCCTCATTCTCGAAAATATTTGTTTATTTACCTTAGATATCTGAAATCTTGTTCTATAGCATCTCTTCTGGTCCTCCTTTTCTTATCTTCTACGCCTCAATTCTTCATACTTTCTGCATTTCTCTAACCTCTTTACGCATATCAATGTGATATCATTTATACATTTTGCCTCATAATTGTTAGTATTCCATAGGGAATTCAAAGTGAACTCCTCACTTCTTTATCCATCTCATTCAGAAAACTACAACAATTTGTACAACTTTCAGTTTTATAGTGGATTTTTGTTTCCTACGGAGACTTTCCAATGCATCACAAACAATATAAACCAATTAAAAAGTGTTTACATTCAGTTACAATATGGATTACAAATCAACCCATTCAGTTTTGGATCACTGTGTGTTTGTCTTTTCTGTGACTGTCTTTGTCTTTTTCGGATCTACTTGCTCTCCTGTTCACTGTTGTGGTGTAACTGCTGCATATAAAATTTCCACGTTATATAACTCAAATAACTCTTTGGCGATATAACAATAATAAATCATTTTAATACATAAAATTCCCTTTCGGGCCCACTCGCTGAGCTTGCTCTATTCTCCGATGCGATGAATCACCTCTTGAATACTTCCGATTGCGATCAATCGCAATGGCAACTTCCAGTTGTATGTTCCGATGCTCTGCTCTCACTCCGATCCGATGATTCACTGTTCACATATATAAATATGTATATATCGTTTTACACATATATACATTCCACTTTTCTTTCCTTTAACTCTTCAGATTTGGTGGAGCAAACCTGTATTAATCTTATCTTTTGAATGGAGCCCACATGCCAGCTATACTCCGCCTCATTTATTTCAATCTAAATTGCAACATTCATAATGCTCCTATGACTTGGTCATTAGATTCCTGCCGATGCGATTAGCAAAGGCCCCACCATGTAATCAAACAACTCATATATGCCGTCCATCCTTCAGCAAATCTGACGGCTATCATCCGATTGCTCAATCACAATCGAAACTTTCAGTTTGTTTGTTACTCTTTCACCTCCGATGCGATGAATCGCTCCGATGCACTTTAAGCCAGAACTCAAACAAATATGAGTCACTGTTTATAACATATCGGGTCCGCAATCACAATCAGAACTTTTAATTAACATGTTCCATTGTTATGATTTTCTTCGATGTGATTCGTGAGGGTCCCACCTCATAATACATCGTTTGTTTTAAACCCGAACAAAAGAACCTTTTGTTCTTTTAATCTCGCGCACAAGAATATAATACATGTGTTGTATACTGTAACCTTGGTCCCTTGTATATAAAGCGCTACACATATATATATTTTGCCGCTTCAGCTTTTATATATCCTTCAACTTGGGTTAATATTCTCAGAATAAACATGCATTGTACTCTTCTGTTTTACATGGGGTCCCACACTACACATATAATATCCTCCGTCAACATTATATTAAGTCTTTGACTCAGACTTAAACCCAGCACTAATATATGTAGTAATATAACCTTTCGAGCTCCAGAGTTATTTTAACTCACCTTGTTTATAATAATATAATGCACTATCTAAAGTTTGGGTTACCTCTTCATTAATCCGCAACATAGTCGAGGTCCAAAATTAATATATATAAAAATATCAACCATTCAACATTTTCTCCAATGGTTAATCACTAACCATTAACGCAACAGTTCAAATGGGCCCACCGCAACTTATATCCACATATACAATGTATTATATGCCTTGTATTACAATCTTGGTCCCCTTTAATACAACGCTCATATCATATTGAACCCCTTCCTTTGTTTATTATATCAAGTGTGTTAACCCGACGCACACCCTTCTTAACCCGCTCTCTAAGTTTTGAACATGAAATAATAAAACACTTTCATACTCCCTACCTTATCACATAACGCTATAACAATGGATTTCATGCCCTTAATTAAACACGCAAGCATTTATAACCTTCCAACCATGGCTTATAACATTAACCCAACACTTCATAATTTATTGCATTCACGGGCATGTAACTTACCTTCCGCCTGTTTATTAACTTTTGCAATACACATAATACACTGAACTTCACATAATATTTGGCCCCACCGCAATGAATGTAGGTCCCAAAGTCCCGGTTCTCTTCCCCGCAAATCCTCTTTTGATCGAACGGTCAATCTACTCTCGCGCTCCAACTGAGCTTTGGACCCCCATCCGATGTTCGACGCGCAATATCACGTTTTTCTTTGGGTCAAGGGTTAACACACAAAATTTATGCAATGTAAGTGGTATTCAGATACCACCCAAAGACACGTGTCCATCAGTGACATAGATCGCGTTCAAAAAGCGAAATCCACTTACCACTCCCAAACGCACACGATACTGCTGGTTTCCAAAACTCTGGTTTCACTGTTTATTCAAGGTTTCGCTCTTGACTCCAAGTTCCAGTTCTCATAATTTCGCTTCAATTGTTTATTTAAACTCCATTCTTCGTTTAAATATACAGATTGTGCATTAACCCTGCATTATAGCTAAAGCGTATATTTATCAATTTATTCCTTCTGCCTTTCAGTTCTGCTCCTTCTGCATGGTTTCACATCCTCTGTTTTCATTTCATAATGGATTTGTTAATGGCTCTGCCTTTGTATTCTCTGTCGCTGCCTCTATATTCTCTGTCTCTGTTTCACTGAACTTTCTGCAACCTTTCTCTGCTGCTCGACGGTTTCATTTCACGGCTCTGCCTCTGTATTCTCTATCTCTGCCTCTGTATCTCCTGTCTCTGTTTCACTATACTCTCTGCAATCTCACTCTACTGCTCGACTCACTCTACAGTTTCTTTGTATTCTCTGCATATTCTACAGCCCGGGCTGCTTCAAATGGCCCTGCTTTGCAGTTTCTCGACCCTTTACATCCTCTTCAGATCTCTGCTGCCTCTCTGCTGCTACTCTACCTCTTTTGCTCTCTTTGCCTCTATGTTATCTCCTTTGCCATCTCCTTTGCCATCAATGACAACATTTCCAACAGAACCACATATGGTTAATTATGATTTATGGATGATATCTGATTTGTATGATGATATGTATGTAATATCGTAATAAGCATGATGTGGCAGGGGAATTCATCATTTCCAACAAGGATGCTCAAGTTATAAATTACTGTGGAAGTAATTTCTCCAAAACAAAAATGACTGTGGAAGTCATGCACAATCTTTGGTAAATGTGAATAAGTTAATTATGAAATTCATTTGATTCCTTTGATCTATGATATTGTGATGTGTGCATTTCTTGGAAGAAGACCTTACCAACGCACCATAAAATGGATATGAGCTCACAATCAATACCTTAAGGTGAAGCACGGAGTTTCAAAGCAGAGTAGATGAGAAGCCATGGAAATTATGGCGCGGAGTCTTAAATACATGAAATATAAAGACGTGGATTCTTAGTTATATAATAAAATGATTAGGGTGCGGAGTCCTAAATCCATGTAAGATAAAGATATGGAGCCTTGGATCTATAATGGAATGTTTAGAGTGCATAGTCCTGAATATTTAAAATGATCAAGGTGTGGAATCTTGGATCTTTGGAGTAGATCAGGGTACAGAGTCCTCAATATACTAAGGCATGGAGATGCATGAAATAGGGGTGCGGAATCCCATTCTCCGAAAGAAAAATACCACTCATGGGAAGCTTTGGGATGAATTTCCTTAATAAAATCTGATTCCTGACAATTTTGGAGTGACTTTCTAAAAATAGAAAATCATGTCTAGCATCTCAAGTATGACTTTCCAAAAATAGTAAATCACCTCCAATAAATGGGTAATAAAGTACACATGAAGGAAAATCACTTAACTTATGGTTGATCAATCCTAATAGTTCAATGTTGAGCTACTCCTCAATATTATTAATATTATTATTATCTTTTATGAGACTATTATATTATTATTAAAGGGAATTATATCTCCTCAATCACTTGACACTTCTCTCCTTGATTATTCTCATTGCGCTATGTAACTCTCTCTCTCGCTCTCTTTTAATAATGCATTACACTCTATTTTATGCACTCATCAAACAATGGCATATTCCTCTTACACTCATTAAAGACATTTCATATAATATTCCTCTTACACTCTCTTTAATGCATATGTTACACTCTCCTTAACTAATAAATGCATATCTCTCCTTAATGCATGAGCTACACTCCTCTAAAAGGAATACATGGCGTGCATATTACTCCTCTTTTATGAAAATAATTTTTTTTTCGTCCTATATATGTGTCTCATGTATTCTCAATTGAGGGAGGTGCATTATGATACCAAGAGTTGGAGAGATTTGAAAAATATTATGAGAGGGAGAGACTTCAAGAGTAGCCAATTTCTTTCGAAATGAATTTGAAATTCATAAACTAAATTACTAAGTAGCTCTACATGGTGGAGCTGACCATGAGTGCTATTAGGAGGAAATGTAACTTGTCTTCTTCATCTTGCCTTGTATATCTCTCCAGTGCTATATTTTGGTAGTGTGTGTGAGCTCTTACGGCTTAGGGATTCGAGGGGGAGAATTTCTCCTTAGATATGGGTGGGTGGAAAACCAGATGGTCACAATGAGTTGGTAAAGATATGCATACTCTCATTGGAGCTATAGCATATTCCCATCCTTTTATACTTGTATAAATACACAACCAAATATGTTTATAATAATTCTTGAAATTTCAGTTATTATTAGTTTAAATTGTTGTAAAACTTTCAATTTATTGGAACTGATACTTGTGAATTTTTATGAGATAATTACAAAGTTAATTATAATCTAACCAATAATGAATGGTAGATAGAGTTGAGAATGTACATGTAAGAGGGATTAAAACAAGAATGTGTTTCTCAAGTTTGTCAGTTCAGTTTATAATGAAATTTTTTTCATAGCAAGTTTTCATGAGTTGATGAAAATATCATATCAACATAAATTTGTGTTTTCTTTCTCCATGTATAATTGTATATTTAAAAATTTGCACACTAAGTTCTTGACAAAATTGCTAAATGAGGTAGTAGGAATTTTTGTTGTTGTTGTTTTTTAATAAAATGCATCCCTGAGTGTTTCTGTTGTGATTCAACTTAACATCAGGGAGTATCCATACCATGGGGACTTGTAACACCTGACTTGATTAAAAAAAAAACACTTTTCCAAACCCAGATCGTAAATCTGGGTGACGTTGCAAATTGCTACTGCCATTGTGTGCGCTTGATGTCATGTTTTGGGTGAAAGAATAAGATGATTTAGTCTCTGTTTTAATATTTTGTGATATGAAGAATTAATTTATAAATTTTATGAGCTAAATAGGTTGAGGGAAAATCTTAGATTCATGTCAAATTGCCTTAAGAGATTACGGCTTCCAAGTATTTGAAAAAATGCCTTAATGACTGTAGATTGCTTGCTTGCTTGCAAAGTGTTTGTCAAAAGGCCTCAATCGTTGTAGATTGCATTTTTTCAAAGTTTTTGTTAAAATACCTCAATGGTTGTAGCTTATATATTGCATGCTTGCAAAGTGTTTGTCAAAACCTCAATGGATGTAGCTTTTGTGCATATAAATTGTTAAGAGTAAATGTCCTACTTATTGTAGTTTTTATGTACTAGAAAATTTATGAATAAATTATTTAATGGATGTATCTTCCTATGCCATGAAGTTGTATGAATGTGAAAATTAATCTAATAAATTGTTGAAGTGTGAATAGAGAATATGATATTTTTTACTTTTATTATCTAAAGCTTTCGTTTAAAAAAAAGGGTTGTTGTTGGAAACAATTTTTTGGTGCCTAGTTCTGTTGAATTTTGTGCGAGTGAGGATAATAAGGGGTGAAATATTATGTTTTAATGGCTGTAGCAAATAAATAGTGTGTTTAATTTTGGTAAGTCTAATGTCTTATTTGGCACTTTTAGAAGAATAATATGCTTCTGAATTGGTAATAGTAGTCGCTATTGTCGCAACATTCATTATACAATTTTCATGATTGAAGCATTGCCTTAATAATTGAGATTGAGAAATTTTAATTAATGTGTTTGGAAATGTTGTTAGGTCAATATATTTTGTGATTCCATTTCATAAACATATCATATTTATTATATTTACTGATGAAGAGAGGCATATTCTTCCCTCAGTTAACTTGTTATAGGTAGGTTAATACACATACACTTATATGTAATTTTTGTAATATAAGCATGATATTTTGTGGTTATGATAGCAAGAGTTAATAAGTGTAGTGTATTTAGCATAATATAGTAAATTATATACGTTTATCTAACTTAACGTTCGCACATGGAATTACAGTGGAATTTATTCCCAATCTTACATAGAGCTCATGTAAAAGTATGAAAAGGGAACATTGTATCATCTTTTAAACTTGAGAGGAAATGTGTTTTGGAATTAGTTTTAAGGGAAAGTTATCCCTGACTTCTTATGTGAAATTCTTATAGTGAAATAGATGAAGAAACATGATTGCATGATAACTAAGTTAGTAATGTTACAAAACAAAGAGTATTAGTGATTAATGTGACCTCTACATCTCTATATTATTGATGGTTGGTAAGGTGGGATTTTACAACACCCTTCTTGATGCTTGCAAAATAGATCCCAAAAACTAGCCTTTTAGGTTGGATAAGGGCTAGGGCCTTCAAAAAATGGGTTTCTTCCCCACTTTGAAAATAAGAAACATGTAAAAATGGGCTCAAAAACCCGAGACATTTAGGGTTCTTAAGGCTTGAAAACTTCAAAAATTTACTCCTTTCTTTGATCCCTTGAGAGATTTCAGTTGTACAAATAAAAATAAAATTTCCCAAAAAAAAACCCAATATATACAAAAATAAAATAAAACCACATAAAATTATATACAAGATAAAATTTAAATGCAAAGGGTTAGTGAAATTATTTGCATAATAGAAAATAAAAGGCGGAAGGTTAGTATATATAGACACAAATTAGAGAAACTATTTTTAAATTTTTAATGTGGGATAAAAACTTTACAAGTAAAATCTGAATTTCAAATTAAAAGTTAAATCTAAGTAAAAAATGTAAATAAGAAAATGTAAATTTAAATAAAATAAATATTTACAATTTTGAAATCTAAAAAATAATTACAAAATAAAATATATATAAAGAATATTTATAAGTATGCTAAAGACACGAGAACATAAAATTTAAAATAAAACCCCAAACACAAATAGCTGCAAAACCAGGGTTAAAATTTTTTATTTACAAAAGCTATTCTAAAAAAATAATTTACAAGTTATATACAAATATACAATGCTTGGAAATTAATATTTTTGAGTAAATAAATTTTTAAATGATGAATAATGACCATAGATCATACGTGTTTCGAAATTTATGGTATTTCCCCAAACCTTAGCGAAGTAAGAAAACCAAACAAAATTCTTGGACCCCAAATAAGGTCGGCTCTCCTCCAAAGTTTGTGAACTTAGAGCCAAAGGGTCGAGGAACTTTCAAACTCTATATATTTTCTTCAAGAAAGCTTGTTAGACATATGGTGATGTAGATCACCTAAGATAGACCCAAAATATACCAATAGAATTTTCTTATCATCTAATGAATAAACAAACTTTAAAATTTTAAGCACAATATAGGAAAGCACATACCCAACACATACCACGGATCATCGAACAAAGAAAACCATGAACTGAACCCTAAAGTCTCTTCAATTTCCATGATCTTGAGTCTAGGATAGAATCTTTGAATATTTGACACTACCAAACCAAGAATATCAACAAAACTACTTTTTATAGTAGAATATAAATAACAGTAAATCACACATGCACAAGTATAAAATTTTTTTTACAAAATATTGTACAAATATGTACAACAACCCAATATTCATCATATTAAATCAACTAAATAATACAACATTCTAGGGATTCCCATACAAGGGATAATGACCCTCATTTATCCACAAGTACAAGAATACAAGGTATAATGACAATATCGTTGTAGCCTCTGTGTTGTATCTTGTCTTGTTGGTCCTTCACTTCTGTTTTTCTCTCTAGTGCCTCTTATTCCATCAAGAGACAAAACATAGAGTCTCCAAAAGGGCTTCGACCTATCACTGTTGCAATTCGCTTCTACTACAATAAAAACGGGTTGATCCAATCTGCTCTTCTAGGTTGGTCAATACATGAGCTCCAATCTGCCAATCTAACAGTCCACTAGTCCATCAATGTACTGCACATTAGGTTTCAATATTCACCTAATGTTACACAGTAATTTTTCACCCTGTTCACTTCCCATCCCTAATCCTAAAGTGCCCTAATATGACAACTATGTTCGGATATCCCTTGAAGACTAACAAACAGTTTCCTTGAATATTTTCTAAAGAAGCTCAGCTTAAAACCTAAATTTTTGGGTCAACGCTCTTTGCTAGTTGCTTTCCGGTGTTGATGGCATGTTGCAACACTTTGACCTAGCACGGCCAGTGCACTTTTGATAGGAGAAAAGGCATTGATCCCATTCTAGCAGTGTTTCCTCAAATGAAGAAGAAGCTTCACGCACTAAAAGCTTCCAGAATGACGAGCTAGATATGGTTCAGTGGAGATATGCTCGATCTCTCTAAATTGGAGCTCTTGATCCTATCATTAAGAGGTTTTCCCTTGAGAAATGGGCCTTCCTCCTTCCTTTATGGATCACTAACTCCCTCTCCCTTCCTATAGATTGAATCCCATCCTTCCACAACTAGTTGATCTTTCCTAATCATTAATCCTTTGCATCCCTATGTTGTGATTATGCCCAATTTTCCACTTGGGAGAAGGATTCCTTGAAGAGCCTCAGTTTGGACTTGGACATAACCAAAGGGAGGTCTCCACTATTGTATTATTCCTCTTTTCTATAATTAATAATACATCTGATGTTTCACTTTCCATATTTGTCTAGATATCTATGTAAGTAACCTAATACTCCTTGATCTATTAGGTAGTTTGTATTTGATGTATGCTATGAATCTTGTCATGTTTCTTGTTGTTGTCTCTTGATCTCCTACAGGTATTTGAACGCCACAAGAAGTGAGGACTGAGACTGAAGGATCATGTAATCAATGTCTTCACCCAATGAATAGATGATAGCATTAGGAAGAGGAAGGTTCTTCTTCTTCTTCTTCCATTTTTGAATATAAACTAAGAAATGGTTCATTAGATAGTCTTGTGCATTGCTAGACCCACTTTAGGGCTAGAGATATCACCTTTATCCATAGAGGGGATTGTGTTCACAAAAAAATTGTAAACTCCACTAGGGAGCTATAACCTCTTTGTCTCTCCTTTTTCGATTGGGTTTTTTTATCAATTTGACCGATCGTCAAGATATGGGTGTTTTTGGATCTCTATAGGTCTGCCTAGTGCGTGATTTTTTCTTTAGGGTATCAATTTTGGTTCGATTGTTGATTTTTATTTATTTTTTCTTTTATTTCTTTCCTAGTGTGTTTTATGTCCTTACAGAAGCACCGATAACACCGTTTTATATAAAACAGTCACATTGATCTAGCTTTCAGCATGAACTTGCCTTTCACAGGCACTCTAATCCATGAGATTGAAAAAAAGTAGGGTTTTCCTTCAGTGTCTAGTGTGTCTTGGCCTTTGAGGTGTGTTTCTAAGTCTGATATGATTTGGTACCACTGTGTTTAGCTTAATTTCCTTGCTTGAGTGATGAATTTATCTCTTTGACCCCTTTTGTGTTTGAGTGAAGTTGGATCATCCTCTAGGGTTTCTAGTTCAGTTGTCCATCACTTGTCACTTGTGTGTGTCATCAAGAGATTGGTTGGTTCTGTCTGAGAGCTCTGCTGCAATCATTCGAAACACTGTTTCATATTACTTTTGGCTTGTATTTGAAAATTTGTTTTCATTTTCATTGAATCATTGTTTCACTTCGAAATCACCTTTGATTGATTTTCAAACATAGATCACAATTGTTTGATTTGTGAGCTTGAGAGTGTATGTTTGTTTTTATTTCTCATTTTGAAAAGGAAAATTTGAAAGTCATTTTCATTTAGTACTTTTGGAATGATTTGTTTTCCATTCGAAAAAGAGAAAGTGAAAAAAAAATCCATTTCAACTCTTTGTTCGTTTGGTTAGTTTTTCTTTGATTAGTTCATTAATTGCATTAGTTTGAATTTGAGCATCCAAAGTGAAAGAAAAAAAAACAAAATATGTTTAGTGCTTCTTAGTGAAGAAAGAAGTGATTTTATTTTCAGTAAGATTACATTTGGGGATAGTGAAAGTGAATTCGTTTTAGAGTTGCATTTCAATAATTTTGAGCTAGCTGGGGAGCATCATTGCTTGTTGCATTGCTTGTTTGTTTCATTCTTATTAGCACTTTCTCCCTCATTAATTTAGAGTTCCGAATTAGGGGAATTTTGAGGTCTAAAATGGGCCTCCTAAGGAAATTTTAAATAATAGTGGAAATAATAAAACAAGATTTGATTACATCATCAAATTTTAGAGGGAAAAAAGAAAAACTACTTTTTCAACTCGTATTTTGAACTTATCTCCCTAAGGTTTTACTCAAATTTCGAGAAGGAATACTCGTTGGATGCAAAATTTAATTCCCCATCGAAGGAGTACCCATGCTGCATACTTTTTATGGACTCGGCTACACGAAAAATGAGAAATACATGAAATACGTGATTGCAATCACGTTTTTCATGTATTTCTCATTTTTCGTGTAGCAGAGTCCATCAAAAGTATGAAACATGGGTAATCCTTGGATGGGGAATTAAATTTTGCATCCAACAAGTACTCCCACTCAAAATGTGAGTAAACCCTTAGGGAGATAAGTTAAAAATACGAGTTGAAAAAATAGTTTTATTATTTTATTATTTTTTAATCTTTTTACTTTTTTACTTCAAAAATGGTGAATCATCCCCCATGGTTGACATCATCATATTGAATCCTATTGGTTCTCATAAAGTTTATTTTGGTTGTACATTTTTCTTAAGAGGCCTATTTTAGACCTCAAAATTCCCCTAATTGATAGAAATGAAATGAATCTTTTTTGCATTTAGCTACATTGTAGGGATTCAGGTGACATTGTTATTGAGAAAATTGAGACATAATCAAAGATAAACTTTAAAATTTATTCAATTAACATTAAGGAGAATTTGGAATTACTGCGAAAATCTATAGGACTAGGCTAGAGATGTGTTCTGGCGTCGTTAAGCATAGCAGTTATTACTAACATCCTGTGTTGCATTCTAGGGGTGACATCCCATCCCACATATGGAAGGATATAGGACTATGCTCAACTTATGAAAAGTATAAGGGGACTCTCTCATTGAATGGTTACACATTAGACAATGCTACTACAGACTGAGATCTGACATACCGTCGAGTATATTTTGGGAGACTCCACTAGGTTGCAAACCTGCCATAGGTAATCGAGTCGGTCGCCTTGTAGACGTGATACACCAAGCATAACATTCAGGGAGATTGGCTGCCATACGTTGATTCCTTGGTAATCTCTTTTTCCAAGGTATATATTGCAGTTCATGGATACCTGGTAATCCTTTATGCCTAGATTACCCCTTTTTGTTTTTCTTATTTTAATTCTAAAATAAAACTCCCACAATAACATCCTACCTGTGTAGTTCTCCTACCGTTATCTTTCTTGTTTAATTGTAAATCTTAATTTCTCAAAAATTAATTCAACTTTCCCTTCATTTATCTTGTCCTAAAGGTCATCGTGGTTGAATCTTCGAATTCTCCTCACTCCTATGAAGGAACTCAAGGTCCTCCTCTTGAGATTCTAGAATTTCCAACTAGAGTTCTTGAAGCTCAAGGTTCTGAACTTGGAATTTTCATAAGCGTCTAGCCGTTCTCGTCTTGACCACCACCTAACGAGTGGCTTTCATCATCATCTAAGGATCTTGAGCCAGAAAGTCTAGATCCTTTTGCAGACTTTATGGTATTTCCTCCAAATCCTCTCTTTAATACACACATGGTCTCGCCTAAATTTCTGTATAGTCCTTTAGATGATCCTGAAGTTTCTCTTGGTGCTTCTCTTGTAGCATATTATACTATTTTTTGTCATTTGTTTCCACCATACATTGTGTCACATGCCGAATATACTCCATTCGTGAGTGCTCCTCTAAGTACTCCTTAGGAAAATTTTGCATCCTATATCCCAAAATTTGACATCATGTCTATGTTCCCTCTGGAAGATTTTCCTTATGTTTACACTCCTCATGATGTTGGAAGTGGAACGAGTATTCCCTCTAGTCAAGTCGTGTCTTCGCTTCCACCCGAGTATACTTCTCTCGATAACCTTGTTTTAGGAGCTTCTACGGCTACTTCCCTATTTCACAATCTTGTTTGGTCAACGGGGGTTTCCTCATATTCTAGCCCATTTGTCTCAAATGAGGCTGTCGTTTCACAACCTACCACTCAACCTGCGGTTTCTATAGGTCAAATAATTGTTTCTCTAGGATCATCTACTCCCTTTTCACTATCCATGACCACTCTAGTCCCACCTTTGGGTGGACCATCTACGGTTTCGTCCATGCCTGGGGGGGAAATCACAACCTTTATATGTACCTCCCCTTTCAGGTGGGGGAAATCTGAACTCTAGAACTGTATCGAGGGTAGGAAAACCCATCTCTAGTCTTAGTGGAACTTTTCTTTCACACTCAACAAACGTTGTCATAATAACCTCTCTACCGAGTGGTCACCCTAATTTGGCTTAGATTGTTTATCAACAACCCCACGATTAGTACCCTCATGTTCAGCAACCCCATGTGGAGCAACCAAACGTACAATATTAGTATGTTCAACAATTGAATGTACAATATTAGTATGTTCAACGACCAAACGTATCCCAACCATATTTATAGCAGCCACATAATCCATTAGGTGTCATTGTAAATAATCCTCAGTTTGGTCCTCAAATCCAATCTGGTCCTACCCTTCCTCTAGGTCAAACTAGAGCTTACCCCAATAATCCTAGTGTCTAATACCAAAAAATACCCCAAGGTTAGTTGCAACAACCCCAACAAGGAACTTATATCCAGCAAGGGCTCTATAAATAGCCCCAGTAGGGTGCTTATAAGCCTTATCAACATCCCCAGCAAGGACCCTACGTTTAGCAACAACTGCAACAAGGTACCTATCAACAACCCCAACCACAACAAGGTCTCTATCAATAATATATACCTTATCAATAGTAATGGGGACAACCTGGGTAGTATGGTCAGATTCAACCCCAATGGGGGAAAAACCCATGCCAATAAGGTTGGAACCCACAAATGAGTAACTTCCAGAGGCCATTTTCTCCTAATAACCCTCCCTTGCCATTTTTGGCTACGTTGGAACTGTCAAATGTGTCTAAGTTGACAAATGACCCCATCCAACACATGTTACATTGGCCTCCAGTTCCAACTAAAATTACCAGAGATTGTCTAAAGTTTGAAGGAAAAGATGGGGAAGACCCCCAATCCCATGTCATGACATACCATTTGTGGTTCTCTTCCAATTCTTGGGTTGACGATTCAATTTGTCTGCATCTTTTCCAGCACACTTTAATGGGTGTTGTTGCCAAGTGGTACATTTAACTTCCTCATGGTGCCTTCTACAAGTTAAATACCTTGGCGATGGAATTCCTCACCCATTTCCAGTTGCCTATCTAGTATGATACTGGCACCCATCTCTTGACATATTTGGAGTAGTCAACTGCTACTCATAATTCGGATCATATCCATGAATGGAGGCATAGGCATTGCCTTATTAAATTCTAGATTCCTGATCAATTGTTAACTAAGTGGTTCATGAAATATTATATTCCTAAAATTTCCAAAGATAATGCTATGGGTGGTTGTATGAAGGAAGATTAAGTCATTTCCCATGCTTAATATTTAGATCTAGTTTTCTCCCAATCTGGAAATTGATATGAGCTTTTACCTGATGCACCGCGACCTTCCACGGACCCATTATCATCCAAATCTCCTTCTATGCCTCCTGTTGATGGTTTCATTAGGACAATGGCCCATAATTATAATAGTACACCGAAGGCTTCTTCGATTTCTAAGTCTACTTCTACCACTGCACCCTCTTCTCCTTCAAACAATTCACCGAGAATATTGGTAAAACCTCTGAGGTTAATGTTGTTCATTCTACCACAATAGAAAAGTCCCCAAAAGGAAAAAATAAGGGGAAAGATAAATTCAAATTTGGCACCCCTAAACAGGATTCCACTAATTTTTCTACCAACGATGCTTCCAAGTGTAAGCCCAAGTATTCTTTCCTGATATGTGATGAGGATCATTACACCAAGGATATTCCTTGATGTGTGGATGTCGCCCGTATTCTTAAGGGCGCACCTGGGACCCCGGTTGACTTGAAAGAACATTTTCCTTCTTATAAGATGAAAATGATAGATCAACCCCAGTCTTCTACATCCGGAAGCTCCCAAGTATTTATGGTTGGTACAAAACCTATTTATGTTTCTACCTGATCGAAAAGTACCCAAATCCTTCAAAATATCTTATGGAAAATTATGCTTCAGATATTCCTTCCTCTTCCACTCCTATTATTTCTGGTCCTTTCCATATTAAGAGACCTAATAGTGATTCATTTTCTGACCACCTCCTATGGGTGTTCTTCAGAAATCATCTTATAATCCGAAAGCGCGAGTTGCCCAACACTATAGCATTGTATAAGATCTCTCTCAAGCGCCTTCGGCAATGTCGGCCTTGGAAGTCCTTCAGTTATTCCCATCACAATGAAAGGCACTATTATCAGTTATCGAAGGGATTGATCCATCGGATTAAAATCTTATTACTTTCGATCTTGAGAATCATGTTCCTCGACTCCCATCACAAATGGATTTTCTTATCCAAGTCACTGTGATAGGTAAAACCATTCATCAGAATCTTATTGATGAAGGTGCTTCTACCTGCATCATGTATGTTGCATGTTGGAAAGCCATCGACTCTTCTCCATTAATTTAGTCCCCTAACACTCTGGAATCTTTCGACGACAAATTTTTGTAGTCATATGGTATTCTCAAATACTTACCAATTCAGTTGGACTATAAAACGATGAACATGGAAGTAGAAGTGGTGGATGCGAACCTCAATTATAACCTTTTGCTTTGACATAGTTGGACTCATGTGATTATTTTCTTGGTATCTACCATTTTATGCATTCTCCTCTTTCCTCATCAAGCAATCTCTCTAGCCCTAGAGTGGATCTAACAACTTACGAGCTATATAATAAACACTTTCTTAATTAACATTCAAATCAGGATGAGAAATGGAAAAGGTACTACCTCTTCCTGATGCTATGATCAACTCTTTGGTGAAGGCCTTAATCCACAATCCTTCAGGCTCGATCTTCACTCCTAGTGGCGTTCGAATACCTGTGGGTGATCAAGAGACAACAAAAAACATGACCCAATACAAATTATACATTGAACATCAATTAACTAACAGATCAAGGAGCATTAGGCTACTTGTATGAATATTCAAACAAATATAGAAAGCGAAATACGAGATGTATTATTAATAATGTAAAAGCGGAAGCTTACAACCATGGCCTTGATGTCGAAGGCCTCCCTTTGGTGTAATCTGAGTCCAAAATGAGGCTCTTAAGTGATCCCTCTCACAAATGGAAGATAATGCATTGACACAACATAAGGATGCAAAGGATGAATGATCAGACCAGCACAACTATGACCAACTAGTAGTGGAGGTATGGGGTTCAATTTATAGGAAGGGAGAGAGAGTTAGGAGCCCATGAAAGAAGGAGGAAGGCCCACATTTCAAGGGATAATCCCCTATTCATAAGATCAAGAGCTCAAAATGAGAGAGCTCGGCCTTATCTCCACCGAACAAGATCTAGATTTCTATCCTAGAAACTTTTAGAGGTTGAAGCTTCTCCTCCATTTGATAAAACACTGCAAAAAAAAGGGTTCAACGTATGTTTTCTAGTCAGAAGAGTGCTAACAGCACTATTCTAGAATGGGCATCCTACCGTTAGAACGATAAAATAACTACAGAAAAGCGTTGACCCAGAAATGTATGGTTTGAGCTAAGTTTCTTCAGGAATTCTTCAAGGAAACTTTCTTTTAGTCTTTAAAGGAACCTTGATGTATTTTCCTCAGGTGGATATACTGGAGAGTATTCATCACGGGGCACTTTAGGAATGGGGACGGGAAGTGAACAAGATGAAAAATTACTGTGTAACAGATTCCCCCTAAAGCATGAAGGCAGAACAAGGAGTGATGGGTGAAATTCTTTATGAACCAAAGCAAGGACTCCAAAAACCACCAGGGAACCTGCCAAATCAAACAAAATACAATATATGACATCTCTAATATCAATATGCCTAATAACATGTCCCTGAATAAGAATCAAATAACACATGAACCCACGGCATGGCCGCTGCCATCCATATGAAAGAGATCATGGCAATGGATCCATGGTATGGTCGCATCCATCCATATAAAAAGGATCACGTGTACAATCATGAATACTCAATAACTCCATGCAACCTAGATAAATAACAAATGTGATCCAGGGTCTTCATCGCAATCTCGGTCTACCTAATGTATGAATATAACCATGTGAATAGATGTGTTGATGTTGAACATGGTATAAACCACCTAATTATCGGTCAATGATGAAAACCATTAACGGGTACGAGAGAGACCACCAATAATGAAAATGGCCCTCAAGGTAAAACAACACAATCTACAAGTATGAATAAATGTGTTGAGGTCGAATACTTGCAGAATTATTTGATCAGAGGCCAATGAGGTGAACTAGTATTCGAGCACAGAGAACTTGTCGTTAAGGAATGCAAGCTCCAAGGTACTGAAAATGAATCTCTAAATCATCTTTCTAGATAATGATATGAAGTCAACAGGAACTAATCTGTCGAAGGAGGGTGATAATGATTCCCACATCATCGGCATGAAACAAAGGATTTATTAAGATTATAGGAGTGATTCAGGATTTTTATAGAGAGGATCAAACAAGCAGAGGATGTTTGAATTTGATAGAAAGAACTTCTCTTGAACATATTGGCGACATGACTCCGGAGTGTGGAAGAATTTGACTCAAATTATTCCACACTCATGATGATATAAATAGTGATAAAATGAGAGGAAAATGGATTTCCAAAACCCATGAAGGAAAAATGATGAATGAAGGATATCCCCAACCTGACACGAAATGCAGATGAGTGTCATGTTCAAGAGTGATAAGCTGTCCAAAACACATAAGATGTTTCACTTTCAATTTTCCCCCATTATTGCTAATGAGTACCTCTTTATTTTTGATAGGTGGCATGAAGAGGATAGCATATGCTGAGCATGTAAGTTCATTCTTCGAATGAATCCATCCTGGTAATTTTAACAAGCCCTAAGAAGGAGGAACTTGGTCTTGTCATGGTGACAAGTCTTTCACCATTTAACATTTAATGACTCCGACAGAAGAGTAACTCAGTGCCCTTTTCATATTTATGGAGTTTGAAAAGGAAACAGAAAATAAAATTCCATCATGTCCCTTTTCGTAAATCACCCCTCGAATCTGAAAAGGTAGAAAACAATATTCGAGAGAACCTCTTGACCATGTTCTATAAAGGTATTCCTTTTTCGTAAATAATTAATCTCATCTCAAAAAAGGGGTAAACTTATACTGAGACAACGTCAATTCATTCAATTTAACGACTTTGAAATGACAAGTACTTGGAAATATTTTCATTTTTTTAGAGTCAGAAAAGAGTTGAAAGATGACTCCTCCCAGAGGAACGAGTGGTATAAAGGGTAGTAAGTGGTTCCAATGATGATGGAACTGCTCAAAAAATGCAAAGGTCAAGAGGCTAGGTAACAAGACCACTCATTGTAGGGGTTCTCCAGGAAAGGGTAAAAAAATCAAGTGAAATCATATGATCGGCCAAACAGATGGTGAGGATGGAATGAAAAAACCAAGGCTCATCTGGAAAAATGGGTTGGTAAAAATGGAAATCACAAGAGGTAAAATGGGGATGGTTTCATTTTTACACAAGTTTGAAACATGGGAAACTATTCTTGGGAACCCTTGAAGATGGTTTAATTTTTACACAAGCTTGAAATGGAGAAAAATATGCTTGAAATTGGTTTCATTTTTTCACAAGCTTGAAATGGAGACAAAATATGCTTGAAATAAGTTTGTACGCCCACCAACATGGTGACTCAATTCCAAGTACATGCCCCCCCAACTTCATCTCATTCACCTAAGTAGACAACTGGTTACTAACAGGTGGATGAAATGAAGGTCCATTTACGAGATTAAGTGAAAGACACGATTAGGAATTTACGAGTTCTAATCAATGACTTGAAATGAAAGGGGATCTGTTTCATTTTTTAATGAGCTTGACACAACGTTGTAACATTATTTGGTTTTGATAAGGTAGAATTTTAGAAAAAAATGAAAATTTTTAAAAAATGTTAAGTTTGGATATGAATATACAAAAACAAAAAAATGTTAGGATTGATGAACGATAAATTATTCATATCAGAAAATGTTAGGATTAGTTTTATCTAAAAAAGGAAGGCAAAGATATAAAAAAATGTTAGGGATAGTTTGAAAAGAAATAAAACAAACATTTTCTTAGTTTGAATAAAAGAAAAGAAAATAGTGGCAGCTTGTTTAAATGCACCCAAAAATTTGATTAAAGGTTAAAATATATTTAATTTAGTTAATTGCATTCATTTAGAAATTGATTAACCCTGTAATAAAAAACTTTTTTCCTTTATCCAAATTCCGCAAGAGACAAGAAATATTTGTCGTATTTTGTTTAATGATCGAGCAAGATTTGACGGTTGATCTCTTACTCGCCCAAATCAACGGTGGGGAAGCCTTTTCGCGCCCCCCTTGCCCATTTCTTGTTAACAACGCGGGGGGGGGGGGGGGTCCTAAAAAGTAGTTTTCTCATGGCATGCCCTCATCGACGTTTCGCCTCCACAACATTTTTCCCCCCCCCTCGCTCAAAGCCATTTATCACCACCTACCCCCTCCAAAATCCACTTTCCTCCCATCACCGGTTTTGATTCCTACCAACGGTCTTTGAATTTTATCCTTTGACTGTTTCCTAACGCCAAATAAAATGTTGACACCTGTACATCATGTTAAAACTCTGCTCCGTTACAGTTATTATCCCTGTTCTGTTAGGCCCACTCCATAACCATTGTCTAGTCATTTCATCACCTGCCAGCTCTTTTACCATTAGCATTAAACCTCCAAGGTCATATTTTCCCAACAGTCACCCCATAAAGGTAATCTGAGAAAAATTATAAATAAAACCTCCCCATAGCTTATACCACCTTTGATTCATTTACCATTTGCTGTCGTATTACATGTTTTACAGGAGATACTTTGCGCTATCAATTCAACTTTTTGTCATCTTGTCAGATAGACATTTCTTTTATAGAGACTTTCTTATATATGCTAACAGCTTAAAAATCATATTTCTTCTCTATTCCTCTGCAGATCACATGTCCTCCAAGGGAAAAAGCCGAAAACCAATCTCTAAGGAAAACTCTATTATTTCTACCCCGATTCATCTCGACCATATCCCCTTAGCTGATTCATACTTCAAAATCACTGACACATAGTGCGAATTCAAACTTCATGAATTGCACCTGTGGCTAACATAGAAGTATCTATATCATCAAGATGATATCAATCTTCGGGAATCCTTGTTAACTCTGTTTTCATTCCCTCAAACCTATGAATTCCCAAATCTAGTCACCTGGTGCCAAACCAGGTATGATCCCATCAAAAGAGAAGTGGTAGCTCAAAATGAAATTTTTTTTATATCTATCACTCCAGAAACCATTAACAACATGTTACTAATCCCACAAAGTTATTCTTTAAGCCTTTCTCCCAAGCATCTCTTATGGATTTATATCATAAGCTTACTTTCTCTCAAAGAGCACAAATTTTTGAGACCTTCCTTCTTGATGATGTTGAACTAAAAAATAAAAACCCTCCTTATCCATCCTCCATGTTTCGTGAGGCTACCAGACATATCATCTCATTAATTTCTTGTTTATTAGGATATCCACATGAAAAAACAGTAGATGAACCCATCCTTGGATACTTTTATATCTTTTCTAAAGACCATAAACCTGCATTCATGTATAATTATAGCCAATTTTCGGTTGATAATATGCATGAACAACTGGTTAATTTAACAACCCAAGGAATGTTTAAGTACACCTCTGTACTTATTCATATGTTTTTGTTCCAGCAGGGAGATTCATTGCCCATCACATTGTATAAGCAGGATGAATAGGGAATTAATCAGTCAGTAATTCATTGGATAGAAATTGGTCAGATCTATTTCAGATAAGTTTTCTTTTGCAGATTTCATTGATTCATTCATCCATCTAGTTCCCCAACTTCTTAGCAGTCAGAATGAGCCCAGAATTGGCTAGGACATCAAAATAATTCTTCGTTTGAGTGATCAATTAAAACTAGAGACTAGTATTTATACCAGAATTACATAGAGATTCAAGTATATGGCTATGAGCTGGCACCATATAAACTACCAAAATATGTTCCAATGGGAATTTTCTCTTTGGAATCTATTAGGCATATGATTAACATGGATGAATTACAATTTTTTCAGGGAAGAGAAAATCACATTTTAATATTAAATCAAAGATAGGCTCCTTTATATGCAATATTAGATCAACATGGATTGAGGAAGATGTTAGTCTTAAAATAATAAATTTCCATCCAAGATTCACTTGGTCTTATGATCCTTTTAGCATCATATCAAACCTAAAGGTTGAATTGAAAACAACTCCATATAATCATACACCTAGGTCTGAAATTGAAAAGTTTACGAATCAGGATCAGTGGACAGAGAATACATTGTAGGAGGCAGAGGAGAATATCCTTTCCACATCTACTATACAGAATCCAAACTCACAAGACAAAAAACAGAAAAGGCCCAGAGAAGAAACATCAACTTCTCTAGATATGGACAAATAATTCATAATCCAACAAAGGAAGCAGAAGATTGACTTCACTATTTCTACATAGCAGAGCCAAAAAGAGCCATAAATTATAGACTTAGGAGATCCAAAGGTATCTACATAAGTAGGAGGGAGTGTTCCCAATACTCCATCATCTTCTTCAACTTCTAAAGAGCCTATGGAGATCATTCATTTAGTTGGAACCAGTATAGCAGAGGATCAGAACATATTCTCAAAATTCTTGGAGATTAAATAGAAAAACAAAACCTTCAAGGCCAATGTTTATAGTCAATTTTGGAACCAGACTTCCACATCACAACACAAGTTACTAACTACTTTTGATAGTGAAAAGGGAAGGATTCAAATGGATTTTCTACAAGACCCGGTCCCTTTTCCCAAAGCTCAATATGATTATAAGAAGACAAGTTTCACATTTGATGCAAACCAGATTGATACCATAGATCAGATGGACATGCATAGGCAGTCTGGAGAGATGCGCTTCTCTACCATGACTAATAAAGTCGCGAAATTTTATAAGTTTATAATAGCATTATCAAATGTACAGTCATAGCTCAAAATAGAAAAACTTTCCTCTTTAGCTAAAGACAATAAGTTAAAGTCTTTAGAATACATTGTGGTCAAGATTGGTTATGACCCAAAGGATTGTAAAGTTGTAGAAGATATTTTAAAGAAAAATAATGCAGACATTGCAGCTCTTCGAAAGTAGCTAAACCTACCTTCCACAAAATAACCCCAGACAAAGGAAATATATGAGAGTGAATATAATAGAGAATAGATGCTCAAACTCATCATTGAGCAGAACATTCAGATAAAGAAGATTGAGGAATAAATTGAAGGATTTCTTAAATAAAAATAACAATCAACTCAGTTTGCTATGATCCTAGTTGCAGCAGTGCCAATTGCAGTTGAAGGTACAATGCCAATCTCTTCATCAACAACAGTGGAATCTACATCAACAATAGGTGATATAGCTAAAACTTGTGCAAGATTTGACTTTATAGAAACAAGAGAATGAAAAGTTTTTGAAGAATTTCAGAACCTTGGAAACCCAGAAGATAAAAAACAATACCTTGTACATGGAAGAAATGCAGAAGTCTAATAGAATAATGGTAAAGGTTCAAAAGTCAGAAAGTGAGATTCTAATGGAAAACACCTTAGCCTAAGCCAAGGAAATAATTTGGACCGAAATAAGCCAAGAAATGACAGAAGTATGGCCATCCATACAAATCATTTTTAAGTAGGAGGATTTTATCAACAGGGGCAAACTAGTCATTGAACAAGAGAAAGTAACACTAAATCAGGGCTAAACTGGAGCAGATCAACATTATAGACAGAACAACTACTATTCTGGAGATCAAGAAAGTATTGCAGAAGAAGAATTTTTTGAATCAATTAGAGACTAAATGTCAAAATTTGGACATTGTCTTCCAAAGATTTCACACTAATTTTAATTTGATAAACCAGAGGGGACTGCCTGGATTAGTAGCTCCTAATGGAAAATTGATCAACTTGGAGGAGTATTGCAAAAATCTCTACACCATTTCCATTCACAAAGCTAAGTTTGCAGGAATTAAAGGCCACATGATAGGAAAAGCTTTTCTGGAAGCTTTAGATTTTTATTTGTTAATTAAACATGAAATAAAACATCTCTTAATTCACAAGCCTACTTTTGAAAGATACATATAAGTAGATTATTAGGAGATAGGTCATTTCCACAATGAGCCCCTTATTAATAATCGATCTAAGAATCAAACTTTTGTGATAGGCAACATGCTTGATAGATGTATTGACAAGAATTGTAGCAGGATAGGCCCCAGACATGGGATCAAGGAGGACATAAGTCTTTTAGAGAAGCCTTTAAGAGATGATGCCCGTGGAACCATTAACAAGAAGGTGATGAACCTTTCCTCGATGGAGTTAAGTCAAGAAACTCTCACAACTCTTAGAAAAGGTTTAGGGTTTGTGGTTGCTCCAAAAGGAAGCCCAAATGAAAGCATACTTTGTAGCATTGAGGAGAGTATTCAGATTTTACCTTTGGATGATAAAGAAGCTCTCAGACAGGAATGCTCTATGATTCTAAGGAAAGCTAGAGTCCCTAAGAGTAACCTGAGAAAGGTTGAGATGAATTCCCTCAGGGCCCTCTGCAATAACGAGGATATTGTTTTCCTTAAGGCGAACAAGGGAGGAGCAGTAGTCATTTTAGATAAAGGGGATTATATTAGAAAAATGAATGAGCATCTTAATTGCAGTAGCTACAAGAAGTTAAAATCCAACCCTATGCCAAGGGTTTTAAGGGAGGTCAAGAAGGAAATTCTGAACTCTCATGTAGATGATAAATTAAAAAAGAAATTGACTCCATCCTTTGAGGTCATTCCAAGAATTTATGGGTTACCCATGATTCATAAAGAGGGTGTGTTGCTTAGACCGATTGTTAATAGGATTGGGTCCCCCACCTATGAATTGGAAAAATACGTTGCCAAAATTCTCAAACCTCTTGTTGGAAACACAAATTCCTTCATCAAGGACTCAGATGATTTCGTTAAGATGATTAAGGAGGAAAGGGTGGAGGAGACCGACATCTTGGTGAGCTTTGACGTGGTTTCATTGTTTACAAAAATTCCATTAGATGAAGCAATGTAGGTTATTAAAGAGATCTCGGATCTAAAAACAACCAAACTAGCTGAGATTTGTTTACGATCCACCTTCTTCAGCTTCCAAGGTGAATTCTGTGAGAAAGTATCGGGTGTCGCAATGGGGTCGCCACTCTCGCGTATTGTTGCCAACTTGTTTATGGAGCACTTCGAGAAGAAAGCCCTTGATTATTTCCCCTTAAGTCTAGCATGGTGGAAAATATTTGTGGGCGACACCAACATAAAGTGGACGCATGGTAGGGAGAGTCTCGATAGATTCTTCAATCATCTCAACTCAATTTCCTCTGAGATTAAGTTTACTATGGAGATTGAAGAAAACAAGAGAATTCATTTTCTGGATTTCCTTGTTATCAGAAAGGATGATGGAACATTGGGGCATCAGGTGTTTAAGAAGAAAACCCATACTGGCAGCTACCTTCATGCTGATTCTTACCATCATCTTGCTCAAAAATTTGGTGTCCTTAATACTCTTGTTGTAAGGGCTATGAGGATATCCGATGAGGAGCATATAGGAGATGAAATTGCTCACCTGACATCTGTTTTCATGGGTATAGGATATAGAGAAAGAGAAATAAAAAAGGCCATGAAAAGAGTTGAAGGTTCGGTCCAGTCCAAAAAGCACCAAGGACCTCAAGAAAGGTGTGGTAGGATTTTTCTACCACACATTAACAGTGTTACTGATAAGATCGTTGAGGTATTGAGAAGGAATGACATTTTTGCGCAATTTTTAGCAGCAGGAACCATCAAGGAAAAAAAAATGCGGCCAATTAAGGATAGCATTAGTCATGAATAGCTTAAAGGTGTTTACAAGATAGATTGTTCATGTGGGAAGAGTTACATTGGTGAAACCAGACGCTCTCTTCAAAAGTGTCTTAAGGGGCATGGTGCTGATATTAAACATGAACGATGTCACACTTCGGCCCTTGCTAAGCACTCCTAAAAAACTAAACATCACCTATGTCTAGAGGATGGTAAGATCATCGCTAAGGAGGAACACTATCGAAGAAGAAAAATTAGAGAAGCACTCGAGATTATGAAGCACCCACATAACATTAATAGGGATGGAGGATTCGATATCAGTGATAGTTGGCGGCATCTAATTCGACAGATGTTCTCCTAGAACTTGGATTCTACCCAGGTACTGTATCACAGGTTTGCCTCTCCTCCAAATAGGTTTTTTAGGTTTCGGTTTTTGCGAGCATCTAATTAGATTATTTACTTTTAATAATTATCCTTATTAATTAATTTTTATTTTCTATTAATAAAAATTAATTAATTTGTAATTATTATTACTACCTTAAGTTTTTAATAAGATTAATGATAAAAATAAATTATAATTATTAATCACATCTAATATTATATATGTTAGAATTGAATTGTAATTAAATTAATAATGATTAATGAAATTAACTTATAATAATTATAAATAATAGCCAAGTTTATTTAGATTTATTTATAATTAATGAATATTAATTAAAGTTAGCCATTATTTATTTTTATTTGTTTTTCTAAATTAATTTTATTAATTAATTAATCCTAAAAAATTATAATTATAATTTAATTATATTTTTAATTTATGAAGCAATGATATAAGAATTTATAAAAAAAATTATTCTTTTAAAAATATTTAATTTTTTTTTTAATAAACTCTAGATAACTTACCATATAATTTATTAATAATTATTATTATTTAATATAGCATATATTTTTATTAAAAATTAAAAAAAAAATTATTAAATTTCTTTTAATAAACTTTAGATCACTTACCTTATAATTTATTAATAATAATTATTAAAATAAATAAATTTATTATGAAAGTAATTATAACATTATAATAAAACTTATTAAATTAAAATTAAAAATAACAAAATATTAGTTAATATGTATTGTAATTAAATCAATAATGATTAATTAAATTAGCTTATAATAATTATAAATAATAACCAAATTTATTTATATTCATTTATAATTAATGAATGTTAATTAAAGTTAGCCATTATTTATTTTTATTAAATTAATTAATTAATTAATCCTAAAAATTGTAATTATAATTTAATTATATTTTTAATTTAAGTAAGTTTTCTAGAATTAAGCAATGATATAAGAAATTTTAAGAAATTTTAATTTTTTTTAATAAACTCTAGATCACTTATCATATGATTTATTAATAATAATTATTATTTAATATAGCGTATATTTTATAAAAATAAAAATAATTGTTTTTAATAAACTTTAAGATCACTTACCTTATAATTTTTTAATAATTATTACTATTAAAATAAAAATAAATAAATTTATTATGAAAGTAATTATAACAATATAATAAAACTTATTAAATTAAAATAAAAATAAAAAATAAAAAAAATATTAGTTAATCTATCGGCTCTTCCTCTGCTTCTCTTTTCTCTTTATATAAACCTTGTCCTCTGCAGATTTTTTTCACTTTTCATTCATCAGCTTGTCCTGAAGATGGATCCCCATTGGGATTCAAAATGTCAACTGTTGTTTGATCACACTGTGGATAATCCAGAGATATTTTCATTAAACAATAACCACAGAAGCTTGAAAACCATTGTTCATAAATTTTGCTCAAAATTCAAAGTTATAGGATTGGGTTGAAACTAGGATGGTTGCATAGATTGCGTCTTCCTAATTCCTACAGCATGAACGGTTCGAAAAACCAATGTTGTATGAGGAAGATATCGCATTCTGATCAAAATGCCAAACAGGTAAATTGCAAAAGTTTGACCAAGTTTGATTGGGATGCAAAGTCAGCAAAGTGGGTGGATGTACAGTCAGCAAAAATGAATACTCCTCTAAATATTCCTTTCCACTAGGCCAATCGTGGCTTGACAAGTGTCAACTTTTTATTTGTGGTATGGTTTGGAAGAGCCAATCAGAGGTTGCCACGTGGCCAACATCCAGTCCTTGCATTACCAAATTTGATACAACCATTCGAGATACAAATCGATGCTAGTGATTATGCCATGGACACAATACTTTTGCAGCATGGTAAGCCTATCACCTTTCATTCAGAAACTTTTAATGGTGTTGTGACTAATTATCCTACATATGACAAAGAACTATATGCGTTGGTAAAAAGTGTCAAGAAGTGGAAACACTACTTGATGGGTGAAGAGACTATTGTACACACCGATCACCAACCATTACAGTACTTGCAGTCGCAAACGAAATTGCAGCAATCAAGACGTTTCAGGTGGATGGGATTTCTTCAACAATTTCATTGGTTATAAGGTATAAGAAAGGCATTTTCAATAAAGTTGCAGATATGCTTTCGAGACCAATCATTAGTGCTTCTACTTTACTAAAAAATGATTCTGTTGTACATGAGAGTTACATAGAAAAATATGCACATGACATTGATTTCGAAGATGTGCATGCTAGTTTGAGTGAAGGGAATCAAGTTGAAGAAAAATATTATCACATGCATAACAATTTTTTTTTTCATTTGGGAAAGCTATGTATTCCACAAGGAGAGAGGCTAAGTGTCATGAGAGAAGCTCATTATTCTCTTATTGTTGGACACTTTGGGGTAAGCAAAACAATGGCACATCTACAAAGTTATTGTTATTGGCCTCACATGATAGATAGTGTGTCACATTTTATAAGAGGTTTTTCTATGTGTGCAACAAGCAAGCCTAGTAATAGGAAGCTTGGATTGTACACGCCACTACCGGTACCATCAAGGCCATGGGAGAGTGTCTCCATGGACTTTGTTGGAGGTCTATCTATGTCAAGAAAGAAACATGATTATCTTTATGTAGTTGTGAATAGATTTAGTAAAATGTGTATACTTATGCCATGTAAGAAAACCATTACTGCTGAACTTTATTTTCAAAATGTTTGGGTTAATTTTGGATTGCCCACTTCTATTGTTAGTGACAAGGATTACAGGTTCATTGGGAATTTTTCGTCAAATCTATGGAGAATGATCAACACAAACTTGAAAAAGAGTATTGTTTTTCATCCACAAACAGATGGACAAATCGAGGTGGTGAATAGAACAGTTGTGCATCTATTGAGAGGATATTGTAGCAAAAATCATAATTTGTGGGATGAACAACTGCATTACATTCAACACGCTTACAACCGGGCAAAGCACTCTTCAACACAAACCTCACCTTTTGAAGTATGCTTTGGGTATTTTCCAAAATCACCATTATACTTCATCTTTGGGAAGGATGTTGTAATTGATGGCCATAATGATATTGATAAGGCTCGAAAATTCATTGAGAAAATTCAAATTATACATCACCAAGTTCAATAACAGCTTGAGAAAATTCAAATAAAATACAAAGTGAGACATGACAAACACTGGGTTGATCACAAGTTTCAAGAGGGAGATGAGGTATGGTTGCACATTAGCAAAGAAAGGATGCAAGGGGAAGGTAAAAATATCAAACCCATTCGTTATGGTCCTTTCAAGATCATAAAACAAGTTGGTAATAATGCATTCCAACTTGACTTGCCTTCTTACATGCAAATGCATTCAGTTGTTAATGTTGAAAAATTATGCTTGTATGAGCCACCTTTGATCGATAATCAAGGAAGTGATGTTCAGCTACCTTCTATTGAAGATTTCTCGCCAGAATTTATGGATGAGATCAAAGAAGATACAATTCTTGACAGGAGGACAAGAGCATCAAAGAGGGGAAGTGTTGACTACCTTCAAGCTGGGCTCAAAGGCACTAAACCAAGCAAGGTAAGATGGATGGAGGTTGGAAAGGTGAGGAAGTTGTACCCTCATCTACTGAACATGTAATCAACTCTTTTGGGCTCTAAAAGCTTCCCAATGGGGAGGAATGATTAGGAGTTCATAAAATTTGCTCAAAATTAAAAGTTACAGTATTGGGTTGAAACTAGGATGGTTGCATAGATCTTGTATTCCTGATTCTGGTGCCGTGAGAGGTTCGAAAAAACAATGTCATATGAGAAATATATCGCGTTCTGATCGAAATTCCAAACAGGTAAATTGAGAAATTTTGACCAGGTTTGACTAGGATGCACAGTCATCAAAGTGGGTGGATGTAGAGTCAACAAAAAGGAATATTCCTCAAAGTATTCCTTTCCACCGGGCCAATCGTGGCTTGACAAGTGTCAGCTTTTTATTCATGGTATGGTTTGGAAGATCCAATCAGAGGCTGCCACGTGGCCCTGAAATGGAATTGTAAAATTTTGTTGAGGGTCCACAGGAATCGACCCCCAGACCTCCCGCTGGGCACGCGTATGTCTTACTGTCTGATCTTCGCATTAGTTCTTAACTTCTATGGGCGAAGGGTTGTATTTAACGTTTGTTGAAATCACAATTGGGGGTTGGGAACCGCCAGCAGTCCCAACCTACCAGCGGTCCCCGCATTACATTGTCACATGGCACATTAAAATTTTATCTCCGCACGGTCAGCACTAACCAATGTCGATTAACCCACGACTCAAATGAATAACCATATTTTATTGCGTTATTTTCGCTAACCACCATGATAATCACAGTTTGGGGGGTGTGCATGTGGCCACCCCCAACCGCAAACATTTAATGCAATGATCAAGTCGACGAGCAGTTAGCAGGTGCGCTATTTTTGGCGAGTATGCCTTTTTTAACTCCAATTAAGTGGATTTCTCCACTTTTAGTGGAGCTTTCCTAGGTGAAATTGGGTAAAAGTGTAGGAGGCCTAATTTTCAACCATTCCGAGTGAATGAAGAGTCATTTTTGACTAATTGGAGAATTCTGGATCCATTGGTGCAGAGAAAACAACCATTAGAGCAGTGTAACTACATGTAATAGAAATTTTGTTAGAATGATGAAAGATGGACAAGCCATTAGGAGCTGGACCAGCAGATGTAGCCCAGGAGGGGTGAATTGCTTCATCATGCCTACTGTGTAAATTTCATGTGGTGACTTATTTCTCTATTTTACACTATTTTTTAGTGTTATTTATGCTTATTTCATGCTTCTAATTCACTAAAAATCATCTACAATTCATGGACAAACTCCTCAATCCTTATGCAAACTAATGAACTAGTTACACACATGTTTTTAAAACTGAAAGACACTTAGCACATCAAAACTAATACAATCATTTCAAATCAGTAGATGAATTTTTCAGGAAATTAGTAAATATGAAATTTTCCAAGTCATCAAAGATGGGATCAGTCATGTGAAACCATCGAGTAACTTTATGTCTCCAACAACATGCCAGCGCAACAACATTTTTGGGCCACATCATCAAGTGTTTCCTCAAAGGCAGTGATAGATGACTCATCAATTTTTTTTTCCTATTATCTGATACTATTTTTGTCATCAGTTTAGATACTTCTAAGTGATAGAAATTAGTATAAATAACTATCCATTCGAGTTATTAAGGGTTGCACCCTTGGATGAGTATTTGTAAGCAGAATTGTATGAGATTTTTTATCATTAATGATAAATAAAAGGATTATGGATTTATTTCAATCAGTTTGTCTCCTTGTAAGTTTTTCTAGTATTCATTTCGCTCTATTTTCTGCATATATTTTATTTTTATGAAGATAAGTAGGTAATAAAAATTTGTGTTTCAGTCTATATTAAATCCTCTAAAGTTATAATCCATTTTAGAGAATGAATTATTGAACTATCTATTTTTATAAGTCCCTCTATATAAATTAATTTCCAGTAACATTAATAATGTTAAATATGTTTTATGAGTTGTTAAACATTGTTTGACAGTCTTTCACACTTGTGATAATATAAACATTCAATCTGAATATTTAACTGATCATATTTTCTTATAGTTTCTGCCTTCACATATGCAAAATTAAATCACTGTTTGAAGTAAAGAAACAACCCTTTTCTTAATAATTAATATTATCAGAAGTTTAAAGACATTTGTTGGTATTTGCTTAATAAATTCATCATCCAAAAACCCAATTTAAAACAAACAAAACATTATATATTCTCTGGCATGATTAATTGACCTAGAATTATCTCATAGGACCACATCAAACCGACGTCATGAAATTTGGTCCATTTTCCCTAGGACAACGATAATCCTATTCCTTTAAAGGTGAATAAAGGTCTAGTAAGGTTAAAATATTTCACTTGGTGACTTCACAGAACCCAAACTTGGCTCCTTCAAGACATACCAGGTCTCACTCTGATTCTGATATTGTTTTACCTTTGTTAGATCCAAAGAAACTAGTAAGACAAGCCTCTTCAAGAAGAAGACTTCAAACCCCTTATTCTTATATTCCTCCTCAATAGGAGGCCACTTAGGTTCCTGATCCTTTTAGATATGGAACTATTCCTTTAAATTCATAAGATTTACCACCTAGGTTACATGAATTTATCTCTAAAGGAGTTGATTTCCAATCCGCTCTTTTGGTTCATTCATTGGAATATTATCAAGTACCTAAATTACCTTCTAAATCTCCCATATCAGAACAGGAATTGGATTTACACTTACCTGAATTCAAACCTAATGATTTCATTTCTCCCACCTCTTATTATTTTCCATCTACTTCTTCTCAATCAGAAGATATCTTCTCCTTATGTTCAAATAAAGGGTTTAAACATAAAGAAGGAGAATAAGAGGTCCAAAAGTTGGCCATTCATACAAATTTGAGATCTGTAAGAAGATCCTCAACTTTACTTCTTCCACCACCTTCTTTTACTCCTCCATCTTCACCAACATCGTCCACAACTTCATCTTTTGCATCTACCTCATCATCTTATACAACCACTACCTTATAATCCTCTTCATATTCATCACAAGGTATGGTTGGTTTTAGGACTATTGTTCAAGCAAGATATGCTGCTTTACAACTTCCAAACATATTAAACAGCTTTCCTGATGGATACTTGAAACATCTTCCAACGTTTAATGGGGAAAATGTTATATCTGTTGAAGATCATTTAGCAACATTCTTAGACTTTGCTGACAATATGAATATAGAACATTAAAATGTATATATGAGATTGTTTGTGCAATATTTAGAAGGAAATGTTAGGATCCGTTTTAGACAATTGAGGGAAAAATCTATTCGAACTTGGGAATAATTAACCACTATTTTAAGAATCAATGGGGTGTTAAAGGATGTTGTCTATTTTCTGATAGAATTTGAAGAACTTAAGAGAAATTATGGGGAACCAGTATCTAATTTCATTAAGAGATTTAACAAATTTTATCATAAGATGCTTGCTGACTGTGAACCACCAGTAGAAGCAGCAAAGGTTAGATTTTCCAAAGCCTTTGAAGTTGATTTTGCAATCGTGCTAAGGGAAATAACTTCTCATACCTTAGAAGACATGCAAACAAATGCCACTAAAGTTGAAGCTATCACATCTCCTTTAGATAAGCTTAAATCCAAAGCTTAAAAGGCTCAAAGAAAAAGGAAAGTTAATCAAGAAGCGTTTTTTTCTTCCAAATCCAAAAACGAAGATCAAAAGATAGATGAGATTACATCATTACTTATGAACCTTTCTAATAGGATTTCTAAAATTGAAACTCAACCAAGAATAGTCCAACAAACTATTGCTAGACCTAAAAAACAAACTCAAGCTCAATTTAAGAAACCTCCTCAGCTTCAGATTCTTCAAATACCTAGTAATGATAAACAAATACCACCTCCTTTGTTAGTTGATGATCAAAATCCTGATGATAATAATATTTCAATCACAGAATATATTAACAACCTTGACAATACATCTATTCAAACTGTTATTGTCCCTATTCCTCAAAATCAAACATCCCAAGAGGATCAAGAAAATTCTCAAGTGTCTAAATATCAAGCCTTCTCATAATTTTTAATTGCTGATGTAAATAGGAGGTATGATTTAAGACCAAGGGTGGGTCCTGGCAGGCATCCCAAAAATCTTATCATTATTGAACCACAGATAAAATATGTTGAAACTCAAACAAAAACCATTCAACCTTTAAATCAACCAACTGATACTATTTCAATTGATAAAACTGTTTTGGTTGCTTTTCATGTTGAAAAGGAATTAGAGAGAGTCAAAATTCCCATCCCATTATCAAAACTTTCAAAGAACCCTAGATACAAAAATCAAGTCATAAAATGGATTCAAAACTCAAGTGTGGATGCTAAAGGGGATGTAATCAGTTTACAAGATGAAAAACCCTCAGTAGTATTTGGTCCAAGCTCTGACATGATAGATGAAACAATGCCACATTTTTATGTTACTTTGAAAGAAAATGATTCTATATTGTATAATTGTATGTTAGATTCCATAGCCTTACATAATATTATGCCAAAGGTTATTATGGATCAGTTAAATTTGGAAATTACTCGATCTTATCATGACCTATATACCTTTGATTCTCAAAAGGGTACCATGTCTTGGACTCATAAAGTACTTAGCGGTAACCTTAGCCCAAATACCCGTGAAAAGTGTGGTTTTGGACATTGTTGTAACTAATATCCCTCCTAATTTTGGAATGCTTTTATCATGATCTTGTTGTGCTAAGCTAGGAGGGAGCCTTCAGATGGATATGTATTTTTCTACAATTCTTGTATATGGGGGTGAAAACCTTAGGTTATATAAAGAGGGCAGATTCATTCATACTGCTTGTAAAGCAGATCAAGCTAGAAATCATCCCATAAATGCAGTTGAACAAGATTTTGGTTGTTTCCAATTATCCTCAAATAATTTATAGAATTCTCAACTTAAAATTGAAGATGTTGTAGAAACCCTTAAAACTGTAAAAACTGATATTTGGAAACTATATTTTGATGGGTCCTGTACTAAATATGGAGCCAGAGTTGGTGTTGTTTTCATTTCACCAGAAGAAAAAAAAAAAAAAAAACCCAATCCTACAAGCTTGATTTTGATGTTAGTAATAATGTTACAGAGTATGAAGCCTTTCTTCTAGGTTTAGAGCTAGCTAGAAGTCTTAAAGTGAAAAATATCAGTGTTTTCATTGACTCTGAACTCATAGTTAGACAAGTTAGGAATCTCTGCCAAACAAATCATCCTAGGCTTAGTTCTTACAGAAATGAGGTTTGGGATTAAGTGGAAACTTTCTTTCATGTATTTAATATTATTGCTCTCCCTAGAAATGAGAACATTCATGCAAACTCCCTAGTTGTTTTAGCTAGTTCATTTAAAATTCTAGAACAAATGCATGTGCAATATCAAATTCAAGTCAAATATAGGCCATATATTCCTGACAATATTTAATATTGGAAAATATTTGAAGATGATGAATAGCTAAAATATTTTCTACAGGTCATTGATGAATTATCCATTTTACAAATTGAAGAAGATCAATCAAATGTAAATGATTTTAACAAAGAAAATGAAACCTCTGATTTAAATTCAAATATAGTTGACCATAATATCATTCAATTTTCAAAAAAAATTATTCCTAGAGGTCTAGTCCCTCTAAAGAAGTTATTTGACGAGAATGATGTTCCCAAGAATCCATTATCAAATTCACCTGAAGAGGATATTGAAGAATCTAACATTGGAACACCTGAAGATATTAAGAACATTAAAATTTATGCATCTCTACCTTAGGAAGTAAACTGAATATCTGAAACTTCATAAAACTTATAAGGTTGTTTTTTCTTGGTCTTATGCTAAATTAAAAACTTATGATACATCTCTCATTGAGCATAAAATTCCATTGAAACCTGAAGCAAAACCTTATAAGAAAAAATTAAGAAGAATCAATCCAGTCTTTCTCCCTATTGTAGAAAAAGAACTTAAGAAGTTACTTGATGCTCAAATCATAGTTCCATTAAGATATTCAGATTGGGTAACTAATTTAGTTCCTGTTAGGAAAAATAATGGGGAAATATGAATTTTTGTAGACTTCACAAACTTAAACAAGGCATCCTTAAAAGACAACTACCCATTACCCGAAATGGATCATTTGCTTCAAAAAATTTCAGGTGCAAATATACTTTCAATGCTTCATGGTTTCTCTGGATATAACTAGATAATGGTGAGTCTAGAAGACATAGAGAAGACTTCTTTTACCATTCCTTGGAGTACATTTGTGTATGCCAGGATGCCCTTTGGATTTAAAAATGTTGGAGCAACATTTCAAAGAGCGATGGACTTAGCTTTTGTGGGTAAAACAAACAAATTTGTTGTTATATATATTGATGACCTTACTATATTTTCTTATTCATATCATAAACATTTAAAGCACTTCATGAAATTTTTTTACAGGTGTAGAAAATTCGGTATATCACTCAATCCCAATATGTCTTTGTTTGTTATCAGAGAAGGAAAATTTCTCGGTCACATAATTTCTAAGGAAGGAGTGGTGATTGATCCTAAAAGGGTATCAGTAATCCAAGCACTTTCATTGTTGAGGAATAAGAAGGAGATCCAATATTTTCTAGGAAAAATTAACTTCCTGAGGAGGTTCATTCATAACTATGATGAAATAGTTAAGAATATAACTAATATGCTAAAGAAGAATCATGAAGTTAAATGGACCATACCTGCTAGATATGCTTTTGACCAGATTAAAAAGGTCATCTCTGAAGCCCCAACTTTAGCTAGCCCTAATTATTCTGAACCCTTTAATATATTTTCCTTTGCCTCTAAAACCACTTTAGTCGTTGTCCTTTTACAAAATAATGAAGATGGTGACAATAAACCTATAGAATTTTTCAGTAAAGTCATGAGAGATGCAGAACTTAAGTATGAAATTATTGAAAAACAAGCTTAATCCCTAGTCCAATCTTTAAAGTCCTTCGAAATTTATGTCCACCACTCAACCATTATTGCTTATGTTCCCAAAAGTGTTGTAAAAATTGTCCCAACTCAACCAGACACTGATGAGAGAAGAGGAATATGGATTACCCAAATCCTTGAATTTTATCTTAGTATCAAAACTACAAAGTTATTAAAGAGTCAAGGTTTGGAAAAATTGTTAACTGAATCTAATTGTAAATTTTTGGGGATCAATTCTATTTTTTTAATTTTAGAAAAGAATACATAAGAACCTTCTCCAAAATCTCAAGGGGAGAATCCACAAGAAACTTATCTAAATGTAGAAGGGGAGAATCCACAAGAACCTTCTCGAGATTCAGAAGGGAAGAACACACAAGAACCTTCATCTTCAAATCAATCAGTATCTGTTCATATTGATGAAAAATTCTTGATGTCAGAATGGTATTATGATATTGTACATTTTCTTATTAAATTTGAGTGTCCTAGTCAATTTTCAAGAAAAAAATGTAAGGCACTTAAGTTAAAAGCTATAAATCACTATATCATCAATGAAAATTTATACTGGAAGGATCCACTCAATATCCTTTTGCTTTGCTTGACAGAATGTGAAACCGAAGTAATTATTGAGCAGTTTCATGTAGGTATATGTGGTGGACACTATGCCTGGAGAGCCACAACATATAAAATATTGAGAGCAAGATTCTATTGGCCTATTATGTTTTCAAAATTAGGAGAAAAGGTTAGAAGCTACATTCCATGTCAAATGTTTTTTGGAAAGAAAAAACTTGCACCACTACCTTTGGTTCTAGTACTAGTTTCAACACCTTTCTTACAGTGGGGATTGGATTTCATAAGGGAAATTCATCCAGCATCAAGCAACCAGTGCAGATGGATACTAACTATGATAGATTACTTCACCAAATGGGTAGATACCATTATAGTTAGAAATTCCATAGACATTGTAGTCATTCAAATTCATTGAATAATACATTATGTCCATATTTTGATGTCCTCAGCAGATAATAAATGATAGTGTAACAACATTTATTAGTGTGAAAATGATTGAGTTTTCTCAAAAGTATAAAATATTATTACATCATTCTACTCCTTAATATCCATAGGGAAATGGTCTAGCAAAGTCATCAAATAAGAGCTTGGTCAAGGTAATCAAGAAGACATTAGAAGATCATAAGAAAAATTGGGACAATCACCTCATCCATTAGGGGAATTTTGAGGTCTAAAATGGGCCTCCTAAGAAAAATGTGCAACTGAAATAAAATTTATAAGAACCAATAGGATTCAAGATGATGATGCCAACCATGGGGGGTGATTCACCATTTTTGGAGTAAAAAGTAAAAATATTAAAAAATAATAAAATAATAAAATGACTTTTTCAACACATATTTTCAACTTATCTCCCTAGATTTTTACTCAAATTTTGAGTGGGAGTACTCATTGGATGTAAAATGTAATTCCTCATCTAAAGAGTAACCATTTTCATACTTTTAGTGGACCTTGCTACACGAAAAATGACAAATACATGAAAAGCGTGATTGGAATCATGCTTTTTCATGTATTTCTCATATTTCGTGTAGAGTCGATCGAAAGTATGCAACATGGGTACTCCTTGGATGAAGAATAAAAATTTTCATCCAACGAGTGTTACTGCTCGAAATTTTAATAAACGCATAGGGAGATAAGTTGAAAATATGAGTTGAAAAAATAGTTTTTTCTTTTTTCCCTTTAACATTTGATGATGTAATCTAATATTGTTTTATTATTTCCACTGATATTTTATAATTTCCTTAGGAGGCCCATTTTAGACCTCAAAATTCCCCTAATTTATGCAATTTGGGCTAATATAATATCTCCAAAAATATCTACCGGTAAATCTCCATTTCAGTTGGTTTATGGTAAAGAAGCTATTTTTCCTATAAATCTAGCTTTCCCTATTTTGAAGTTTTTACAAGAATTTAATGAAGAACCTGTTAGGTCACTATATTACTAGTGTAGTCCCTTATTATTGTTAGTATAGCCCTCTTGTTTTTATTGTTGTGCCCTTACATTATCATTGTTAGGTCGACTAGGATTATATTGTGACCCCATGGACTCCTATATATAGAAAGGAGGTTTTGTCATTTGAATCATCTAAGAATTGTTCATTTATGTAATGTAAAGGAAGTTTCTCCATCGAAGTGGCTGATTCCTAAGGCGTTCATCTCTCTTTTCTTCTATTTTTGGAGTTAGTTTCATAACATTTGGTATCATAGCTTTGGATTCTAGGGTTTCACTACTTCAAACAGGTCATCGTGGCATTTTATCTAGAACGTTTTTTCTACGAAGGTTCAGAAGCTAAAAAAAACCCATTTGTAAAGAAATCCTGATGAACGTCTTGTAAAAAATTCAGATCTTAGTTCACAATATTTTCGGAGATATGGTTTGTGGAAGTTAGGGTTTTTGCAGGCTCCTGAATTTCATCTCAAAGAGGTGACCTTGGTAAAATTGTCATGACTATCTCTTTGAGCATTAGGTTTGAATTATGTAAAAAATGGCCAAAAGTACATGGACTATATTTTATTGTGTATCAATTTCAGAGCTGAAGGAGGAAACAGTGACATGTGGCACAATGTACAAGTTCTCTCTACTGAACCAATCCATAATTAGGCCATTGCGAGATATTAGGCATAAATTTTCCTTGAAGAATCCAAATCAGGTCAGACCTATGGCATTGGAAAGAATATTCAGAGGGCTACTAAAGAACCGAAGATAAAATCTCAAGGATCCAAAATTCCAGAGATACATCCATTTCAATAGGGAGCTCCTCAAAAGGAAGAAAAAGGTGTGTATTTTTTTTTCAAAATGCATAAGTCTTGTTTGAAAAATCAGTTTCAAGTGATTCCAAGGGAATATTGAAGCATGGATATCAGTATTGGGTTCCAAAATTGCCCCTAAAAATAATTCAACATCAACTAATTCATCATAAGTCTCTACTATGACTCACGAAGAGGAAGAAGTGCAACATGATATCAAAATTACAAGACCAAGTGCACCAAATTTCGTTCTCGCAAAGAGCAACAAAAAATGAAATGGAAGTTTTGAAGAAAGATGTGGAAGCTAAGATGGATGGTTTGAAGAAAGGCATGGAAGTTTATATGGATGGTTTAAAGAAAGACGTGGAATCTAAGATGGATGGTTTGAAGAATGGCATGGAAGCTAAGATGGATGACGTGGAAGCTAAGATAGATGAAAAAATGAAAGACAACATGGAAGACATGAAGAATGATCTAAAAGCAGACATGGAAGCTTTGAAGGAATTTTTGACAAAGTTGATACACGAAATGGTTCCTAATGGAAAAAAGGTAGTACAGGAAACTCATGCTGAGAACAAAATGAATGTTAATCGTGGTTTCATAAACTCTAGTGTTGGATTGAAGACCCATCATATTCTAAAGATGGATATGAGGAAGTTTGATGGAAAGGATCCTGTAACATGGATACTACAGATGGAGAAATATTTTGAACTCCATAATGTGAAAACACACAAAAGGTACGCATTGCAACTTTATATTTAGAACAAAATACATTTGTATGGTCTCGATAGCTTTGCTCTCCTAAAAAAATTGTCACTTGGTAAATTTTTACAGAGGAAATGATAGCACATTATGAGGATACAAAGAGAAACACCTTCTTTAGCCCATTGATAAAGATAAAAAAAAGGGTTCAATGGTGGAGCACATTGAGGACTTCAAAAAAATTGAATATAAGGGTAACTGATATTCCAGAGGAAAACATGATTGATGTATTCATAGGGACTTTAAAGGATAACATCCAACACGAGGTTCACCTTTGGGAACCTGATTCATTGGAGAAGGAATTTAGGTTGGCAAGAAAAGTTGAAAGTAAAATTATGGCGCCAAGGAAGCCTACCACTCACATCTATAAAGATGGAATTGTTTCTACTCCTAGACTTCCACAAACTACAAGGTTGACACCACAATAATTGGAAGAAAAAAGAGAAAAATGGCTTCGCTACAGTTGTGATAGAAAATACCCAAAAGGTCATAAGTGTGCTGAGAAGAAATTATTTTACATAGATTGTGAAGAGGAGGAAGAAAATGAACAAGAAACTTCAAAAGAAGAGGATATACACCAAGAACCAACTCTAGAGAGAGAATAAATGAGTCCTACCATATTCTGTAATGCATTGGAAGGAATTACCACTCCTCAAACTCTCAAGATAGAAGGGCATCTCAAGAATAAAAATTTAATAGTGTTTATTGATTTATGTAGTACCCATAATTTTATTCATTATAAGGTAGCCAAGGAATTGAATTGCTTCATATACCCAACACCAGAGTGTCAAGGGATGGTTTCAAATGGAGGGACTATAAATTTCTCTGGAAAATGCCATAATGTCAAGAAAACCATGGGGGAAAATATATTGAATAGTATAATGCTTTCCATTCCAATGGGAGGTGTTTATGTTGTACTAGGAGTACAATGGTTACAATCTTTAGGGATGTTAGATTTTAATTTTTAATAACTTTTCTTGAATTTTTTTTCGGAAGGAAAGGAATTTGAATTATGGGGTATCGCAAGGAAGTCGGGAAAGATAATAAGCTCTAATTTCATGAAAAATATTCTGAAGAAAGAACAATGATGCGTAATGGCACAATTATGCTCACTAGAAGTTCCAACATCAAAATCATCTATTTCTCCAGATCTCCAAAAATTCTTGGACAATCATTCCAAGGTGTTTGAAACTCCTAAACGACTCCCACCTATTCGTGATCATGATCATGCTATTCATTTGATTCCAAGAAGTGTTCCTCAAAACATCAGGCCTTACAAATATTCTTATGTCCAAAAGAGCGAAATTGAACATATGATTGTAGAAATATTAGAGGCTAGTATAATTCAACCTAGTCAAAGTTATTTCTTTGCTCCAGTAGTATTGGTGCACAAGAAGGATGGATCATGGTGCATGTGTATGTATTATAGGGAGCTCAATAAGATCACTATTAAAGATCAATTTCCCATTCATGTGATTGGTGAATTATTGGATGAATTACATGGAGCAATTTATTTTACCAAGTTGGATCTTTGTTTAGGATATCATTAAATTAGAATGAAGACTGAAGATATTCTGAAAAAAAAAAAAAATTGAACTCATGAGGGTCATTATGAATTTTTTGTCATGCCTTTTGGCCTTACCAATGCACCTTCTACATTTGAAGGGTTGATGAACTCCATTTTTAAACCCTTCCTTAGAAAATTTGTGCTATTACTTTTTGATGATATAATAATCCACAAAAAGTCTTGGAAGGATCATGTTCAACAAGTATACTAGTAAGGCAAAGATAAAAAAATATTGGTAAGGCCAAAGATACTGGAAACTTCCTTCCTCCAATGGATCTACAGGAATGGACTATGCAATTCCTGAGGGAATTGCTGCTGCATGGAGGTGTATAATGATGGCCTGATGTTGGATATCAAAATTCTGCTCCTAGAACACTGATCTAAAAACACAAGGTGAAAGGATGAATCCTCCACCGGTTTCCTAAATGAAATGCTAGAAGCAACCTCATCCTCTCAAACCCTCAAGGAAGAATGTGTAATTCCTGAGTCTAAATGTGTTGTAGAGAGGGGGATGAATGTGGCACCAATACCCGATGATGAATATGTTGGAAATGTTGTCATTGATGGAAAAGGAGATGGCAAAGGAGACAGTTTAGAAACAGAGAGAGTCGAGCAGCAGCAAAATAAGCAAGGCAGTACAAGAGAGAGGTTGCAGAGACAGAGAAAGGAGGCAGAGCCATGAGATGAAACGTCGAGTAGCAAAGAGACAGTGAATACAGAGGCATAGCCGTTAACAAAACAATAGTGAAATGATTAAAAGAGATGTGGAACCGTGCAGAAAGGGCGGAACCGAGAAGCTAAATAATAGTGGGACTTGATGTATAAGGGTTAATACCAAGAGTTAAGCAATAAAACGTAACGCAGGTGTTAAACCTTATGGTAGTGTTATATTAAAATAACAATGAAACATGGGTTTATATGTTAAGGTAGAGTTCATATATTGAAGTGCTGAAGAAATATGAAATGAAACCTTTGAACGGAGTATATATATTTACGAAGGCACGAAGAATTTGATGAAGTGGAACCATGAATATAAACGGAACCCTGAACGTGAACAGTAAAACCAACGCTCAAAAAAAAAAAACCAGTGGGTTCGCGCGATAGTTGAAGTGGTAAGCAGTATTGTCAAAATGAACATGCTATATGTCATTGATGGCCACGTGTCCTAAAGCAGTTTCCAAATACAACTTTTTTCACGTGATTTTGGAGAATTATGTGATGAGCATATAAGTTGTGCGATATTGCGCGTCGTCCGTTGGATGGGGGTCCAAAGCTCAGTTGGTGTGCGAGAGCAGATTGACCATCCGATCAAAGGATAAGGTGCGAGGAAGAGAACCAAGGATGTGGGTCCTACATTCATAGCTGCGGAGCCAAAGTATTATGCGAATGACTGTGTATTCTATATTATGAAAGTTAATAAACAGGTGGAGGTTATAACGTATATTAATATACGTTGATATATATGATGGGCCGAATGAAATTTGAATTACATGGTAAAGTGTTCACATATAAGTTAACTGCGTGGGTTTATTATAAGGTTCATAATAAATTGAATGGGGTCGTTATATATGTCCATATATTATAATTGATATGCAAGTCACCAAAGGAGTGCTAAATATGATGGTTAGCATATAGTAGTACGCTGTGGGCCTGAGCGCCTTTACATGAAGTCGAGGTTTGATACCTATTGCAATGTTAATATGTTACATGGCTAAGGCTATACTGGGAGCGGAAGCATTAATCAAACTATGGAACCCGAGAGGTTATATATATATCTATATATATATTAGTGCTAGGCTTAAGTTTGAGTCCAAGACCTAATATAATGTTGACGGAAGATATTGTGTGTGTAGTGCAGGACCCCCTACATAAATTTCCGAGAATCATAACCCAAGCTGGAGGATACATAAAGACTGAAGCGGCAAAGTATATATATATGCAGTGCCTTATATATATGTAGCGCTTTATAAACAAGGGACCAAAGTATATATATATATATATATATATATATATATATATATATATATATATATATATCTGTGTGAAGCACTCTATTGTTCAGGCCTAATACAAATGAAGTCCTATGAGGTGGGACCCTCACAAATTGCATCGGAGAAAAGTGTGGTAGTGGAGCATGACAATAAAAGTTCCGATTTCGATTGCGATGAAGATGCAGACCCGATGGGTTTGTGAACTATGACTCATACGTTCTTGAGTTCCGGCATCACAGTGAACTATCACATCGGAGCAATTCATCGCATCAGCACAATGAAGAGCAGTGAACAGTGAACCATTGCATCGGCGCAATGAAGATCCGTGAACAGTGAACCATTGCATCAAAGCGATTCATCGCATCAGAGCAGTATAATGCAGTGAACAGTGAATCATCGCATCGAAGTGAAAGAAGAGTATCAAAACATGCAATTGGAAGTTGCGATTATGATTAATCGCAATTGGAAGTAGTCAAGAGGTGATGCATCGCATCAGAGAATAAAGCAAGCTTGTCAAGTGGGCCCAAAAGGGCATTTTATGTATTAAAACGATTTATTATTGTTATATTTCCAAGAGTTATCTGAGTTATATAACGCGGCAGTTTATATGTTAAAACTTTGTATAATTATGCCGAGAGTTGAAATTGCGTTATATATAAAAAGTGATGTTACATATACATGGCAGTTACACCACGACAGTGAACAGGAGATCAAACAGAGCCAAAAAGGACAAACACAGTCACAGAAAAGACAAACTCAGTGATCCAAAACTGAATGGGTTGATTTTAAACATCATTTTAACTGAATGTATATGTTTTTTGATTGATTTATATTGTTTGTGATGCACTGGCAAGTCTCCGTAGGAAATAAAACTCCACTGTAAAACTGATAGTTGTATAAATTGCTGAGATTTTCTGAATGAGCTGGAAAAATAAGTGAGGAGGCAGAATGCAAAGAGTTAGGTCTATTCACTTTGAATTCCCTGTGGAATACGAACTATTATGAGGCAAACTGTATAAATCATATCACATTGATGTGAAAAAAGGAAGTCAAAGAATGCAGAATTGAGGCAGAAAAGATAAGAAAGAGAGGAACAGAAAGAGATGCTACAGAACAGAGCTGATATCTGAGGTAAATCAACAAATATTTTCTTTTGATTGAATGAGGAAGTTGGACCTTCCATATCAAGTTGAAGCTTGATAGATGTCAGTTGTGGCTGACTGAGGTTGGAGCCTCCTGTAGGTTGGTGCCTACAGAAAATCAATGGTGAGAGGGAGTTAGAGCTTTCCTTTGCATCACAACAATAATAAGATGTGGTTTTATCCCTTTATGGGTTTCCACTTATATATGTTGTCTCTATGTGTGTTTCCTATGTGTTGATATGATCTACCCAATCTGCTTAATGTTTGTTGCTCTCATAATAATTTTGGTGTCACATTAATTTAATACTTGCTGCAACATATTAAGACTATTCACATATTAAAGTTGGCTATAAAATTAAGTTGTAAATAAGCCTGATGAAAAGTTTAAAAAGCTTATGTATGTGTTAAAATAATTCACCCCCCCCCCCCTCTCAGTTTAACTAAGGATTCAACAATTGGTATCAGAGACAGTTCCTTTAGTACCAATTTAACCACTAAAAGGAGATCCTAGGCCCCCAGGATGGCTAGTCAAGAAGGAATTTCAACCAATAAAGCCCCTTTTTTCACCGGTGCTAATTATGCCTTCTGGAAAATCAGAATGAGAGCATACATAATGTCTCTAAGAATAGAGGTTTGGGCTACTGTGGAATTTGGATATGCTCTAAAGGCAACTGACCCAAAGAGAGAAGCTAAACAAGAATTTGTAGCAAATGCAAAGGCCATGAATGCAATCTTAAATGGACTATGTGAGGCTGAATTTATCAAAATAATGCACAGCAAGACTGCCAAAGATATCTGGGATACTCTTGAAAACATCCATGAGGGAAATAAAAAGGTAAAGATAGCCAAACTTCAATTATATAGAGCTCAGTTTGAAAATTTAAAAATGAATGATGATGAAGATGTTGGCAACTTCTTCTTAACAATTGCAGAAATTGTTAACAATATGAAAGCTCTTGGAGAAACCATACCAAAAAGTTTAATTGTACAAAATATTCTAAGATCTCTTCCACCCAGTTTTAACCCAAGGTGTCTGCAATAGAAGAAACAGCTGATTGGGAAACCTTGACCATGAACCAGTTACTTGGAAATCTAACAGCCTATGAGATGAGACTCCCACAGAAGAAGCCAAGTGCGAGGGAGGTAGCTTTTCAAACAGAAAAGAAGAAATAAGAAAAGGAATATATATGTTCTTGCTCTGATGAATAAGAGGCCAAGTTTGTCAAGAAACTAGATAGAGGCTCAGGTAAATATAAAGGTAAAATTCTATTCAAATGCTTTGATTGTGGAAGAGTTGGACACTATGTTGCTAAGTGTCTGTTGGGGTTCCCATGTTTTGACAAGGTTGGTAATGCCAAAAGATGAGACAACATCAAACCACTTTCAGACCTCAGGATCTAGCCCTCCTGGGTCCAGAGAGGGATCTCTCTATGATATTCAAAGCATATATGTCTTTGAAGCTCAGAGTTTAAGATGTTAGGCTAATTATAAGGCTTGGGATTTGTTTGTTTGATTTGTTTTGATTTGGTTGCTGGTTATCAGGAAGGAAGGGTTCAATGTGAGACAAAGATGAGCAAGGAGAGAAAAGGCAGAGGTGAAGTGTTCCAGGAAGTATTCAAAACCATTGGGCAATGGTGTCAGGAAAGGATTTGCTTGCTACTCAATAGGCAGGCTTTCAATTGGGCTAGTCATCTAAAACATAGGATCTTAAAGATGATCATGTGATATGAAGGTAGGAGAGGAGGAGATAACATAGATTCTGGGCACAAGGTTAAATATCAGTTGGTCGCACAAGGATCCTAGTGGACAGGGCTAACGCTAATCCCTATTTTTCCCAAATCTTCCAAAAAAAATCTATAATAAGAAACATCTAAGAACTGAATTCAATTAATTCATACATCAGAGAGCAGGCAATATCTTCCACTACACTGGTTAAACCAACTGAAATCATTCCTCAGATAATACATTTAGAAGAGAAACATCAAAGGCAAGGAGAGCAGAAACATAGGGTACCTAACAAGGGTAAATCCTATGCCAATATTCTGATGCAAGCCAGTAGAAACGAAACGAAATGAATGTAAATACAAAGATAGGAAAACATCAGCGCTGCTTCAAATCAGGATCCAAAGAAATGTGCTTGTCATATTAAATAGCAACACCAATCAAGCACAACATTTCCAATAGTTGAACACTCAGTCTGAAAACATTTCCTTCAACCTATCTTACACTTTACACAGAGACTATGTCTCAAAAGAAACTACTTGCAGTTCTCTGATAACGGATCAACCCTTTACAATGTTTTTCTCATGAGTTTTATAGATTAAGAGAAGCATAGGAGGTAGGTAGAAGACTAAATGCAGTGTTAAACTTATGAAAAGAAAGAGGGTCGAAGCCCATTCTGTTTTAAATCCTGTGCATTCAATTCCTGGTGTTCTGGGTGCATGCATGATCTTCTTCTGACCACAGATAACTCTAACATGATTCTGAAGTACTCTGACTGTAGCACTGCGTGGTGCTATTGGTGAATGAACAAAAGATGAATGAATAATAAAGAAGTCTGCCATACTGATGAAGTAAATGCTCTGATAGTACTGGGGTTGTTTCATGGTAGGAAATCTTTCTAGAACACGGCATAGATTGAGCACTATATGGGCGCTCTGTCCTTGGAGGAAAAACATTTTGCTGCTTCATAAACCCCTGATATGCATTGATTTCTACGTGTTTTACTCTTTGAGCGTTCCCTGGGTCTTCAATCTGGTTCTTTGACTTTAAAACGCTGAGCGTAAGGCTTAAAACCTTCGTTTGCGTGCCTTAAGCTCTTGGTTGCTCCATTTGTACCTCTGACTGTGAAACCTGTATGTTAATGGCACCGAAAAAATTTTACAGGGTCAAAACCTGTTCTTTAAATGCAAATCTCGTCGTGGTACCTCTCCAGGCCTTTTTCATGATCTTTGCCTTTGCATATGATCTTCCCGTGTATTTTCTGTCGCTGTGACAGAGTTTGCAAACCATGACGGCTTTCACCACCTCAAAACCTTGCAAAACACGAAAACTTGTTACGAAATCCATAAATGGGGGTAGCGGATGAGACGAGGACGACGAGGATGGCCATGCAGACTAGTAGGATGACGGAACAGTGCAGAAACATGATGGAAAACATGCTATGACAGCGGGACGTGATCCGGCGGACGTGTGCAGAGCACAACAAAAATTTAAACAAAACATACGAAAATCGACCTTTGAATGAATATATGCAACAGAATGGACGGATGTATGGTGGATGCACGTGGGGGTGATGTGGTGGAACCAGGTGATGGCGGAAAATTCAATTGGTGGGCAAATGAATCTGGACCATCCGATCTCGGCGGAGATCGACGGTGGAAAACATGTCGAAGGGCAATGGACCGTGGGCCAGGGGTACGGAGGCCATGGGTTATCGAACGTGCGACTTTGATGAGCGATGACCGTTGGATGGGCGATCTGCGATCTAACGGCTGACAGTGATGTCGCTCAGCATCTGCAGATGAACGTTAACGCGCGATGAGCCGACGGTTTTGAAACAGTGTTGAGGCCACGTGTTGCTTAATGTATGGAATCGCTCCGTGATCGGGGAAAACCGCCCTCTGCCCGAAGGCGGTGCGATAGAAACCGTCGGGTTTGGAACAGTGCATGGGGACGACCGGCGCGGGCGCGTTGCAGACCGTCAGATCAATGTGCGAATGGATGGCGATGGCATGATCGGGGGTTTTGAACGGGGAAACACGGAGGGCCTCGGAGTTAACGACCACCATCCTATCAACCAGGATCAGCGGCTGACGTCGCGCCTGATAAATAGATACGGAAAGCGCCTTTGCTCTGGCGGGTGGTTCTGGCACCAGATCTCATGGAGAATAGGCGGAGGGGCTAAAGGAAAGGGGCTGAAGCCTGTTAAGAGGTTCAAAGTGGTTTTTTAACTCTTTTTAATGAAATTTGACGCCGAACAAGGGTAACGATAGGGAGGAAAAGGGTAAAAAGGTTTAAACAAAGGGAAAAAAAAGGATTTAAAGGGGATCTTGGGGGGTTTAGAGGGTTAATAGGGGAATAGAGGGGAGCATGGGCACATTGACAGAAAGAGGGAAAAATGGGAAAAAGGGACACTTTGCAGGGGTATAAGGGGTAATGCAGGGCTTTTTGGAGTAGGATATTTAGCAATCATTGAGGCTCATAGACTATGTAACAGCATAGGGCAACAGTTAAAGGTAGGGGACATGAAAAGGCTGCAAGGATGATGTGTTTACAAGGGAAATGAATTCCTTGCAAGCTTATACAACAAATTAGCCCCTTGCTTGCTTTGTCAAGGAAATCATAAGGGGCTAACAGTGGCTCCACATGGGGATGGCTTCTTCCTGAAGGAGTCAAGAATTCAGAGAATAGATCTTTGGAGTAGGTCAATTGCCTGTTGCTTGGCACATCCTTTTCTTTCTTTGATCAGCTGCCACAATATGAAGACATTACATCAGCAGAAAAACTTTCCCCAACAATCTACCTACCCATACTACAATCCTAGCATTTTTTCTTCTTCTAGGGTGCATTTGAGCAAGCAGACCCTTTACATCATTTTATTTTGTAAACAAAAAATAAACCTATTCTAAATCTACCTTTATTGCTCCATGAGACCAGATTAAACTGTTGGTCTCATATGTTTCTCTACCTAATCTAATATCTGTTGGGATTAAAATGTCCAGCAGATTTCTTCTCTACATTCTAAAACAGAAATTGAAAAACAGCCAAGCCAGGATTAGACTGTCTAGCTTGTTGTGGACCATGGCATAAAGACAGTCGCACATGGACAGAAACTTGCAAAACTGAAGACAAAACTGTGAAGGCTTGGAATCTGCAATCTTTAGAGTACCCTTCTTTCCTTGTGACTCAGGTTTTGAGCTTGTTAGAGTCACTTCTTCTTCATTTCAGCTCTGATTTTAGGCATGTTGGAGCTGATTCTTCTTTCTTCTTTGCTGGTCCAGATTTTGGGCATGTTAGGACCAGCTGTTTTAATTTCTTTGGCTCAGGTTTTGAGTTTATTAGAGCCAATATTTTGCACATTAGAGGTTCATGTTTTAAGCATGTCTGAACCTCTCTTTTCCTCTGTTTTTTTTTTTTGAAACATTTTCTCTTTTTTCTTTGAAAACAAAAAATGCAATGGTATGTACAATGGAAATGAAACTGGAAATGAAATATCAGCAGAAGTAGTGTTTGAGCATCCTGCCATTGACAGGACCCCCAAACAGCTCTGTACCATCTAATTCCTGTAGAAAAAACGCATTTGGACCCACGGTGGCCTGGATGATGTATGGACCTTGCCACAAGCTGTCAAACTTGTCTTGATTTCTTTTGTCCTCTCTCCTTGAGTCCCACTTCAAAACTTTATCTCCAATTTTAAAATCAGCAGCTTTGGTTCTCTTGTCAAACAATCTCTTTATATTTTCCTGAACCTTCACTGCTCTGTTGTAGACCTCTTCCCTTGTTTGCTGGAGATGGATTGTCTAATTTATTCTCCTCACCATGCCGTCTTCTTATGTTTGGATCTCCTGGATTAGTTTGATCACTGGTATCCCAAGGCTGGTAGGGAATACTGCTTATGTTCCATAAACAAGCTGAAATGGTGACATGCCAATGGAATTTTTTGTTGTAAGCCTGTCAGCCCACAAAGCATGTACTAACTTGTTATGCCATGATTTTTTGTTCTCTTCCAACAGCTTTTTGATGATGATCACCAGGCTCTTGTTTGATGATTCAGCTAATCCATTACCTTGAGGGTAATAGGCAGTTGAATGACCAAGTGCTATTTGATACCTGTGACAAAAATCAACCATTTTCTTGGATCCAAAAGCAGTAGCATTATCAGTGATTATTTTCCTTGGGCAGCCAAACCAAGATAGGATGTGATCTTCTAGGAAACTAATGATGACTGAGTCTGTGGCATTCCTAGTGGGTATGGCCTTTATCCACTTAGTGGAGTAGTCTGTGGCTGTTAGGATCCATTTGTGTTGTGCAAAAGAAGTAGGGTGAATCTCCCCTATGAAATCTAGGCCCCATTGCAGAAAGGGGCCTTCAACAGTGATGGGTTGTAGGGGTAAAGGGAGGAGTTTTCTTTTTCCTTCAAAGATCTGGCATTTGTGGCAGGCAATGATCATTTTATGGATGTCATTGAAGAGTGTGGGCCAATAGTAGCCAGCTCTGAGTATTTTGTTTGCAGTGGCTTTCCAACTCAGGTGGCCTCCACATTCTCCAGCATGGAATTCTTGTTTGATCCTTTCTGTTTCAGACTCAGGCAAACATTTAAGAAATAGGCCATTTGGATTTTTCCAGTATAAGTTTTCATTCAAAATGCAGTAATTTCTAGCTTTTAGTTTTAAGAATCTGGCCTTGGTCTTTGATAGCTCGAGAGGGGCATTGAGGTGTGTAAGCACATATAAAATGTCTGAATACCACAGAGAGCTCTGAAGTTTTTCCTCAACAGTGGGGTCATGCAATTCTTGTTGCTCATCCAAGGTATTTATCATGTTGATGTCTAGGGCTTGTAATTTTGATTCAACCATTAATTTAGCTAAGCCCTGACCTTTAATTAGTTTGGTGGGTTTAATCTCAAGGTCGTACTCTAAGATCGCAGCTATCCACTTGCCCCTTTTCCCATCTGGGTCCCGGGACAAGATGTCTTTGACTATAATGTTGGGCACATAAGCTATGGTGTGGGAATGCAGTATGTACACCCTGAAGTCTTTCAAGGCCTTAATCAGAGCATAGGCCTATTTCTCCATTATGTTGTATTTCAAGGGTGCATCTCTGAGTGCTTTGCTAAAGAAGGCAATTGGTTGTTCCATCCCCTCTGTGTTTTTCTGCAGCAAGACTGTAGCCACGGTGTGCTCAGAGGCAAATGAAAAGATCAGGAAATCTTTGGAGAAATTTGGGCTGATTAGAACGGGAGCTTGGGTAAGTGCAAGTTTCACTGATTCGAAATATTTTTTAGCTCCAAAAATCCATTTGACTCCTTCACCTTTCTTCAGCATGTTCGTCATGTTCCTAAGTTGTTCAACCAGATTTGGAATAAACCTTCTAAGGAAATTAATCTTCCCAATGAAGGACTGTAATTCCTTGATGTTTCTTGGGTGTGTGATATGTATTATTCCCTCAACTCTCTGTGGGTCTATCCTAATCCCCCTTTCAGATATAATGTGGCCAAGAATCTTTCCTTCTTGTAGCCCAAATACAGTCTTTTTAGGATTTAGGGACAGACCAAACCTTCTACACTTTTCAAACACTTTTCTCAGATGTTTAAGGTGTTCTTCGTCAGTATTGGAATATACTGTTATGTCATCTAAATAAATAACAATAAAGTGCCCTATCTCATTTTAAAAAGCTATATCCATCGCTCTTTGGAAGGTGGCTCCAGCATTCATCAATCCAAAAGGCATCTTCACATGCATGAAGGTACCCCATGGAGTAGTAAAGGCTGTCTTGAGTTGATATTATGGGATTACTAAGACTTGGTTGTAACCGGAAAAACCATCCAGCAAGGAGATCCTCTTTAAACCTACTACCCTCTACAGAATATGTTCCATTTTTGGAAAAGGATAATTTTCCTTGAGTGAGGCTCTATTAAGATTCCTGAAGTCTATGCACAACCTGATTTCCCCTGTTTTCTTCCTCACAGCCACTAAGTTTGATACCAAATTAGAGAACCTTACAGGCACTATTATACCTGCCTCATACATCTTTTTAATCTCTTTCTCTACTGCAGGCAATTGTTTTGGATTGATTCTGTGAATTTTTTGTCTAAAGGGCTTTTGATTTTCTTTCAAGGGTATCTTATGCTGTATGATATTTGTGTCATAGGCCTTTAAGTCCTCATAACTCCATGCAAACACGTCAATGAATTCCTTAAAAAGGTCAATGTATTTTTTCTTCATGTCTACAGGTAAAGACTTAGCCAGTTTAATCATTTTGGGCTTACCTTCAGTGCCTATGTTGCATTCTTCCATGTTAGATTCTACATGTTCTATAGTGGGCTTTTTTGCTACATCATCTAAGTCAAAGAGGTCTTCTAAGGGTGCCAGGCCTCTGGGTATATTCTTATCTTTGGCCTATAGCACCTCTACTTCTTCCCTATCTGCGCTTTCACATTTTCCGTCCGGATTTTTAGTTTTCTCATCTAAAGAGTTTATTTCTATGTTACAGGGTGTTTCTTCCTCATCTGAGGACTCTTCACTTAGGCAGCCACTGTCAGATTTGGAGTCTGAATCGGAAAACTCAAACTCATTTTTGTCTATCAGGAAATCTTCGATCTGTTTATCACCTTCAAAAACCTGCCAATGTTTTTTGTTGTCTGGCACAACAAGTCTGAATTTGGTCTGAATGATGACCTGTTGGTCGCTGGGAGCCTTGGGATAGGAACTGGCTAGGCAAGATAATCCGTTCGCAATGACATTTTGGCCCCTAGGAATGAACACTAATTTGTATTCGACAAAAGTTTTCAGAAGATCCAAAGTGTCATTCCTATATGATTTCATCCTAGGATGTTTCGCTGTGTATTCACAATTCACCTGTTTAATAATTAGCTCAGAGTTTCCACGCACGTTTATCCTATGGGCTCCTAATTTTCTCAACACGTTCAAACCTAGGATAAGGGCCTCGTATTCTGCAATATTGTTTGTACATTTGAAGTGCAGGTTGCAGCCGTGGCTCTCTGCGTGACCACTCTTTGTGTTATGTATCCACACTCCTGCCCCAGCAGTTCTTCTCATGCATGACCCATCGAAAGTCATTTCCCACAGGGATTCATCCTCGTTTTTGTTATCATCTCTTTCCCTACAGCTGGATTCACCATTATGTTGTGTTATAGCTGTGGGTCTCTTTGTTCCTCGTGAAATGTATGAATTTCAGGGATCTGGCCAGATGATTGTTTATGCTTTGTTTCTTGTTCAGTCAGAGTAAGGTCTCCATCGCATATCCTACAGGTTTCGTTGTGGTTTTCTTCTTCGTTGTCCTCTAAATCTAGAGCAGCCATTATATTAAAGTCCATGGCCTCTGACCCTCCGCTTGTATCTCTGTTTTGGGACTCTGACCCTTCCAAGGATTCATCATTACAAAAGATGAAGGATTCAAAGTCTGTGTGCACAGAATAACAGGTGAATTTTCTGGTTTTTCGGGGCTACTGACTAGAAATTTCATCTGTGCCTCCCTATACAGTTTTCTAAGTTGGCCGAAGATTGGGATTGTGGCATAAGAGCCATCGATCTTCATTGTACCCTGTAGCTTGGCTCCCCATGATCTTGATAATAACATGCCATACTTAGGTGGCACATCCGCCACCACAACGTCCATGACCATACATTTAGCTGGGATTTGAGTTAAGCTCACACATAAGTCTTTGATCAGGCCTAGGCATTTTACTCTGCTAGAGTCGAAAGAGTATAAATATTTGTAGGGTTTGGTTATCTCTAGACCTAGTCTTTCCATGACTACCTTAGGCATTAGGTTGTGTGATGCACCAGAATCATGCATTGCATTATGCGGGATCTTATCATGAATGTTGAGACTGATATAGAAAGGTGGAACTACCCCTTCCTGAAACTTCCCCTCTATCTTAGGTCCAAACAGGAGGGCATGATGATCATCATTCAGATTTACAGTGTCACTGTTCTCACCTAAGTTTAATGCTTTCAAAAGTTGGCCTTTATATACATCCTGAGTGGCCAGCTTAGAGAGTGGGACAGAGATTTTAATTTTTGCAATGTCACTCTCAAAATTGAAAGTGGACTGACTCTTGGGAATGCTCAACTCTGTTTTGTTTTCCACTTCTTTAGTGGCTGAATCAGTGTGCCGATTCTTGTTATGTACAGTGTTTATGACAGTTTTATCAGGAGGACTAGCTGTAGTGCTAGTGCTACTAGTTGGTTTATCTTGTGTATCAGTGTTTCGGTTGTCCTTTTCTTTTCTCTTTTCAGAACTCTCAGCTATTGATTTATTACCTTCAGTAGTTACTTTACAAGATTTCTCAGGTCTCTTCTTGATGGTGACCTCAAAAGCTTTTGGTTTGGTAGTTTCCTGGCTCTTTTTACTCCTGAGTTGATATTGTTCTCTGACCTGCATCATGGCATTTTCAAACCCTAATCTATAATCTTCAGATTCCAACCATTCCTCCTCCCAACCAGAGGGTGAAGGCTGGTCTTCTTCTGAATAACAGTTGTGGATTGAATCTTCTATTTCAAACATGTTTATTTTGTTTCCCTCAGACTCTTCTATGATTCCCTCATCTTCATCAAGAAAGTTCTCTTGGAATGGGGGAATAACTTGCTGGTCTGATTCTCTTTGTCTGTTGGGAGTGTTATTTTTTCTTCTCAATTTTTGGTTCTGATTTTGGTTTCTATTCTGGTTACTGATTGTGACAACCATTTTTTCCATCATTTGTTGTAACCTTTCCACATTTTTAGACAGCTTATCATAATTTTGGTCAGATGTGGAAGCTACGTTGTCATCTCTATATGTTACCCTTCTCTCAGATTTCAGTCTTGCTCTTTTTTCGATCAGATTGGCTTCTATGTTCACTGCTCCTTTCTGCATGTCCTCCAATGTGTTGTATTCCTTATCTCTAAGCTCATAGGCCATGTCAGCATCGAAGCCTTCAGGGTATTTGGCTAGGGCCATGCCTTGTGGAGGTTTCATATGTGGATGGAGGGCATTGTAAATACTATTAAACCTTGTTGTGTAATCGTGAACACTCTCTCCCACGTTTCTTTTCAGGGTCATGTATTCCACCAAGAGTTGGCAAGGGTTTGCCCTAGCTTCCCATTTGTTTATGAAAGTCTGATATAAAGCCGGAAGGTCGTTTATGCTACCTGGAGGTAGGCCCTTAAACCATTTCTTCACATCACCCCCTAAGCTCTGGGCAAAGATTCTCATTTTGACTGTCTCATCATCTATTTCCATGTAGTCAAAAGAATCTTCCATCTTATCCACATGGTGTTGGGCTGTGATGGGCTCTTTTGCAGTGAAGTGTGGGATCTTTGACTGATAATCATTCGATAAGGGTACTAGAGGCTGAGGTAAAACCAGAGGTGCATACCAGGCTGCCATGATGATGTTTTGATGAGGTGAATGGTTTTCTTGGGCAGCTGGTATATGGATAACAGGGATGTTCTGACCAGCAGAAGGCTGATGAGCAGATCTAGGATGACCAAGCCCCAAGTTTTGTATGAAATGTATATCAAGAGGTGTAGAGGGAGGGGTCTGTCTATTTCCAAGGTGTCTACCACTTTGCTGTGGCGAACCAGGAAGCTCAGGGTCTGGCTGGTCTAAGCTACTGAATGACCTAGTTCTAGATAAGCGGTTAGGCAGGTCTAGGTCAAGGTGAAAGTGTGATAGAGCTGTAAGATCTTCTGGTGCAGGATTAGCTCTATAGATGTGACTGGAAACAATTGATCTTTTAGGTGTAGGAGCTCCCTTGAGGATGCTCTCAAGATTTTCAAGTATCTCAGGTGGGTCTGGGTTAGGGTAAGCTCTTGTATGAATGGTTCTAGAAGCCAGAATGTTTTTTTCTGACCAAGTAGCTTAACCCTACTTGTTACTGCTATTGTGGTTGATTTTGTTATGGAGGCTGGTCTCCCAGTGGAGTCTTATGTGAAACCAAGACAATTAGCAGGCCTACTGATCACCAGTGGAGTCTTTAAATTGTTTAGGAGCTGTGATGTCGCCAGGTGGAAGGTTTTAGGATGTTTTTGGAGGGTACACTATCCACCACAGTGCTTACGAGATGTCCTCTTTCAAGTATATCTCTCAAACACAACAAACTCTAACCATAGATTGAATGGGAGGGCATTTACCAGATATGTCACCTCTGAAAGAGTGTGAGATCCGGAGGCTACCTGGCCCTTTCCAGACTCTGTCCAAGAGTATGGGACAACACAAAAAATGGTATAGAGGTTGATGCATGAATAGGAATGTTTAAATACCAACCGAACCAGAGATTGTAGGTTTTCTGAGGCTTATGGTATAGTAAGGTGAGGAAAACTCAGAAGTTCCCCAGCGGAGTCGCCATTATGTTGACGTTCCCATGTTTTGGCAAGGTTGGTAATGCAAAAAGATGAGACAATGTCAAACCACTTTCAGGCCTTAGGATATAGCCCTCCTGGGTCCAGAGAGGGATCTCTCTATGATATTCAAAGCATATATGTCTTTGAAGCTCGGAGTTTAAGATGTTAGGCTAGTTATAAGGTTCTGGATTTATTTGTTTGATTTTTTTTTATTTGGTTTCTGGTTATCATGAAGGAAGGGTTCAATGTGAGACAAAGATGAGCAAGGAGTTCCAAGAAGTATTCAAAACCATTGGGAAATGGAGTCAGGAAAGGATTTGCTTGCTACTCAATAGGCAGGCTTTCAATTGGGCTATTCATCTAAAACATAGGATCTTAAAGATGATCATGTGATATGAAGGTAGGAGAGGAGGAGATAACACATATTCAAGGCACAAAGTTAAAGACCAGCTGGTCGCACAAGGATCCTAGTGGACAGGGCTAGCTCTAGTCCCCAGTGTTCCCAAATCTTCCAACCAAATCTATAACAAGAAACATGTAAGAACTGAATTCAATTAATTCATACATCAAAGAGCAGGCAATATCTTCCACTACACTGGTTAAACCAACTGAAATCATTCCTCAGATAATACATTTAGAAGAGAAAAATCAATGGCAAGGAGAGCAGAAACATAGGGTCCCTAACAAGGGTAAATCCTATGCCAATATTCTGATGCAAGCCAGTAGAAACGAAATGAAATGAATGTAAATACAAATATAGGAAAACATCATCGTTGCTTCAGATTAGGATCCAAAGAAATGTGCTTTTCATATTAAATAACAACACCAATCAAGTACAACATTGCCACTAGCTGAATACTCAGTCTTAAGACATTTCCTTCAACCTATCTTACACTTTACACAGAGACTATGTCTCAAAAGAAACTACTTGCAGTTCTCTGATAACTTGTCAACAACCTTTACAATGAATTTCTTCCTCAATTTATTGCTCCGGAGGAGCAGAGGAGGTAGGTGAAGAACTAAATGCAGTATTAAACTTCTGAAAAGAAAGAGGGTCGAAGCCCATTCTGTTTTAAATCCTGTGCATTCAATTCCTAGTGTTCTTTGGGTGCATGATCTTCTTGACCACAAATAACTCTAACATGATTCTCGAAGTGTTTCCGACCGGGCAAAGACTATTTTGTGCTACTGGTGAATAAAAAAAAGATAGAGAAATGATAAAGAAATCTGCCATACTCATGAAGTAAATGCTTTGATAGTAATAGGGTTGTTTCAGGGTAGAAAATCTCACACGAACACGGCATGGATTTAACACTACATGGGCACTCTGTACTTCTTGGAGGGAAAAACATTCTGCTTCTATATAAACCCCTGATATGCATTTATTTCTGCGCGACGTACTCTCTGAGCGTTCCCTGGGTCTTCAATCTAGTGCTTTGCCTTTAAACCCTTGAGCGTAAGGCTTAAAACCTTCATTTGCATGCCTTAAGCTCTCTGCTGCTCCATTTGTACCTCTGACTGTGAAACCTATATGTTAATGGTGCCGGAATAGTTTTACAGGTCAAACCCTGTTTCTTGAAATGTAAATCTCATGGTACCTCTCCTCGCCTTTTTCATGATCTTTGCCTCCAGATATGATCTTCCCTCTGCAGTATTTTCTCTGGCTGCTAGACAGAAGTTTGCAAACCATGGCGGCTTTCACCACCTCAAAACCCTGCAAAACACGAAAACTTGTTACGAAATCCATAAATGGGGGTAGCGGATGAGACGGGGACGACGAGGATGGCCATGCATACTGGTGGGATGATGGAACAGTGCAGAAACATGGTGGAAAACATGCTATGACAGCGGGATGTGATCCGGCGGACGTGTGCAGAGCACAGCAGAAAATTAAACAAAACATACGAAAATCAACCTTTGAATGAATATATGCAACGGAATGGGCGGATGTACGGTGGATGCACATGGGGGTGACGTGGCGGAATCGGGCGATGGCGGAAAATTCAATCAGCAGGCAAATGAATTTGGATCGTCCGATCTCGGCGGAGATGGGTTATCGAACACGCGACTTTGATGAGCGATGACCGTTGGATGGGCGATCGGCGATCTAATGGCTGACAACGATATCGCTGCGCATCCTATGCCGAACGTTAACGCGCGATGAGCCGGCGGTTTTGAAACAGTGTCGGGGCCACGTGTCGCTTAATGTATGGAATCGTTCCGTGATCGGGGAAAACCGCCCTCCGCCCGAAGGCGGTACGATAGAAACCGCCGGGTTTGGAACAGTGTATGGGGACCACCGGCTTGGGCGCGTTGTGGACTGTTAGATCAATGTGTGAATGAACGACGATGGTGCGATCGGGGGTTTTGAACGGGGAATCACGGAGGGCCTCGGAGTTAACGACCACCGTTCGATCAACTGTGACTGGGCCAAGGCCGATCGCTGCGCTCGAGCAACAAGATAATGAAAGCGCTTTTGTTTCCGGTTATGTATGGCGCGTATCTCATGGAGAACAGGCGGAGGGGCTAAAGGAAAGGGGCTGAAGCCTGTTAAGAGGTTCAAAGTGGTTTTTTAACTCTTTTTAATGAAATTTGAGGCCGAACAAGGGTAACAATATGGAGGAAAAGGGTAAAATGGTTTAAACAAAGGGCAAAAAAGGGATTTAAAGGGGATCTTGGGGGGTTTAGAGGGTTAATAGGGGAATAGAGGGGAGCATGGGCACATTGACAGAAAGAGGGAAAAAGGGGGAAAAGGGACACTTTGCAGGGGTATAAGGGGTAATGCAGGGCTTTTTGGAGCAGGATATTTAGCAATCATTGAGGCTCATAGACTCTGTAACAACAGAGGGAAACATTTAAAGGTAGGGGACATGAAAAGGCTATAAGGATGATGTGTTTACAAGGGAAATGCATTCCTTACAGGCTTATACAAAAAATTAGCCCCTTGCCGTTATTTTCTTTTCAAGGAAATAATTAAGGCCACGTGGTCATCATAAGAAAGCAAGGAATCAGGCTCATGAATCAGAGAAAACTACACCAAAGAACTGGCAGAAAGGAAAGAAATTCAATAGAAAATCTTACTATGTTCAACAAGACAACAGTGCATCCGAAGACTCAGATGAACCCTCAAGTGAAGAAGGAACCTCTTAATTTTTATTGATGGCCATAGAAGAACTTGAAGGAATCCTTCTAGAAGATGAAGAAGAAGGTGAATTTGACCTTGAGGGGGAGCTAATAAGTTCCCTGGAGGAGATTAACAGACTCAAACTGAAGTGTAGAAAACAAAAGGACATTCTCCTGAAGTATGTAAGAGAATATCAAAATTAAAAAGTCCCCATGCAGTTGAAGGTAGAGCTTGAAGAAGCCAAGAAGATAGGAGAAATGTTACTTAAGAAAATCAAGGATAAAAATAAAGAACAAGAGATGTTGGAAGAAGAAGTAGTATGTCTGAGGAAGAAATTAGAAAATGCTCAAAGGAAAGTGTTTATAAATTCTTCTCAAACAACAAGCTCTGGTAAGTTGAATGAAATTATGTATGCTCAAAGATCTCCTCTGATGAAAACTGGGATAGGCTATGAAGGAGAATCAAGTAAAAGCAAAGAAAAAGAAAACAAAAATATTATTTTTTTGTAAAAGCAAAGAAGGCTGATGAAGCAGCTCAAATATTTCCTACAAAAGAAGAAACATGTAATGAGGGAGACAGAAACCAGAAGAAACCTCTAATAACAAAGAATGAAATAAATACTTAGAAAACATAAAAAGGATCATGTACCCCTGAGTATGTCAAATTTGGCAGTCATCAAAGTAGATTCTTCCTACCTATGAAAAATGCCACCTACTATGCCTGCCACAAGTTGGGACACATTACTGCATATTGTCATACAAGGAGGAGTAATTCAAACTAGAAAAAGATGCAAACAGTGAAGAGACTGTCTCAAGAAAACAAATGGAGAAGACAACCTCACATCAGGTATGCAAATTGTTTCTATGGTTACTGTTTTTATTGTAAGGAATTTGGCCATAAAATCATTGAGTGCAGAAAATATGGACAAAGATTGATGTTCAACACCTCAAGGAGGTTTATGAACCATAGAGATTTTACTCATACTCGCAATTTTGTGAAAATTATAATAAAATGTTGTGTATGCAATAAAATTGGACATATGCCTTCCAAATGTCCTCTGAGAGGATGTGGTTCATCATCTCACAAAAGATACCAAACAAAAGGATTTTTCCAGTGGAAAAAGAAGGTGAATAAATGTGACTTGGCTCTAACTGCTCAAGACCTGAAAAGCCAATTGTATTTGGACAGTGGCTGCTCAAAACATATGAGTGGAGACAGAAGCAAGTTTATAAATTTTGATGAAAAGAAATATGGTAATGTTACTTCTGGCAATGATAAATTAGGAAAAATCAAAGGAAAAGGCTCAGTTAGCCTAGATAATGGTAGAGGAAAGGCCCACAATGTACTATTTGTAGATGGGTTGAAAGAAAACTTGCTGAGTGTCAGTCAAATGTGTGATAAAGGCTGTGAAGTTCTTTTTAGAGCACAAGATTGTGAAGTCAGATCAAGCACCATGGGAAAGAATCTACTCAAAGGTGTTCGAATAGAGAGTAATGTTTACATAGTGAAAGAGGAGTATGAATCATGCCATCTTAGCAAACTTGAGGAGTCATGGTTATGGTATAGGATATTGGGACATCTCAGCTTTGACCATATTATCAGACTGAGCAAGAATAAAGCGGTCAGAGATATGCCAAAAATAAAAGGCCTTCAAATACCATATGAAAATCTTGTCAATTGGGCAAACATGCCTGCACATCCTTTAAGCCCAAAGATGAGCTATCAAGAAGAAGACCACTCTAGCTTGTGCACATGGACCTGTGTGGACCTACAAGAACTAAAACACCAAGTGGAGAATCCTACTTCATGCTGATAATAGATGATTTCTCCAGAATGACATGGGTTGCATTTCTCAAGAAAAAATCGGAAGCACAGGAGAAATTCAAGATATTCAAAGAATTAGCAGAAAATCAAATAGGATGCAAGCTAAAATGCATCATATCAGACAGAGGAGGTGAATTCACAGATTATTAATTTGCAGACCTATGCAATGAACATGGGATAGAGAAACCATTTACTATTGGAGGGACACCTCAACAGAATGGAGTAGCAGAGAGACAAAACAGGCATGTAAAACAAATTTCCAGATCCATGATGCAAGATAGTAATATTGCTCAAACCTTCTGGGCAGAAGCAGTACACATAGCCGTGCATATCCTTAACAAATCTCATTTAAGGCCAAGCAGTGACAAGACTCCCTCTGAACTATGGCATGGTAAACCAGCTTCAATCAAGAACTTTAGAGTCTTTGGAAGCAAGTGTTACATAAAGCAAAATGATGAAAATATGGGGAAGTTTGATGCAAGAGCAGATGAAGGGATATTTGTAGGATATGCATTCAAGATTAAAGGGTACAGGTGTTACAACAAGTCTCTTCAAAAAATTGTAGAAAGAATTGACGTAAGATTTGATGAAGAACTTCCAAACAAGACAAGAAGTACAGACTGCAATAGTCCTTCAGACAATCATGAAGAATAAAATCAAGATGATGATGAAGCAAGCAAGACAACAGAAAATGTTGAACTGAGCTCGAAAGGCCCCTCAAGATACACTCAAAAGAACCATCCAACAGATCAGATCATTGGAGACAAGAGTGTAGGAGTCCAGACAAGAAGGAAACTAACTGAATAGACAGAAGAGGCATACATAGCCATGTTATCACAAATAAAGCCAAAGAAGTTTGAAGAAGAAATAAAGGACAAGCATTGGGTGAATGCTATGAATGAAGAATTGGACCAAATTGGGAAGAAAAATACCTGGGAATTAGTTCCTAGACCCACTGAGAAAAATGTCATAGGCTCAAAATGGGTATTCAAGAATAAAATCATTAGGGGAATTTTGAGGTCTAAAATGGGCCTCATAAGAAAAATGTACAACAAAAATAAACTTTATAACAAACAATAGGATTCAAGATGATGATATAACCATGGGGGATAATTCACCATTTTTTAAATAGAAGGGTAAAAATATTAAAAAATAAAAAAATAATAAAACTACTTTTTCAACTCGTATTTCAACTTATCTCCCAAAAATTTTACTCAAATTTCGAGCAGGAGTACTCGTTGGATGCGAAATTTAATTCCTCATCCAAGGAGTACCCATGTTGCATACTTTTGATGAACTCTACTACACGAAAAATGATAAATACATAAAAGACGTGATTGTAATCACGTTTTTTTATGTATTTCTCATTTTTCGTGTAGTAGGACCCATCGAAAGTATGCAACATGGGTACTCCCTGGATGGGGAATTAAATTTCGCATCCAACGAGTACTCCCGCTCGAAATTTGAGTAAAAAAATTGGGAGATAAGTTGAAAATATGAGTTGAAAAAGTAGTTTTTCCATTTTTCCCTCTAAAATTTGATGATGTCATCAAATCTTATTTTATTTTTTCCACTATTATTTTATAATTTCCTTAGGAGACCCATTTTAGACCTCAAAATTCCCCTAATGTGAATGAGCAAGGACAAGTAATCAGGAATAAAGCCAGACTTGTCTGCAAAGGATATTCACAAATCAAAGGACTTCATTACGATGAAACATTTGCCCCTGTAGCCAGAATGGAAGCTATCAGAATGTTTCTGGCCTTTGCATGCTACCAAGACTTCAAGGTATATCAAATGGATGTGAAATCTGCATTTCTGAATGGAGATCTAGAAGAAGATGTCTACATGGAATAACCATAAGGTTTCTCATTAACAGACAAAGAAGACCATGTGTGAAAACTAAAGAAGGTTCTATATGGACTAAAACAAGCTCCTCATGCTTGGTACTCAAGGCTGGATAAGTACTTGCAAAAACAAGGCTTTAAGAGAGGAGGAGTAGACATCAATCTATACATAAAAGCCCATGGAAATGAACTCCTGATTGTTGTAGTATATGTTGATGACATTATGTTTGGAAGAAACAAAGATGAGCTAGCAAAAGGATTTGCTGAAGAGATGAAATCAGAGTTTGAGATGTCTATTATTGGAGAGCTCACCTTCTACTTACGACTTCAAATTCAGCAAAAGAACACATGTACATTCATCTCACAGGAAAAATACTTAAAAGAGATGTTGAAAAAGTTAAAAATGGAAGACTGCAAACCTGTGTCAACTCCCATGATCACTGGATGCAAGCTATGTGCTGATGATGGATCTGCTAATATAGATCAAAGACTTTATATATCCATGATAGGAAGTCTGCTATACCTAACAACATCTAGACTAGACATAATGTTGGCAGTAGGACTTGTGGCTAGATATCAGGCAACACCAAAAGAAAATCACCTTCTAGCAGTCAAAAGAATATTTAGATATCTACAAGGAACTGTATAGTATGGGCTATGGTATCCAAAAGAAAATAGCTTCACATTGACAGCATATACAGATGCAGATTGGGCCAGCTATGTAGATGACAAGAAAAGCAAAAGTGGAAGTGCATTATACTTGGGAAAAATTCTGGTGGCATGGCTAAGCAAGAAACAAACATCTATCTCTCTATCTACAGTAGAAGCAGAATACATAGCAGCAGCAGCATGTTGCACACAAGTCATGTGGATGAAGCAAACCCTCCAATACATGAAGGTAAGCATTGATGAACCTATATCTATCAAATGTGATAATACAAGTGCTATAAGTATTTCAAAAAATCCTGTACTTCATTCAAAAACTAAACACATCCCAATCAAGTACCATTTCCTAAGAGAACAAGTAGCACAGAAGGTAGTGAAGTTGGAATATGTGCCAACAAAAGAATAAACAATATATATATTCACAAAACCTCTTGCTAGAGAGCCATTCGAATATCTGAGAAACAAACTAGGGGTAGTGTCTTTAGATACTACGCTCTAAAAGAAAAAGAAAGCTTCATTCCAGGGGGAGAACAGAAAAGAAGAAATCATTCCAGGGGGAGATCAGTCAACAAAGAGAGTCACAAAAGAGTCAGAGCAACTAAGCAGAGCATGAAAAAGGTCCTCACGATCAGAGTAATAGGGATGAGATTTAAAATCACATGGGGAAATAGGAAACCCTTTGCCATTGATGTCAAAGGGGAAGGAAGAGAAAACAACAGAAGAAAGGGTCCCAAAAGGCAAGCAGACGAAGTATATTGCCATCAATGCCAAAGGGGGAGACTATTGGAAATGTTGTCATTGATGGCAAAGGAGATGGAAAAGGAGACAGTTTAGAAATAGAGAGAGTCAAGAAGCAAAAAAAGAAGCAAGGCAGTACAAGACAGAGGTTGCAGAGATAGAGAAAGGAGGTAGAGCCGTGAGATGAAATGGTCGAGCAGCAAAGAAAGGCTGCAGAGAGACAGTGAATACAGAGGCAGAGTCGTTAACAAACCAACAGTGAAATGATTACAGGAGATGCGGAACCGTGCAGAAAGGGCGGAACCGAGAAGCTAAATAACAGCGGGACTCTGCGTATAAGGGTTAATACCAAGAGTTAAGCAATAAAATGTAACGCAGGTGTTAAACCTTATGGTAGTGTTATATCAAAATAATAATGAAACAGGGGTTTATATGTTAAGGCAGAGTTCATATATTGAAGTGTTGAAGAAACATGAAATGAAACCTTTGAACCGATTATATATATTTACGAAGGCGTGAAGAATTTGATGAAGCAGAACCATGAATATAAACGGAACCCTGAACATGAACATTAAAACTGGCGCTCAAAAAAAAAAAACCAGTGGGTTCGCGCGATAGTTGAAGTGGTAAGAAATATTGTCAAAATGAATGCGATATATGTCATTAATGGCCACATGTCCTAAAGCGATTTCCAAATACAACTTTTTTCGCGTGATTTTGGAGAATTATGTGACGAGCATATAATTTGTGCGATATTGCGCGTCATCCATTGGATGGGGGTCCAAAGCTCAGTTGGTGCGTGAGAGTAGATTGACCGTCCGATCAAAGGAGAAGGTATGGGGAAGAGAACCAAGGATGTGGGTCCTACATTCATAGCTGCGGAGCCAAAGTATTATGCGAATGACTGTGTATTTTGTGTTATGAAAGTTAATAAACAGGCGGAGGTTATAATGTATATTAATATACGTTGATATATATGATGGACCGAATGCAGGTTGAAGTTAACTACATGGGTTTATTATAAGGTTCATAATAAATTGAACGGGGTCGTTATATATGTCCATATATTATAATTGATATGCAAGTCACCAAAGGAGTGCTAAATATGATGGTCAGCATATAGTAGTATGTTGTGGGCCCGAGCGCTTTTACATGAATTCGGGGTTTGATACCTATTGCAATGTTAATATGTTACATGGCTAAGGCTATACTGGGAGCAGAAGCATTAATCAAACTATGGAACTCGAGAGGTTATATATATATATATATTAGTGCTGGGCTTAAGTTTGAGTCCAAGACCTAATATAATGTTGACGGAAGATATTGTGTGTGTAGTGTGGGACCCCCTACATAAAATTATGAGAATCATAACCCAAGCTGGAGGATACATAAATACAGAAGCAGCAAAGTATATATATATGCAGCGCCTTATATATATGTAGCGCTTTATAAACAAGGGACCAAAGTATATATATATATGTGTGTGTGTGTGTGTGAAGTGCTCTATTGTTCAGGCCTAATACAAATGAAGTCCTATGAGGTGGGACCCTCACAAATCGCATCGGAGAAAAGTGTGGCAGCGGAGCATGACAATAAAAGTTCCGATTGCGATTGCGATGAAGATACGGACCCGATGGGTTTGTGAACTATGACTCATATGTGCTTGAGTTCCGGCATCACAGTGAACTATTGCATCGGTACAATGAAGAGCAGTGAACAGTGAACCATCGCATCAGCACAATGAAGAGCAGTGAACAGTGAACCATCGCATTGGAGTGATTCATCGCATCGGAGTAGTATAGTGCAGTGAAAAGTGAATCATCGCATCAGAGTGAAATCAGATTATCGAAACATGCAACTGGAAGTTGCGATTGCGATTAATCGCAATCAGAATTAGTCAAGAGGTGATGCATCGCATCGGAGAATAAATCAAGCTCGTCAAGTGGGCCTGAAAGGGTATTATATGTATTAAAAAGATTTATTATTGTTATATTTCCAAGAGTTATCTGAGTTATATAACGTGGTAGTTTATATGTTAAAACTCTGTATAATTATGCCGAGATTTGAAATTGCATTATATATAAAAAGTGTTGTTACATATACATGGCAGTTACACCACGACAGTGAACAGGAGATCAAACAGAGCCGAAAAGGACAAACACAGTCACAAAAAAGACAAACTCGGTGATCCAAAACTAAATGGGTTGATTGTAATCCTCATTTTAACTGAATGTATACATTTTTTGATTGATTTATATTGTTTTTGATGCATTGGCAAGTCTCCGTAGGAAATAAAACTCCACTGTAAAACTGATAGTTGTATAAATTGCTGAGATTTTCTGAATGAGCTAGAAAAATAAGTGAGGAGGTAGAATGCAAAGAGTTAGGGCTATTGAATTTGAATTGCCTATGGAATACGAACTGTTATGAGGAAAAATGTATAAAGCATATCACATTGATGTGAAAAAAGGAAGTCAGAGAATGCAGAATTGAGGCAGAGAAGATAAGAAAGAGAGGAGCAGAAAGAGATGCTACAGAACAGAGCTGATATCTGAGGTAAATCAACAAATATTTTCTTTTGATTGAATGAGGAAGTTGGAGCTTCCCTATCAAGTTGAAGCTTGATAGATGTCCTTTGTAGCTGACTGAGGTTGGAGCCTCCTGTAGGTTGGTGCCTGCCGAAAATCAGTGGTGAGAGGGAGTTGGAGCTTGCCTTTGCATCACAACAATAATAAGATGTGGTTTTCTCCCTTTATGCGTTTCCACTTATATCTATTATCTCTATGTGTGTTTCCTATGTGTTGATATGATCTACCCAATCTGCTTAATGTTTTTTGCTCTCATAATACGTTTGGTGTCACATTAATTTAATACTTGCTGCAACATATTAAGACTGTTCACATATTAAAGTTGGTTATAAAATTAAGCTGTAAATAAGCCTGATGAAAATTTTAAAAAGCTTATGTATGTGTTAAACTGATTCACCTCCCCCTCTCAGTTTAACAAAGGATTCAACAGAATAGCTTCTCAAAGAACCTTTCCAGAGTATGCACTCAAAGTCACCCATGGATAAGGGTGGGATTCCCGCTCGGGAACACCTGTGTGCTAAAAAACACTACAAACTTAGCTAAACAGTTGAAGCGTGCAAAGAAATGTCAAATGACAAATCTAGATTTAAAATCAAATTCTAAAATTTTAGTTCTATGGTTACTGTTAGTCATCCATAATTTTGATGATATCCAAAGATGACTAAATTGCCAATCCTAAATTTCTAGAAATAATATTTCAAAGAAAGCATTATGAGTTCTAGAAATCTCACTGCCTTCATAATTCTAAGTCTATCAGTTCACCAAAATCTTCATCTATGTCTCCTAAAAGGTTATCCTGCTGTTTCAAAGAAGAAAGCTCATTTCAGGCTATTTATCCATGTTTTTATTAGTCTATTTCTCTCTGAAAATAGCCCCTTTTCCCTTTATCAACTCTTCATTTCCCTCTAAAAACGCCATTTTTTCCTTCACTAAATCCCTCATTTACCCATAAAAACCATTTAAACCTATAAAAACCCCTTTTTTATGGTTTAAACTACCTTTTTATACCTATCGAAACTTCTAAATTGGCCTAAAAAACCCCATCTTTGGCCTAAAAAGCAGTCTTTTTACAATTAAGGGTTTAAGCCCCCGAGGGCTTAAAATATTTAGCCCCCTCTGTCATACGACCTAACCCCCGCAACTTGGCGCTAAATCCTTATCCCTCTAGCCCCTTTTTCTTCCGCCCCCGGTCCCTTTTTCTCCATAGAACCGCGTTTTTTTTCTTACCCCGAGCCACCATCGCATTGGCATTTCCTTTGAAAACCCACATTTTCTTTATATACTTCCCACCCCGATAACAATACCCCAACGAGATCTACACCATAGATCCATAGGATCCAACGGTCCTCGTTTAACCCCGTCTCCAACCCATTGCACCTCCTCTCCCATCCTCTGATCGCTCGAGTATCCATCCATCCATCCCCACCATTGATCTTCAAAGATCAATGGCCACCAGGCCTCCCCTCCTACCCTTCATCCTCTCGAACTCTTCTATCCGTTCATCCCTACAATCAATGCCCACCGTTGATTAATCAAATCCAATGGTTCTCAATAAAATTTCTCCATCCAACCCCTCCAGACCCACCTCCCATTACCCTGTCGCCTCTTCCAATCATTGCTTGCCACCTGGCTCCCACTAAGACCCTCACCCATGCATCTTTCCCATCGCGCTCCTCTCCTCACCGTTGGATCTGCCCCACCTCATCCAATGGTCAGCATCACATTTCGCGCAATTTTTCCATCTGGGGTTTAATCACCCATTTTCACGTGAAAACACCGGTTTTCTGAGGGATGCGTGTCACAAAATGATTGAATCGCATTCGTTTTATGATAAACCACTTATCACCCGTTTGTCGCACTAAACAGTTATTACACTAAAAGAAGATATTATAAACTATCAAAACAGTTAATGTAAAGACAGAAAAAGGCCTCAAAGTTAATATTTTAAGCTATTTCATCCTCAGGAAGTAAAGATAGATTTATTACACAGATAAGTAGTTGAGAGACATTCCTACCTTATGCCTTGCATGGTTTTTAAGGATAGGAGTGCATTTATTATGTCATTAATAAAATTTTGAACCCTAGATGGTTCCACCTCCTCATTTTCAGCATAAATATTGCATTCGAACTCATTGTATGTTGGGAATTTGATGACTCTTTTGAAGTAATACATAGCTCTGCTGAAGTTGAAAGAAATTTGATGTTCTGGAACCTGTGGATGTTTTTACCTGTTTGTTGATGGAGAAAGCTCTGTCATTGGATCCCTGAGCTTGGCTGTTGGTGAAGTATTCTAAATTTTTGATGTTTTTCCTGTTTTCCATTCTATTTTCATTATTTTCTTGCTTACAGTAGAGTAAAAAGATTAGGCTAAGAAATGTCTCCTAGAAGCACCTTAGACCTGTTTACTCTTCACTGTCTTTATGTTTTCCTCTGCTGAAGGTTTTATTAAGTAGTTTCACTGATTTTCAACCCTTATGCTCATTTATTTCCTAAATAGTTCAATACAGTGGCCTCAAGAATGATTTATGGTTTTCCCTGCTTACTTCTTGCTATTTAAAAATTGTTTTTGAAGTCTCCCTTCATAGTACCATTTTCCAAAGTCTGCCAAAGAGGTTTGTTTTGATCGTACCCTTTGTACTTGCTCAAATAATTATTTTGAAGGTATTTATAGCTGTAATCATAGATGTTTAGGAGTTCCCTCTTCTATGAATGCAGTTATTTGTGAATCTTGAATGTTTTCTTATCCTTGAAAGTGAAATATTTGATGAAATAGAGTGTTCCTCGACTCTTAGATTTCATTTTGAAAGTTTTTCTTGAAATTGTTATTTGTTGAAGTGTGGCTTGTAGAATTCATGGTTAGCTCTGTCTATAAAATACTTCTTCATGTTCAAATGATGCTTTAAGTCCCTTTGTTGAAGATTACATATAATTAAGGATTCTTAACTACCCTTAGTTCTACTTTTCATTCTAAACCCTTAATGTTCATTTCATTTCACCTAAAAACTTTGTAGATCCAATAGCCAAGTTAGCTTTTCCCTTTGATTACCCTAATTCATCTAAAAAATTGTTACAAAATTCTACTTGACTCCATTGCCCAATGACTTGGAGATTTCCCCTTGTCTATCTATGCTCCCTAGATCATCATGTCCCACAAAAAATCAAACAAACTCATGCTTAATAACTAGCCTAAAATCAAACTTTTTCAAGCAAACAAGTCATATCTTTGCAAACATATTAAGAGATTCCTCTCTGAGACTAGGAGGGCTAGATCCTAGAGCTCTAAAGACTATTTTATAAGTTGTCTTGTCATTTAGTATGCCAATCTACTAAATCACAGGATCCCAACATTCTGGCGATCACGGTCGGATCTTTTTGCATAAAAGTCCCTAAACAAGACACTCAATATTCATTTAAGTGAAATATAGCTTCTTCAAGCACTACTAGCATAATGGAAATCATGATAGGATCTATCTGAATCAGTGGAAATCTAAGTAAACCTTAGGATTCTAAGAGACCCTTATCAAACCTTAAAGAAATCAGCTGATAATCCATAGAGTAGACTCTGTTTGTTTCATCACCTTAGCTAAGGTTTGAATCAAGTATAGGACACTCTCATAACCAGAAAACCACATAAAAAACTTAGAAAAACACAAAACATTTCAGATTGGTTTTTAAATAAACCATTGGTGGTGGACCATAAAACATTTTACCTTCAGAAAAGCTAAAAATTTCCACCTGGCGACTCCATTAGCACCAGTAGGCCTATTACCTCATTACTACTCCAGATTTCTTTGAAACTGTGTTAAAAATCCTTGAGGACGTTTAGAAACCTAGTTCCCTATTATAGAAATCACTGTGAGAGGAAAAATCTTGAAAAAAAGTCCTAAAAACTTCAAACCTCTCTAAATTTTGGAAACTAAAATCTGGCTTCACATAGGATTAACACTAGATCTCATCCAGATCCTAATCCCCCTACCATAGTTGACAATCCAGAAAGGATTTTGTGGCAAACTTCTAGATCTGGAAAACCAACTACTGATGGGACTATCCTAAGGACAAGATCTGTCCCTGAAAAATCTTACAGTCCTATAAGATCCTCACTTTGACTTACCTTTCACAAAGAACCTATTTAGAAATAAATCTCATAGTGATTTAAACCAAGCTGACTTTGAAACCATAGATTTGCAACAGATTTTTAGCAGAGAAGATTCACCTTCTACTCCACCTGATTCTCAGCTTCTTCACCATTTCAGCTCCTTCCATAACAAATCTGCTCATCATCAGTTTGCTGGTCCAAGTGTTTCTTCTACTCCTATCCACACCTCCACTGTTTAAAACACTCCATTTCAGCCCACTTTCCCTCTTGTTAATCCACCTCTTGTAAATCCCCCATTATTTCCTATTATGGCAGCATGGTATGCTCCACTGGTGTTACCACAACCTCTGGTTCCCCTACCAAATGACTACCAATCCAAAATTCCTCATTTCACTGGAAATGAACCTACTACTGCCCAAGAACTGTAGATAAAATGAATGATGCCTTTGATTATATGGAAATAGAAGAAGAGACCATCAAGATGAGAATTTTTGCTCAAAGTATAGGAGGAGAAGCCAGGAAATGGTTTAAGGGCTTAAATCCTCACAGCATAAGTGATCTCCCTTCTTTATATCAAACATTCATAAACAAATGGAAAATTAGGAAGAACCCTCTCCAAATCCTTTCAGAATATACCAATCTCAAAAGAAACAGTGGGGAAGGTGTCCAAGAGTATTGCACTAGATTCAATAGTGTTTATAATGCACTTCCCCCAGACATGAAACCTCCATTAGGCTTAGCCTTGGCTAAATTTCCAGAAGGCTTTGATCCTGAAATGGCCTACCAACTAAGAGAAAGAGACCCCTCAACTTTAGAAGACATGCACAGGGGAGCCTTAAGTGTAGAAGCAAATCTGATTGAGAAAAGAGCTAGGTTGAGAGTAGAGAAAAGAGTTACATACAGGGATGATACAATGCCATCAACCTCATCATCAGATACTAAAATTGATAACTTAGTGAAGGTAATGGAGAGAATTCTTGAAAAGATAAATATGAATGATATAATACCCCTAGAGAAAACCAAAATAACCCCCAAAACATAAATAGAAATACAAATTTCAGAAGAGACCCAAATCAAGATAGGCAAAGAGATAATGACGAATAGATTAGGCCTCCCTTTCAACAGAACTATATTGATCAAGAAGAAGAAAGGGAAGTTGAAAGGTTGGAAGAAAATTATGTGAATCTGATAGGGTTTGACAATGAGACAGATGTTTTTCTCACTGAAGAAGAACAAGGATTCTTCTCTTCAGAACAAATTGAAAACAACCATGAATATTCTAAATATTACATATTGGGGTTTGAAAATGCAATCATGGAGGTACACAAACAATATAATCTTAGAAGCAAAGGGAGCCCAGAAATTTCCAATGACAAAAACACTAGTACTACTGTTGAGAAAACTTCAGAAAATCAGCCTAAAAAGACAGCAGTAGCACCAACACTATGACCAATAAAACTGATATAAATAAAGAAAAAACAGTCAACCAAGTGTTGAACAAAGCTGCCCTAGTACTTTTGCTAGTGGCCCTAACAAATCTGTCCCAAATAAAAGTCCAAATTAAAATCAGCAAATCAGAATTGCTGAAAGAATTGTAAATGACAAAACAAATGTAAATATGTCAAGAACAATAGTTCCTTTCAGCCTTGAAGGGGAAATTGCCAAGATTAAAATCACCATACCCTTAGTTGAACTAGTAACTTAGGATGTATATAAAAACCAAGTTTTAAAAGCTTTGAATATAGGCAGTGACACTGATACTTTAAACTTGATAGATGATAAACCAGAGTTATTGTTTGGTCCCAAAGTCGAAGGAAAATACCAAGAAGGGGCTGTCCCTCCCTTCTATGTCAGCCTGAATATACATGACAAAATCTTGCATAATTCCATGCTAGATTCAAGTGTTTCACACAATCTTATGCCTAAAGTAGTAATGGAAATCCTAGGCCTAGAAATTACTAAACCATACAAAGACCTATACTCCTTTGATTCAAGCAGGGTCAAATTCTTAGGCCTAATCAAATATTTGTGTGTCAACTTGGCACAAATTCTTGCTAAGAGTCTAGTAATGGACATAGTAGTAGCTGACATTCCCCCTAAGTATGGTATGCTTCTATCTAGATCATATGGAGCCAAACTACAAAGGAGCCTTCAAATGGACATGTCTTATGCCACCATCCCGGTATTTAACCAAACTAGAAGACTATACAGGGAATCCCACATGAAATACATGGTGAGCAACATAGATAGACCAAACAATTCTCCTATCTACTCCATCCATTCAAATTTGGATTCCTTTATCTTATATAATGAAGATGAAATCAGCCAAGAAGAAAAGGAAAACAAAGGAGAACTTAGTCTACCAGAACAGTCAAATCTACCATCAACTCAAGAAAAGAACAGTCCATATTTTAGCAACCTTGAATAATAGAAAGAAAATGAAAATGAGAGTGAAATACCTTGAAAAATAAACTTTGATGGCACTTGTAGCAAATTAAGTGCAGGGGATGGTGTATGGATATAGAACACAAACAAAGGATTTTCCTATAAACTGGATTTTCCATGCACAAATAACATTGCTAAATATGAAGCCCTCCTTATTGGCCTACAATTACTCAAAGATTTAGGAGCTAAAAGAATATCAGTCCAAGGGGATTCTGAGCTAATTATCAGACAAATTAAAGGGGAATATTTAACCAAAAACCCAAAACTCAGAGAATATAGAAATGCTGCCCTTGATCTCCTAAAAACCTTTGAAAAATATGAACTCATTTTCATCCCAAGAGCTCAAAATCATCTAGAAAATGAACTTGCCTTTGCTGCTAGTAATTGCCAAATACCACAGAAAAATGAACAATCTGACATAAAGGTAAAAAACAGACCTACAATACCTGACAATGATGATTATTGGCAAGTGTTTGAAGGAGACAAACACATAGATGATTTTATGCAATCAAAGATTCACGACTTTGCCATACCAACACCTATTTCAAGCCAGGAAGAAAATTGTTTTAATGAAGAACAAAACCCTGAAACAGAGCTATCTTTTTTTGCTGATATAAGCCATTTTGAACATCCTTTTAGAGTAGAAATAATTGACAATACAGACAAGAAAGACCTGGAAGTGTTACAATGTAAAAATGATATAATTCCAAGAGGTCTTACACCATTAGAACAAATTTTTTATTTCAACGATGTAGCCAAAGAACCAAGGATGGAGCCTATAGAAACAAACATAGAAGAACATAACATAGGTAGCCTAGCAGAACCTAAAATTATAAAGCCATCCAACACTCTCCCAGCTCATATCAAACAACAATACATAGAAATTTTCAAAGAATTTAAAGATGTGTTTGCATGGGGATACAAGGATCTAAAATCATATGATACCAGAATCATTCAACACAAAATTCCTCTTAAGAAAAATTAGAAACCTTTCAAACAAAAAATCAGAAGGATAAACCCTATTTTATTGCCTCTATTTGAGAAAGAGATTAAGAATATGTATGATGTTGGCATCATAGTTCCTATCAGGTATTCAGAATGGGTTTCCAACTTAGTATCTGTTAGGAAAAAGACTGGGGAAATTAGACTCTGCATTGATTTCAGAAATCTAAATAGAGCCTCCCTTAAAGATAACTATACCTTGCCAAAAATGGATAATATACTTCAAAGGGTGGTTGGGTCTAAAATAATTTCACTGTTGGATGGGTTCTCAGGTTACAATAAGGTTTTAGTACTCCCAAGTGATCAACATAAAACTGCTTTTACTACACCTTGGGGTACATTCATGTATGTCAAAATGCCATTTGGTTTAATGAATGCAGGGGCCACCTTCCAAAGGGCCATGGACATAGCCTTTTCAGAATACATAGGTTATTTTATAATCATTTACCTTGATGACATTATTTTTTTCTCTAAAATTGATGAACACTTGATTCATTTAAGAAAAGTTTTTGAAAAATGTAGGAAATATGGCTTATCTTTGAATCCCAAAAAGACACTCTTTGTTCTGTTCTCCAAGAAGGAAAGCTTCTTGGCCACATAATTTCTGAAGAGGGAATCAAAGTAGACCCTAAAAGGATTAATGGCATATTGAAAATCAGCCATCCTAGAAACCTCAAATAATTACAATCTTTCATTGGGAAGATAAATTTTTTAAGGAGATTCATCCCCAACCTTGCTCAGCTATTGAGAAATATCACAAACATTCTAAATAAAGAGATAGGTGTTAAATGGACAATACAAGCTAAGCAATCATTTGAACTAGTGAAACAAGCTCTTACTCAAACACCGGTTCTCATAAGTCCTGATTTCACCAAATATTTTTATATAATTTCCTTTGCATCTGAACATACAATAGCTGCATTGTTACTGCAAAAGAATGAAATGGGGCATGAACAACCTATATCATTTTTTAGTAGGGCCTTAATACATTCTCCACTCAAGTATAACATCATGGAGAAACAAGCCTTAGCATTGGTAAAAGAATTGAAAGACTTTAGAGTCTACATTTTTCATTCTCACATCATTTCTTTTGTCCCACATACTGTTGCCAAAGATATTCTAAGTCAAGACCTTGATGGTAAAAGGGGAAAATGGATTTATATTATTCTAGAATATGACTTAGAAATTAGGCCTACCAAACTAATCAAAGGGCAGGGATTAGCAAAACTCATGGCTGAATCAAACTTCCAAGCACTAGATATGAATATGGTTGATGTTTTGGAAGAAACAGAAGAATTCATAGCTCCATTTATTGAAGAAAATTTTTTGAATTCACTTTGGTATGCTAATATCATATATGCACTGCTTTATCTGAATACCCCTCCTTCTCTGTCTAAAACTAAAGCTAGATTTTTGAAGCAAAAAGCTTTAAGTTATTGCATATTAGATGGGGTTTTATATTGGAAGAATGTTGTTGGAATATTGCTTAAATGTTTGCTTGAGGTTGATGCAGGAAAAATTATGCATGAGCTGCATGAGGGAGAATGTGGAGGACATCTTTACTGGAAGACTACAGCAAATAAAATCCTCAGATCTGGTTACTATTGGCCCACCCTTTTCCCAGATACTTAGAAACTTGTCATGTCTTGCCATAAGTGTCAATTTTTTTATGGAAAGAGGAAACTCCTACCTTTACCCTTACATCCCATTAGTGTTGAGGCTCCCTTTCAAAAATGGGGCTTAGACTTCATTGGGGAAATTCACCCATCTTCATCAGCCCAACATAAGTGGATCCTCACTGCCACTGACTATTTTACCAAATGGATAGAAGCCATACCTTCTAGGAATTCTACTGACTCTGTCATTATCAAATTCCTTGAAACCAACATACTATCCAGATTTGGTTGTCCTAGAAAAATCATCATAGACAATGCTACTGCCTTCAAATCTAAAATAATGGTTTACTTTTGCCATAAGTATCATATTACCTTGGGTCATTCCACCGCCTACTATCCTCGAGGAAATGGATTAGATGAATCCTCCAACAAAAGCCTTGTCAATATTATCAAAAAACTATTGGAACAGAATCAGAAATCATGGCATAGTAAGATTATTCATGCTTTATGGGTTGATATATTAACCACCAAAAAGTCAATAAATATGTCCCCCTATCAGCTGGTTTATGGTGTGGATGCAGTCTTCCCAACCTCTTTAGGAGTTCCAGTCATGAAAATCCTTCAAGAAATACAAACTGAAGAGAATGATATGTAGAGAAGGATAAATCAGACCATCCATTTACAGCAGTCCAGAGAGGAAGTATATAAGATAACACAAATAGTCCAAGAAAACATCAAGAAGTTATTTGACAAAAGGACTAAAGAAAATTATTTCCAAGTTGGAAATGTAGTTCTAAAGTTGGATTCTAGAAGGGAAGAAAAGGGAAAACATGGAAAATTTGAAAATCTATGGAAAGGGCCCTACATTATTCATTCTATCAGGGGTCACAATGTGTTCTTTCTGCAAGAGCTGAATGGAGAAGATTTATTTGGAGGTCTTGTCAATGGCAGGATGCTCAAACACTATTTCTGCCAAGAGTCCTAAATTTCAAAGCTTTTTTTTTTCACTGCATATAACATTGCTTCTCAAATTTGAAAAAAGAAAAAAAAAAACAACAAAAAAAACAATAGAAAAAAAAAGAGGGCATATTCAAAAGAGGTACAACCCCATACCCAAAAAAGAGAATTTTCTGAAAGTGAGAAAATCTAAGTGCCACTGCTGATTAAGAATTGATATATTTTTCAGTCATCTAGCTTAAACATGGCTGAACATACTTTCAATTTACTGCTGATAGGTTGGTGAATCAGATTTTCCAAACAATTTAATCTTGGCTTATCAGTAGAGTAGATTAGGATAGAAGAAAAATGGTTCAAACATGCTCAAAATTTGAACCAAGAATCAAAATAAACGATGGCTCTAGCATGATAAAAACTTGGGCCAAAGAGAGAAAGAAAGGTTGGTTCTAATATGCTAAAATTTGAACCAGGAAAAGAAGAAGAAGACAACTCAAAAGATCAAAATCAAGAGCTGGAAAAAGAAAAGAATGTTGTCTTTAATTTTTAGATCTTAAGCCTTCACATTTTGTTTTATTTTTCTACAAATAAAGTCTATGTGCAACTTGTACATACAGCCACAGACACCATAGAAGATCAAACAATCTAATCCTGATTTGACTATGTTTAAATTTCCTGTTTTAGAAATAGAGAATAAAATTTTTCAAACAGCTTAATCTTGACAGATAGTAGCTTAGGTAGAGAACTAATGAGTTCAAATGCTTAATCTGGACTCTTGGAAGAAATAAGGATAGGATTAGCTAGTTTGTTTCTGTTTTAAAAAATTAAATGTCAAAGAGTTTTCTAGTTCAAATGCACTCAAAAAGGAAGAAAAAATGCTAGGACAAGTAGGATTGGGTAGGAAGAGATGTTTTTTGAAGAAATTACATGTTGCAGATTGATAAAAGTTTTATTTTTCAGAGAAAGATCAGCAAGAAAAGAAGAAATATGCCCATTGGATTAAGAAATGGTCTCTTGAAAGCCAGAGATTAATAAGCTGAGGTTCTGGACACCTAAAAAGATAGTTGTCCTCCCCAATTGGAGCCACTGTAATTTATCCATAATTCTGATGATATCCAAAGATGAGTAAATTGCCAATCCTAGATTTCTAGAAATAATATTTCAAAGAAAGCATTATGAGTTCTAGAAATATCACTGCCTACATCATTCTGAGTTTGTCAGTTCACCAAAATCTTCATCTATGTCTCCTAAAAGGTTATCATGCTGTTTCAAAGAAGAAAGCTCATTTCAGGCTATTTATCCATGTTTTTATTAGTCTATTTCCCTCTGAAAATAGCCCCTTTTCCCTTTATCAACTCTTAATTTCTCTCTAAAAACCACATTTTTTCCTTCACTGAATCCCTCATTTACCCATAAAAACCCTTTAAACCTATAAAAACCCTTTTTTAATGGTTTAAACTACCTTTTTATACCTATCGGAACTTCTAAATTGGCCTAAAAAACCCCATTTTTGGCCTAAAAAGTAGTCTTTTTACAATTAAGGGTTTAAGCCCCCAAGGGCTTAAAATCTTTAGCCCCCTCTGTCATATGACCTAACCCCTGCAACCTGGCGCTAAATCCTTAGCCCTCTAGCCCCTTTTTCTTACCCCGATCCCCCATCACATCGGCATTTCCTTTGAAAACCCACATTTTCTTTATATACTTCCCACCTCGATAACAATACCCTGACGAGATCTACACTGTATATCCATAGGATTCGACGATCCCCGTTTAACCCCATATCCAACCCATTTCACCTCCTCTCCCATCCTCCGATCGCCCGAGTATTCGTCCATCCATCCCCACCGTTGATCTTCAAAGATCAACAACCACCAGGCCTCCCCTCCTACCCTTCATCCTCTCGAACTCTTCTATCCGTTCACCCCTACAATCAATCCCCATTGTTGATTCATCAAATCCAATAGTTTTCGATAAAATTTCTCCATCCAATCCCTCCAGACCCACCTCCCATTACCCCGCCACCTCTTCCAATCATTGCTTGCCACCTGGCTCCCACTAAGACCCTCGCCCATGCATCTTTCCCATCGCGCTCCTCTCCACACCGTTGGATTTGCCCCACCTCATCCAACGGTCAGCATCACATTTCACGCAATTTTGCCATCCGAGGTTTAGTCGCCCATTTTCACGTGAAACCACCGGTTTTCTGAGGGACACGTGTCGCGAAATGATTGAATCGTGTTCGTTTTATGATAAACCACTTACCACCCATTTTTCGTGCGAAAACCGTCGACGGTTTTCGCAAAACCGCCAATCCGTTTTTCGTGCCAAAGTCATTTTAAACCCTAAATTTTATGGTTTTTTCCATTTCCTCCCTCTGCAGCATTCCTCTACTGCTCCTCCGCCACTCCATCAGCCTCTATAAAGCAGTTTTAAGCCCTCGCGCAGGTTTTTATAATGTGTTTGATGGTTGTTTGCAGGTTCAATGATGGAGGAGGCTATTAACAGTCCAAGACAGTGCTAAGGCTGAGGATCATAGTCCTATGTGGCCCAAAAATCAAAGAAAAAAGAGCTAAAGGGGTTATATAAAAGGTTCAAACCCTCGACCGGTTATCAAACCCTCAGTGCACCAAAATAAACCCTGCACACAAAAAAACAAAGAAGAATCAGTGAAGTAAGAAGAAAGGAAAAGATGGAGTTTAAAGCTTAAATAAAAGGGGGATAAAGGCGAGATTAAAGGCCAAAAAAACATAGATTAAAGGCTTAAAGGACGATTAAAAAATAGAAATGCGGTTAAAGGACAAATGAACAAAAGTTCAAAAGAATCCGAAAGGTTTCAAAGACATAAAGATGATGATAAAGGCAGACAAAGGGTTAAAGGTTTAATTGGCAGATTAAGAAAAAACAAACATAGTTAAAGACAGGTGAAATAAGTTTAAAAAGGTCTGAAAGGAGATAGAGGAATAGAGCAAATGATCTAAGAAGTGATAAAGAAAAAGACAACAAAGAAGATTAATTAAAAAAGCAGATTGAGGCTAAAAGGCCTTAAAACACAGTTTTATGATGAAATCAAGGCAAAATAGGCTTAATGATAGCCTCAGATACATCAAAGGAGAAGTTATTCACTTGATAAATCAAAATTGACACCTTTCACTTACTTTATACCTCAAAAGACAAATAAAAAATTATTACACTAAAAGAAGATATCATAAATTGTCAGAACAGTTAATGTAAAGACAAAAAAAGGCCTCAAAGTCAATCTTTTCAGCTATTTCATCCTCACGAATTAAAGACAGATTTATTACACAGAGAAGTAATTGAGAGACATTCCTACCTTATGCCTTGCATGGTTTTTAAGGATAGGAGTGCATTTACTATGTCATTAATAACATTTTGAACCCTAGATGGTTCCACCTCCTCATTTGCAGCATAAATACTGCATTCAAACTTATTGTATGTTGGGCATTTGATGACTCTTTTGAAGTAATACATAGCTCTGCTGAAGTTGAAAGAAATTTGATGTTCTGGAACTTGTGGATGTTTTGACCTGTTTTTTGATGGAGAAAGATCTGTCATTGGATCCCTGAGCTTGGTTGTTGGTAAAGTATTCTAAATTGTTGATGTTTTTCCTATTTTCCATTCTGTTTTCATTATTTTCTTGCTTACAGTAGAGTAAAAAGATTAGGCTAAGAAATGTCTCCTAGAAGCACCTTAGACCTGTTTACTCTTCACTGTCTTTATGTTTTCCTCTACTGAAGGTTTTATTAATTAGTTTGACTGCTTTTCAACCCTTATGCTCATTTATTTCCTAAATATTTCAATACAGTGGCCTCAAGAATGATTTATGGTTTTCTCTGCTTACTTGTTGCTATTTAAAAAAAAAAATTGAAGTCTCCCTTCATAGTACCATTGTCCAAAGTCTGCCAAAGAGGTCTGTTTTGATCATACCCTTTGTACTTGCTCAAATAAATGTTTTGAAGGTCTTCATAGCTATAATCAAAGATGTTTAGGAGTTCCATCTTCTATGAATGCAATTATTTGTGAATCTTGAATGTTTTCTTATCCTTGAAAGTGAAATCTTTGATGAAATAGAGCGTTCCTCGACTCTTAGATTTCATTTTGAAAGTTTGTCTTGAAATTGTTATTTTTTGAAGTGTGGTTTGTAGAATTCATGGTTATCCCTCTCTATAAAATACTTCTTCATGTTCAAATGATTCTTTAAGTCCCTTTGTTGAAGAGTACATATAATTAGGGATTCTTAACTGCCCTTAGTTCTAATTTTCATTCTAAACCCTTAATTTTCATTTCATTTCACCTTAAAACTTTTTAGATCCAATAGCCAAGTTAGATTTTCCCTTTGATACCCCTAATTCATCTACAAACTTGTTACAAACTTCTACTTGACTCCATTGCCCAATGACTTAGAGATTTTCCCTTGTCTATCTATGCTGCCTAGATCATCATGTCCCACAAACAATAAAAAAAAATCATGCTTAATAACTAGCCTAAAATCAACCTTTTTCAAGCAAACAAGTCATATCTTTGCAAACATATTGAGAGATCCCTCTCTAAGACTAGGAGGGCTAGATCCTAGAGCTCTAAAGACTGGTTTATAAGTTTCCTTATCATTTAGTATGCCAATATGCTAAATCACAGGATCCCAACAGTTACCTTCATCTTCCTTTTATTCTTTGTGAGCCTCCCCTAGCCTTGGCCCACCTCATAACTGCACTGCACATGTGGCCACTAGCCTCCATTAAGACTATGTTTTATCTCCATGATCTCCATCATCTTTTCATTTAATCTCCACTCTCTCCATCATGTGTGAATTTAATGCACCACTTCCTCCATCATCTGATCATTAGTGCTCTATGATCTTACTTTTATTCCTCCATGATCTTACTTTGACTCCTCCATTATCTCCATGATCTTATCATTAATGATGCATGATCTCCACTCTTCCTTCATTAATAAGCTGATCCAATACTCCATAATGCTGATCTATTATCTAAATAACCCAACTACACACACCAAAATTGGATTTTATTCATCTATGGGGTTTATAGGTCCCTCCACCTTCTTATTTACTTAATTAATTAGAAAAAGTAAGAACTTTAATATTCCAATAATCTAATGGAAAATTTGGAATATTATAGTCCTCCCCACAAAAATTTTTCTTGTCCTCAAGCAAATGAAAAATTATATGTTGTATCAATCCATATTCCTCAAAATGGCATCCTCATATGGAAGGTATCCCCATCTTCTCCAATGTGTTATGACTGCGCAGCTCCATAACTGCCTCTCTGGAATGTCTAGAATGGCTTTCAAATGTATAGTTAGATGCCTCTCCTCATCAATGAATCTCCAAGTGGAAACCATCTGTTGTACAAGAGCCTCCTATATGCATGAGGTATATGAAGTGGAGTGGTTTCTTTCCCAAGTGGAAAAGCCCAACTCATAATCTATCTCTCCAACCCATGCTACATTGAGGATGTTGTGTCTCTCCATGCTTCCATCCTTGGTCCTGTTGACCTTTCTTGTCCAAGCATCATCTCAACATTGTGAAAAATAAGAAGTAGATGTATATTGGTTGACATATAAAATGTTGGACCATACTCTCCCAGCAACAACCACTACAGCAATTCCTCTTGTTGCCATATCACACCATCATCATACCAAGTAGAGTGACCATAGAGTCTCTTAAGAGAAGCCACCGTAGCAATGCCTCTTGTCACCACATCACATCATCATCATACCAAGTATGGTGGCCATACTCTCCTAATATAAGCCAACACAGTAATGCCTCATGTTGCCATCCTCCATCATAATCATGCAAGGTATGGGAGAATCTCAACCCATACTCTCCCAAGAGTAACCAAAGCAACAATGACTCTTGCTACCACCTCACATCATCATAATGCAAGTCATGGAGTAATAACATACTGATTGACATGTAGAATGTCATATCAGACCAATACATCCAAGCTCCCTGCTGCCACATCATGTGAGTGCCATGCAATGTCACAAACAACAACACACCCATTGACATAGGATATGTCATATGATGGCCAAAATATCTCAAAAATAACCAACGCAATCATGCCTCCTGTTGATGCATCACACCATTGCTATGCAAGGCATGGATCATGCAAATGTGAAATTATGGGTAGTAACCATACTCACCCAAAAGAAACCAACGCATCCATACTTCTTGCTTCCTTGTATCATAGATTTGCAAGTAGCCTTTCAACCACTTTCTCATCATCTTCACCCATCCATCCCAATGTGGGTGATGACTCCTATCATGCTGCAACTTGATATCCACCCAATGGAGAATAGCATCCCTCTCAATCTGATGATAATATTTTCACTCCATGATATGTTGAAGTGAAACCTCCTTAAGGTCTCTCCATGAGATACTCTCATCCATTACCCAATAGAACCGATGAGGCTCCAAATATATTGTAGGTAGAATCTCCTCTTTTATCTGTGAGATGCTTATCAAGAAGACTCCATCCTGATAATGGAAAATGATATACATCACAAGATGTCTGCCCTCTATCATCTGTCCCTCCAATGCTTCATGAGTGAAGCGGTCCTAGGAATGTTCCAAGAATAATTAGGTCCCCAACTCATCACTTTTTCTCAGTGACAGCGCTGTTGATCTCCATGATGGTGCATTTTTTGTCTCATGGCCATACACAATGATAAAATCATAGCCCGACATTGTACTGATTAGGACTATGCTCATCCCATTCTCCGAAACTCCACAGTTCAACTCAAAGTGTTGTGTGTAGCTCAATACTGAACAACTGGGATGGCTATACATCTCATCCTTGAGCAAGTCAAGCATCCTTTGCACAGTGATAGTTTGTTGCTCCAAATTAGCAAGGTGATCTAACCCTTGGTTATGCAATTACCCTAATGGCATGATCCCACAAATCTCAATCTGAGGTGCTAAAATGATATGGGATGGACATGTTTGGAAACCTTGGATAAGTTGATACTTGGGAACATCTTGCAAAGCTACAAGAGTTCCTCCAACTGGTGCAATGGATTCTCCAACTACTCGTAATGATGATGGTTGTTCCTCTTCTACTGTACCAACACTAGAATCTTCCTCCTCTTCCTCATGCATCTCCTGAATCATGCATGGGACTCCCAATGTCAAGAGCTCAATATCATCTTGCAAAGATGCAAGTTCTCCTTCTCCTGATGCAAGTACTTCTGCAGCTAGTGGTGGTGGTAGTTGCTCCTTTTCCGGAGTGATAATGCTCATTAGGGTAATTTTGAGGTCTAAAATCGGCGTCCTAAGGAAATTATAAAATAATAGTGAAAATAATAAACTAATATTTGATTAAATCATCAAATTTTGGAGGGAAAAAAGGAAAAACTAATTTTTCAACTTGTATTTTCAACTTATCTCCCTATGGGTTTACTCAAATTTTGAGCCGAAACACTTGTTCGAAGTAAAATTTTATTTCTCATCCAAGGAGTACACATGTTGCATACTTTCGATGGACTCTGCTACTCGAAAAATGATAAATACATGAAAAATGTGATTGCAAACACATGTTTTCATGTATTTCTAATTTTTCGTGTAGTAAGGTCCATCGAACGTATGTAACATGGGTATTAATTGGATGAGGAATTAAATTTTGCATCCAATGAGTACTCCCAATCAAAATTTGAGTAAAACCGTAGGGAGATAAGTTAAAAATACGAGTTAAAAAGTAGTTTTATTATTTTATTATATTTTATTATTTTTACTTTTTTACTTCAAAAATGGTGAATCATCCCCCATGGTTCACATCATCATCTTGAATCCTATTGGTTCTTATAAAGTTTATTTTTGTTGTACATTTTTCTTAGGAGGCCCATCTTAGACATCAAAATTCCTGTAATGGACATCTTCGTTTTTCTCCTCATGTACTTTCTCATCAATGATGGGAAATGTCTCTATGGAAAGTGTCTCTGATTTTCTTCTATCAAACTTATTTACTACCCTTTGGGTGAAATCTGCATAAGCAGACACTCTTTCATGTTTCAAATGATTGAACCACCAATCCCTTGCTTCACCCTTAAGGTGCAGTGCTGCAATCTTAACAGCCTCTTTCTGCTACTGGATGTAGCAGGAAGAATGCATCTAACTTCTTCCTCCAATCCTTTGTTGTGATTGTGGATGACCCATCAAATGTAGGCAAGAAGAATCTATTCTATATTTTCCTCTTTCTTCTATTGCTGCTGCGGGATCTCCATTCTTATTTGATCTGGAAAAAGTTAGATTCTCCTTGAACTATCTTGTTTGAGATTTGTACTTTGCAAGATAATTACTTAGAGTCTCATGCTCCAAGTTTCCTCCATATCCATGCCATTCACCTTCCTCTTCAAGGAAAGTGGACATAGTAGATTGTTGTGGAGCTCTTTGCATTGTCAGTTTCTTCTGCTGCTGATAGGAAGTGATTGGAGCTCTCCCTTATCATTTGTTTGACCTCCTTGGAAACTTCCTTCCTCCAATGGATCTACATGACTGGACTGTGCAATTCCTGAGGGAACTGCTGCTGCGTGGAGGTGTATAATGACGGCCTGATGCCAGATATCAAAATGATTCTCCTAGAAGACTGAGCTGAAAGCACAAGGTGAAAGGATAAATCCTCCACCGGTTTCCTAGTTGAAATGCTAGAAACAAACTCCTCCTCTCAAACCCTCAAGAAGGAATACATAATTCCTGAGTCTGAATTTGTTGTAGAGAGGGTCTGAATGTGTCACTAATTCCTGATGATGAATAGATTCTCAAAGAACCTTTCCAGAATAGGCACTCAAATTCACCCATGGATAAGGGCGGGATTCCTGCTCAGGAACACCCGTGTGCTAAAAAACACTACAAAATTAGCTAAACAGCTGAAGCGTGCAAAGAAATGTCAAATGACAAATCTAGATCTAAAATCCAATTCTAAAATCTAAGTTCTATGGCTACCTTCATCTTCGTTTTATGATTTGTGATCCTCCCCTAGCCTTGGCCCACCTCATAACTGCGCTGCACATGTGACCACTAGCCTCCATGAAGACTGCGTTGTCTCTCCATGATCTCCATCATCTCTACATTTAATTTCCACTCTCTCCATCATGTGTGAATTTAATGCACCACTTCCTCCATAATCTGATCATTAGTGCTCTATGATATTACTTTTATTCCTCCATGATCTTACTTTGACTCCTCCATTATCTCCATGATCTTCTCATTAATGATGCATGATCTCCACTCTTCCTTCATTAATAAGATGCTCCACTACTCCATAATGATGATCTATTATCTAAATAACCCACATACACACACCAAAAGTGGATTTTATTCATCTATGGGGTTTATGGGTCCCCCCACCCTCTTATTTACTTAATTAATTAGAAAAAGTAAGAACTCTAATATTCCAATAATCTGATGGAAAATTTGGAATATTACATGAGATCAATGGAGGGGAAACCTTTTCACGACCCCCTTGAAAATTTCTTTTTAACGGCCAGGGTGGGTCTAAAAAGTAGTTTTCTCATGGCAGACCCTCATCAACATGTTGCCTCCACAACATTTTGCACCTTCGCCTTCCCCCCCGCTCAAAACCATTTACCGCCGCCTACTCCCTCCAAAATCCACTTTCCTCCCATCGTCAGTTATGACTCCCACCAATGGTCTTTGAATTTTATCCCCTGACCATTTACCAAAGTTGAACAAAAGGTTGACACTTGTACATCTCGTTAAAACTCCGCTCCCTTACCGTTATCCTCCATGTACCATTAGGCCTGCTCCATAACTATTGTCTAGTCGTTTCATCACCTGCCAGCTCCTGTATAGTTAGCATTAAACCTCCACGATCATAGTTTCACAATAGTCACCCCATAACGGTAATCCAAGAAGCATTATAAATAAAACCTCTCCATACCTTATACCACCTTCGATTCATTTACCATTTGTTGTCGAATTGCAATTTTTATAGGAGATACATTGCACTATCATCTCAGCTTGTTGTCATCTTGTCAGATAGAAATTTATTTTACAGAGAATCTCTTATATCTGCTAACAGCTTAACAGTCATATTCCTTCTCTATTCCTTTTCATATGACATGGCCCCCAAGGGAAAAATCCGAAAACCAACCTCTGAGGAAAGGGCCTATTTTTCCTACCCTGGTCAATCTAGACCATATCCCATTAGTTGATTCATACTTCAAAATCACTGACACTGAGTGCGAATTCAAACTTCGTGAATTGCACCTATGGCTAAAAAAAAATTATTTGGATCAGCAAGATGATATCAAGCTCTGGTAATCCATGTTACCTCTATTTTCATTCCCTCAAACTTATGAATTCCCAGATCTAGTCACCTAGTGCCAAACCAAGTATGATCCCATAAAAAGAGCAGTGGTAGCTCAGAATGGAAACATTTTGACATCTATCAAACCATTAACAACATGTTACTGATCCCACATAGTGATTCTTTAAGACTTTTCTCCCAAGCAACTCTTATGGAGTTATACCATAATCTTACTTTCCCTCAGAGAGCACAAAATTTTGAGACCTTCCTTCCTGATGATGCCGAATTGCCAAAGAAAAACCCTCCTTATCCATCCTCCATGTTTCTTGAGGCTACCAAACACATCATCTCATTAATTTCTTGTTTATTAGGATATCTAGATAATAGAACAATATATGAACCCATCCTTGGCTATTTTTTTATCTTTTCTAAAGACCATAAGCCTGCATTCATGTATAATTACAACCAATTTTTGGCTGATAATATGCATGAACAATTGATGAATTTAACAACCCAAGGAATGTTTAAGTACACCATTGTACTTATTCATATGTTTCTACTCCAGCAGGGAGATTCATTTCCCATCACATCGTATAAGAAGGATGAACATGGAATTAATCAGTTAGTAATTCATTGGAGAGATTTGGTCAGATATATTTCAGATAATTTTTGTTTTGCAGGATTCATTGATTCATTCATCCATCCAGTTGCCCAACTTCTTAGCAATCAGAATGAGCCCATAATTGTCCAGGACATCAAAAATTTTCTTCATTTGAGAGATTAGGTTAAACTGGAGACTGGTATTTATACCAGAATTACACAAAGATTCAAGTATATGGCTGCGAGATAACACCATATAAACTACCAAAATATGTTCCAATGATAATTTTATGTTTGGAATATATTATCCAAATGATTAACATGGATGAATTAAATTTTGTTTTAGGGAAGAGAAAATCACAGTTTAAGATTAAATCAAAGATAGGTTCCTTAATATGCAATACTAAATCAACATGGATTGAGTTAGATGCTATTCTTAAAAGAATGAATTTCCAGCCAATATTCACTTGGTATTATGATCCTTTCAGCATTATTTCAAACCTAAGGGTTGAGATGAAAACAACTCCATATAATCATACACCTAGGCCTCAAATTGAAAAGTTTATGAATCAGGATTAGTGGATAGAGAATACATTACAGGAGGCAAAGGAGAAAATCCTTTCCACATATACTCTGAAGACTCCAATTTCCCAAGACAAACAACAGAAAATTCCCAGAGAAGAAACATAGGATTCTGTAGATATGGTCAAATAATTCATTATCCAACAAAAGAAGCAGAAGACTGACTTTACTATTTCTATAGAGCAAAGACAAAAAGAGCTAGAAATTATAGACTTGGGAGATCCATAGGTATCTACATCAGCAGGAGGGAGTTTTCCCAATACTCCATCATCTTCTTCAGCTTCTCAAGATCCTATGGAGAGCATTCAATCAGTGGTACCAATATAGAAGATGATCAAAACATATTCTCAAAATTCTTGGAGATTAAACAGAAAAACAAAACCTTGAAGGCCAATGTTTATAGTAAGTTTTGGAAGCAGACTTCCACATCACAGCACAGACTACTAAACGCTTTTGATAGTGAAAAGGAAAGGATGCATATGGATTTTCTACAAGCCCAAATCCCTTTCCCAAAGCTCCATTTGATTATAAGAATACTATTTTCTCATTTGATGCAAACCAGATTCATCCCATAGACCAGATGAACATGAATAGGCAATCTGGAGAGATGCTCTTCTTGTTGGAAACACTGAAAGGGGGGGTGAATCAGTATTCCCTTCAATAGAGAATTAGTTAATCTTCAATTATTATCAGTGTTTCTACAATGATAACAACAAACAAGAGGAACATAAATGCACACAATTTTTAAGGTGGAAACCCACTCTAGGACAAAAATCACCTAATGCTTTTCTATGACCCATGCCCCAACCCCATGGGGTTTTAGCCCACTAACTGGGGGTACAAACTTCAAACATGAATGTCTTTCAAACCATGAAGAATTAAATGGCGCACCATATATCAACGGAAACATCTCGACAAGTAGAAACCATCAAAAGCATTATTTACCCAGAATATATTAATTTGGTAGGTCAAAATTCCCATGCAATATTGGGTTAGTCCCTGGTGCTGCTTGAGTTGACATCAATGACAACCGTTGATCAACACTTCTCTACCATGACAAATAAATCCATGAAATTGTCTAAGTTGAGAACATCGCTATCAAATGTACAGTCACAGCTCAAAATAGAAAAAATTTCCTCTTTAGATAAAGACAATAAGTTAAATTCTTTATAAGACATTGTGGTAAATATTGGGTATGACCCAAAGGATTGTAAATATGTAGAATAGATTTTAAATAAAATGAATGTAGACATTGCAGCTCTTCAAAAGCAGCTAAATATGCTTTCCACGGAAGACCCTTAGACAAAGGAAATAGAGGAGAGTGAACATAATATAGAAGAGATTCTCAAACTCATCATTGAGTAGAACATTTAGATAAAGAAGATGGAGGAAAAATTTGAAGGATTGCTTAAAGAAAAATAACAGTCAACTCAGCTTGCTATTATCCGAGTTGCAGTAGTGTCAATTGCAGTTTCAGGTACAGAGCCAAGATCTTCATCAACAGCAGTGGAGTCTACATCAACAATAGGTGATCCAGCTAAACTTGTGCAAGATTTGACTTTACAGAAACAAGAGAATGAAAAATTGTTGGAGAAGTCCAGAACCTTGGAAACCTAAAAGATAAAAAACGATACCATGTACATGGAAGAAATGAAAAAGTCTCACAGATTAACACTAAAGGTTCAAAAGTTAGAAAGTGAGATTCCTATGGAAAACACCTTGGCCCAAGCCAAGGAAAGCATTTCAACCAAAATAAGCCAAACAATGACAGAAGTATGACCATCCATACAAATAATTGTTTAGCAGGAGGAATTAATCAACAGGTGCAAAATAGTCATTGAATAAGAGAAAGTAGAACTCAAGCAGGGCAGGACTAGAGCATATCAACATTACAGACAGAACAACTAATATTCTGGAGATCAAGAAAGTATTGTAGAAGAAGAATTTGTTGAATCAATTAGAGACTAAATGTCAAACTTTGAACATTGTTGTCCAAATATTTCACACTAAGTTTAATCTTCTAAACCAAAGGGGATTGCCTGGATTAGTAGCTCCTAATGACAAATTGATCAACTTGGAGGAGTATTGCTAAAATCTCTACACCATTTCCATTGACAAATCTAAGTTTACAGGAATTAAAGGCCATATGACAGGGAAAGTTTTCTGGAAGCTTTAGATTTTGATTTGATAATTAAACATGAAATCAAACATCTCTTCATCAAGAAGCCTACTTTTGAAAAATACACAGAAGTATATGAATTTTTTAGGAAATTAGTAAATCTGGAAATTCCAAGTTGGGAAATAAGGGATCACTTATGTGAAACCATCGAGTAACTTTTTGTCTCCAATAGCATGCCAGCACAGAAACATTTTTTGGGCCACATCATCAATTTTTTCCTCAAATACATTGACAGATCACTCATCAGTTTTTGTTTCCTATTATTTGATATTATTTTTGTCATCAGTTTAGGTACTTCTAAGTGATATAAATTAGTATAAATAACTCTCCATTCAAGTTATTAATGGTTGCACCATTGGATGATAATTTGTAAGCATAAGTGTATAAGTTTTTTTATCATTGATGATAAATAAAAGGATTCTGGATTTATTTCAATCAGTTTGTCTCATTGTAATTTTTTCTAGTATTCATTGCACTCTGTTTTCTGCATATATTTGATTTTTATGAATATAAGTAGGTAAGAAAAAGTTGTGTTTTAGTCTATCTTAAATCCTCTGAAGTTATAACCCATTTTAGAGAATGACTTATTGAAATATCTGTTTTTATAAGTCCCTCTATATCAATTAATTTCCAATAATATTCATAATGTTAAATATGTTTTGTTGAGTTTCTAAACATGTTTTACAGTCTTTCACACTTATGATAAATTAAACATTCGATCTGAATATTTAACTGATCATATTTTCTTACAGTTTTTGCCTTCACGTATGCAAAATTAAATCATTGTTTGAAGTAAAGCCACAACCTTTTTCTTAATAATTAATATTATCAAAAGTTTAAAGACATATGTTTATATTTGCTTAATACATTGGTCATCCAAAAACCCAATTTAAAACAAAAAAAACATTATAGATGTTGTGGCATGATTAATTGACCTAGAATTATCTTAGAGGACCACACACCGTAAAAATAACTATGCTCATAAGGACCCATTTCATTTTTTAATGAGGTTGGAATAGCAAAAGAACTATCCTTATGACACCTTGTTTCGTTTTTTAACGAGCTTCACACAAGAAAATGAACTATGCTCCAAAGAGCTTGTTTCATTTTTTAAGGAGCTTGACACAAGAAAAGGAACTCTGATTCAAAGACCTTGTTTCATTTTTTAAGGAGCTTGAAACAAGAAAAGGAATTTTTCTTCCAAGATATATTCATGGACCATAAGAGGTCATGGCTTCCAAGAGGTTTGTGTCAGACAGGAGAACAACACTCTAGAAATCAGGGTCCATTTCCCCCAATACATGATGTACTATATAACTGACTAGATCATCAGTAGACACGAGCATGGAACATGTTGCCACATAATTAACCTATGGCGGGGAAGATACCACTTTCACGTAAGAAACAGTAATGGGTGATGGTTGGTTAGGAGTCAATTTAGGACCAACAAATGAAAGTTGACCAATGGTAAAAATTCTCCCTTCAAGTGGGAAACATATCACACGAAACAAAGAAGAGACAAGAGATCCCATGACATAAGTATAATCATGCCCAAGGAGTAAATTAAAATCCAAGGGGCCTTGGAAAAACATCACCTATATAAAGACAGTCTTTCTTCCCAAAGTAATAGGAAACTTAGGAAGGATCCCTAACGGTTGACTAGTTCCTTTGTTAAAAGCTAATAGATTTTAGGTAACATGCACAAGCTGCGGAGAACCGAAAGCTTTCCAAGTAGTTGAAGACAAAATACTAATATATGTACCTTCATTTATTATGGTGCTAGGTACGGCCACATTATAGGCATGTACCATGATCTCAAAGGAAAAGTAAGAAGGAGAAGTATCCTATCATTGCAATCAAAGGAAGCGACTAGAGTACTTGGAGGGGGTGCAAGGGGAACGAGAGAACTACCTCCTTGTGTTATAGGAATAGGAGGATCACCCTCCTATACCATGGGAATGGGAGGATTTCCATCCAATTAATGGGAATCTGAAGAAACAAAAAGAACCAAAGTGGTATGAGGCTCACTCTCTACGAGAAAATCATGATCCACTAAAGGTGGAATCAGGTCAACCATTTTCTCAACCAATGGTTGTTTGGGAACGAACACATGAGATTCACTTTCAAAGAGAGTGGGATTGAACACAGATGATGTCTGATCAATCACTTGATCAACTAGTGGAGGATTAGGGAAAAGCTTCTGGTAACCAGTAGGAAGACAGGGCTAAGAAGTAGTAAGGTTATCCAACACTTTTGAGGCTTCATCTATATAAAGAAAAAGGTGAATGGGATGGTTCCCTTCACATAACCTACATGAAAATTTAACTTCACCCTTTTTCCCATTGCCCTTATTATCACTAGCTGAAGACTTGTCACCAACATGATCTCCAAGGTCGATTTGAGTCGATGGACCACAATTCTAACACCATGGGAATACCAAGAAAATCCCTAAGAAGGTGGTCACCCTTGCATAACTTGCAAGGGAATTTGACTTTGTGGGATTGAATGGAATATTTTTCAACATCAGTTGCATTGGAAGCAATGGTTTCTTGGTTTCCCCTTTGCTTATTTGGCTCCTTCTTCTTCTTAGATTCTTGGTTATTATATTCCAGAATTTCACCAGGAGAAGAGAAAGAACATGGTGAAGAAGCAGGCGAAGAAGGCGAGGGGTCAACATGAGGTTGACTTTGATTAGGTGGAGTCGAACTTGGCTGAGAAGCAACTTGGACATTCGGAACCATGGGGGTCGAAAATAACCAAACTCTCAAACCAATGGTAAATATCAGAAGGGACAACATTTCCATATACAGAGCACCAATATTTCCAAAAGAAGGAAAAGGACCAATATTTCCATCTGAGGGGATTCCTTGATTGGTAAACTCAGGAACTTTTTCCATCATTCCCAATTGAAGATCTACTAAGGATTTATGCACAGGTAAAATTTTATTATGTGGGTAGTAAATTTTAGAAATTAAACATAAAATAAATCAAAAAGGGTGAACTAGGCATAAAGGATTACTAGGTAAATGTGAACTGCAATATACACCTTAGCAAAAAATATTACCAAGGACTTAACGTACGACAACCAATCTCCTCGAATGTTGTGTTCGGTGTTTAAACCACCAAACAATGCAATAAATGTCTAATGATAATCACAAAAATGACTTTTCAAATGCAATGTAATCTAATGCACTTTTTACGAAAAGTGGATTTTTAAGATAAAAAAAATAAATAAATGCAAAAGCTCAATTTATTTTATGGAATGAAAATGATGCTTAATAATTAGAAAAAAATAAATTTTCCAAACATACAAGTCGAAAAAATGACTTAATGGACTCAAAGAATCAAAGATTCGACCAAAATTTCACTTTTACCATTTCAAGTATGGGATGGAATTTTGTACACCACAAAGAAAGTAAGACCAAATGAACAAAGTTTGATACACATAGAGCAAGAAGATGATCTTAGAGATCAGGACACACTAGGATTTTTAGTAAATTTTGTGGCCCTATAATTTACAATATTGGAAAGACTAAACGATAGAGGACAACATCAAACCGCTTTGGAATCCAGGTTCTAGCCTTCCTAGACTCAAAGAGGGCTCTCTCTATTTATGATTTAATATTTCCTTAATATTATGAGTGTTGATGTTAGGCTAGTTACAATTATGGTGGTATTGGTTGTTTTGAATGATTTTGTTGGTTGGATGAGCAGGTCTGCAGGGACTAATCCATTGGGCTATGAAGTCAAAGGCTGGATTGGTATATCAACGTTCAAGAGCATCACAAGATAAGCTAATTGTGCTAAATGGATCTTTAGAGTAGTATGAATTATGAGGTGAAACAAATAGTAAGGTTCAGCAGTGACTTAAGAGCAGTTAAGAATTCTTTAATCAGAATTCAGTAGAAAACATTCAAATTGTAAATGAAGATAGAATTAAGGTGCTTCTACATCAAATCTTAATCTAAAATTTCTGATTTACAATTAGATGAACAGATGCACAACAAGGAAAACGGTGGAAACAATTAAAATAGAGAAATAGCACATCACCATTTTAACACAGCAAGAATCTTCTAAACGGTCTTCGATTATTGACGTCCAACTCCAAAATTACAGTGCTCTAATATATTAGTTCTTACAATGCAGGGTCTAATAATATCCAACCCCTGATAATGAATATTCATGTAGTATTTAACTTCAAACTGTGTCAGTTACCCTATCTACTACAGTGATGATCATTTATTACATTCAAGCATAAATTTGGACAAGTGGAAAAATGCAGGTGGTGATAAGATAACACTGATAAGCAGTGGTTGTATTTATTCTGACATTCCGATACTAATTGTGAAATGATTCAGCATTCGAATTGTCTGATGCTAAAGAGGCAAGGAAGGCTCTGACATCTTGGATTTTCCTCTTCAAAAAACCTTTGCTGGATTATTAAACTGATGAGATGATGGCATCTTTCATGGATCAGTAGCCATGTTGATGTGTTTTCTACCCCTTCTATCTCTGTTTTTATATCACAATTAGTTCTGCACAAACGCCTTTTCCTGACGCGACCTTTTCTGTTATCTCCTTGCTACTGCGACTTTTAGCCTTACTATGCATTTTTCTCCTTGTCAGGTCTTAACCAAGTCAATCTGTCGTGTTGGATTTTTCTTCATAAAACAACGCATAAACCTCATATTCTCGGGCTTGAAATTCTTTATATTTCGGCTTAAAACAATATCACATCCATGCCCAATTTGCACTCGCACTTTTGCGTCTCTAAAGTTCCCTTAGCGCTTGTCCTTCGAGCTTGCGACTTGCGATTATGAGGTCAGGTCCCACCCACGTTGCATCACAATATGACATTTATAACATATCCCTTCTGCACTTATCTTTCAAAACTTGTGATTTTCGATAATGTGATAGGGTCCCACCGCATTGCTCATCACACATCGGTGTTTATAACTTATTCCTCCCGCACTAGTCTTTCAAAACCTGTGATTTGTGATAATACGATCGGGTCCCACCACTCATCGCACGTCGAGGGATAGGGCCTAGAGCTTGAAACTGGCCATTTCGAACCCCCCTTCATGGTTAAATTTCGAAGGTTTCGGGCGGCCGAAAACATATGCAGACCATCGATTGCGGAGGTGGGGAGTGAAGATGGTGGGGAGTTGTGGTAAATGACATAAGTGGTAAGTTTAAGAGATATATGATACGGCTATAAGTGGGTGGGCAGAGCTTCTTATAAAACTTAAATTTCGATAGTTAAATAGGGGTTTTGAAAGAAAAGGAAGTGTTGGACTTTTATAAAATGGAAACATGAAGGGAAAAAAAAGGGTAAATGGGATGAATGAGAGCAGAAACAAAGTTTTCTCCCAATTAAACCTTATCAAAAACACTCTCCTCTTTCAATTGGACTGAGAAGGCAGATTGATTCCTTTAAAGCTCTGACAGACAGGATTTCCCTTCCCTTTTCTTCTTAGAAATAAATGACAGCATGGAATATTATTTTCAAAAGAACTGAGAAATAATCAGTCACCTTGAGATCCTGTAGATTACAGGAGTCTAACAGTGGCTCCAGCTGGGGATGACAGCTCCTTCAGGAGGTGTCAAGAACACCGTAGACTAGTGGCCTGATCTTATTAGGCTGGTCCCAAATCAACAACTTGATCTGCTACAAAACCTCTGTGGCTGACAATATTCAAGCTGAAATCAACCCTCTTTTCAAACTGAAGTCTAAAGCACACTTGAATTGAAAACTAGAAAGCAATCTGAACTAAAACTAGAAAAGTGCTCAAAGTACTGAGCTTATTTTCACACCTACCTACCCTACCCTACTAAAATTACTGCTATTCTAAATAATACAATAATGCCAATGTATCCAGTCAAGAAATTTCCCTAATATCTTTGTTCTTTCATTTATTTTCACCATGTTCAGAGACAAACCTGATAATGGTGTTTGATAGAAATTCCCGGCATTATCTTGTTTACATGGCTCTTGGTATACTCGAAAAACAACTTACATGCCAGAAATATGTGTTGGCTTCGTAAAGAACAATTCCTCCATATTGACACCCACTGGATCAAGATACTCTTGAATTATTTATGGGTATTCTGAATCAGCCCACTCAGCTTCATATCCTAGTACTACAGATGTGCTCTCTAGGTCTTCAATCAACTCGGAACATGTTTGCATGCTATCTAATGAATGTTGTGTCAATAATTCTATTGAATCAAACAATGGGGTATATTTTCTGATCATATCCATATCATATCAGCTTTTGAGAGCATTATCAACACATTAACATTGACTTTGAAATAAAAAAACCATCCAATGCGTGTGCTACTGGGTCATGTAATGCTTTATATGGTAGTGTTGGTTCTTCTGAGACCTCATAATTTCTCCCATGATTATCAACAAAAATGTGATCCAGATTCCCTTTCGCAATATAAAATGCATTAAAACACAAAGGTGTAAAATCAAACTTGATCAATTCATCATCTACTTCAGACTCTGTACTTCATTTGATACTTGACATTTGAAAGGACTCAAGGGGTGAACCCCTAGATCTAAAATATATTCGTTATCATTCCTAATTTCCTCATATGATTGGTGAGAGAGTTCTCTTCTCTTGTCATTATAAAAAAAAAATGTGATCCAGACACCCTTTCATAATCTGAAATGAATTAAAAAATAAGGGCAAAGAATCAACGTGGATCAATTCCTCATTTGTTTCAGACTTTATGATTTCAGGATGGTTCAAGGACCGAACTCTTGGATCTGAAAAAGGTTCTGATTTATCCCCCTTTTCCTCAACTGATTCATTAGAGCATTCCTCCTCCTTCCTATTTACAACCTACTTGTAATTCTCTCTTAAGAATGATGCATAAAAGAGAGGGACAAATTCGACACTTACTTGAAAACTTTCTTTATTTTCCTCTTTACAATCTTGCTCAGCATGCAGAGTTTGATTGACATATTTTCATTATGATTATTGGGCTTCTTCTTTCCCTGAAGATAGTGTTAGTTGCTCTATAAAGTCAACCTCAATCTCAACTGTAAAGTATTCTTCTCAATAATCATATTCAATATGGTTATCTCTGTATGCAAGGTCATCTATTATGTACATTGTTGCTGAAAATTTTCCTGCATCCCTCTGATTTTGGACTTCATATTTGGCTGTGTTGTGGATAGAATACATGAAACCATCATTTTCTTCTTTAGGATACCAAGGATGAGCTATACATCGCTTGGGTAGATTCATCTTGGTCTTTTCTGGAACTAATGGAACATGAGGTATTTGAACAGCAAGTTCCTCTTTCCTGCTAATCATATGCATCATTTCATTGACTGTGTTTATCAACATATCTAGCTTTATCTCTGAAGATATCAATCGCTCTCTTTCTATTTTATCCTTCTCCGTGGCCTTTAACTTTTCCTCTTTGCTCAACATGTTCACTTCCACATCAAGTGCCATATTTTTCATTTCTTCAAGGGTTATAGGGTATTTTTCTCTTAACTAGAATGCCAGCTCTGGGTTAAAGGCATCTGGGTAGTGCCAGAGAGCTAATCCTGGGGGTGGCTTTATCTTAACAGGCATCGAATGGTATACCTTATTAAACCTAGCTGAAAAATGCTGTACTGTCTCCCCTGGATTTATTTTTAAATGGTTATACTCTTCTATGATGAGAAAAAAAATTCCCATGACCACCCATCTATCTAGGAAAACTTGAGTGAATTGATGAAAATTGCTAATGCTTGCAGATGGAAGATCTTTAAAAAATTTTTAACTTACCTTGCAATGATAAGGAAAACATTTTGATACACACATAATCTTCTCCCACCTCAGTAGATCAAGAAAATACTAAAGATTTTGATGTGCTTTTTGGCAGTGATCTTTGCATTTTCTCCATCAAATCTAGGTATATTATTGCTAAAATTTGCAAGGAGGTCATGGAGAATAGGAGGAAAAACCAGAGGCTTGTATCTATCTGGGAATTTTACAGGTATAGGCGGCAAAGCAGGAGTTTTATAACCATATGGGAATTTAGCAAGAGCAGGAGATGAAGCATGAGGCTCATGTTTCACTGAGTTTTCCACAAGTGCATATGGGATGTGCACAGGTGTATGAGTATATACATGATCTACAATTTGGGGCTTAGCTTCTTGAGGCTCATCAATTTGCAAATGATCAATGTAAACCTCAACAACATACTCTTGATCAGGATTAAAGTAAGATAGAATGTACTTTCAAATGAAACCAAAAATTTCTTGAAGCCAATTTGGGATTGAATACTTTCTCTTTCCAGGCTAATTGGTCATGTTTCAGGTCCTTCCTCCAGTGGAGTATTTGAATGGAACTAAAATGGATTGGAGTTGCCAGGTGGATGATTTCAGCCTTCTTGTTTCTGACCATTTGTCCACCATCAACAACCAGATACCAATCTTGAAAAATACTTAAATCCTACAATGTTTTGACTGGGGTTTCTGAGTTCTATTGAAATATTAGGATTCTTCAATAACTTCCCTAGTATGGTCGCCATTATGTTGTGGCCCTATAATTTATAAGATTGGAAAGAATAAATGATATATGACAACATCAAACCACTTTGGAATCTAGGACCTAGCCTTCCTAGACTCAGAGAGGGCTCTCTCTATTTTTGATTTAATATTTCCTTAATATTATGAGTGCTTATGTTAGGCTAGTTACAGTGATGGTGGTATTGTTTGTTTTGAATGATTTTGTTGGATGGATGAGAAAGTCTGCAGGGACTAATCCTTTGGGCTATGGAGTAAAAGGCTGGATTGGTATATCAACATTCAAGAGCATCACAGGGCAAGATAACTATGCTAAATGGATATTTAGAGTAGTATGAATTATCAAGTGAAAGAAATAATAAGGTTCAGTAGTGACTAAAGAGAAATTAAGAATTATTTAATAAGACTTCAGCAAAAAAAATTCAGATTGTAAATGCAGACATAATTAAGGTGCTCTGACATCAAATCTTAATCTAAAATTTCTGATTTACAATTAGATGAATGATGCACAGCAGGGAAAACAACGAAAACAGTTAAAACAGAGAAATAACACATCACCATTTTAACACAGCTCAAGAATCCTGTAAACAGTCTTCGATTATTGATATCCAGAACCAAAATTACAGTGCTCCAATATATTAGTTCTTACAATGCAGGGTCTAACAATATCCAACCCCTGATAATGAAAATTCATGCATTATTTAACTGCAAACTGTGTTGGTTACCCTATCTACTGCAGTGATGATCATTTATTACATTCAAGTAGAAATCTAGAAAAGTGGAAATATGCAGGCGATTATAAGATAACAATGACAAGCGGTGGTTGCATTTATTCTGACAGATCAATATTGATTGTGAAATTATTCAGCATTCGGCTTGTCTGATGCCAAAGAGGCAAGGAAGGCTCTGACATCTTGGCTTTTCCTCTTCATCAAACCTTTGCTGGATTATTAAATTGATGAGGTGATGCCATCTTTTGTGGATCAGTAGTTGTGCTGATGTGTTTGCTACCCCTTCTGTCTCTGTCGTTATATCACAGTTAGTTCTGCACAAACACCTTTGCCCGACTCAACCTTTTCTGTTATTTCCTTGCTACCACAACTTTCAGCCTTACTATGCCTTTTGCTCCTTGTCGGGTCCTACCCGAGTCATTCTGCCATGTTATCTTTTTCTTCATAAAACAACGCACAAAAATCATATGCCCGGGCTTGAAATTATTTAGATTTCAACTTAGAACCATATCGCATCCATGCCAACATCGCACTCGCACTTCGAAGTCTCTAACGTTCCCTTAGCTCTTATCATCCGAGCTTGCGACTTGAGATTATGTCATGGGGTCCCACCCACGTCGCATCACAATACAGCGTTTATAACATATCCCTTCTTCACTTATCTTTCAAAACCTGCAATTTGTGATAATGCGATCGGGTCCGACCGCGTCTCTCATCACATGTCGGCATTTATAACTTATTCCTTCCGCACTTATCTTTCAAAATATGTGATTTGCGATAATGCAATTGGGTCCCACCGCGTCACTCATTGCATGTCGGTGTTTATAACTTGACCCTTTTGCACTTATCCTCTGAGACTTGCAATTTTCAATGCAAAAAGGTGATGGACCCCACTACAGGTTTTTTCAAAGCAGACAAGTGAAAATTTAGTTAAGAAATGGAAATATGATAAAGGTCGCCCGAACCATACTACGTCATGAAAAACCTCAAAGTTGGATTTCGGAGGAGTCCTAAGGCGGTAGGCAGTATTGCGAAAGGGGGTTGCGAAATAATTGTGAGTTGAGATGCGGGGGTAGGGCCCGGAACTTGAAACTGCCCATTTCAGACCCCCTTTCATGGTTAAAGTTTGAAGGTTGTGGGGGGCCAAAAACATATGCGCATTGTCGATTGCGGAGGTGGGGAGCAGAGATGGTGGGGATTTGCGGTAAATGACATAAGTGGTAAGTTTAAAATATATATGATGCGACTATAAGTGGGTGGGCGGAGCTCCTTATAAAACTTAAATTTCGATATTCAAACAGGAGTTTTGAAAGAAAAGGAAGTGCTGGAATTTTAGAAAATGGAAACATGAAGGGAAAAAGAGGGTAAATGGGATGAATGAGGGAAGAAACAAATTTTTCTCCCCATTACACCTTATCAGCAACACTTTCCTCTTTGAATTGGACTGAGAAGGAAGATTGATTCCTTTGAATCTCTGACGGTCAGGATTTCCCTTCCCTTTTCTTCTTGGAAATAAATGACAGCCATGGAATATTATTTTCAAAAGATCTGAGAAATAATCAGTCACCTTGAGATCCTGTAAATTACAGGATTCTAATAGTAAACACCCCAAAAATTCCCAAATTTAAGGACCAACGCTACTTTACATAGTAAAACCCATGTTGACAGGGTCTTCAGTGCTACTTTAGATCCCCAAACCCATGCTGGCAGAGCTACTTTTCATAGAAAAAGCCATGTTGGTCTGCAAAATTGTACTTGCGCGAGGAGAAAGTGGAAGATATGGTTTTCAACACAATTGTAACTATAAATATTTGTGTTGGTAGCACAACTGTGTCTGAAAAAGATGCGTTGATAGAGGAATGCTTAGGAAAATCAATCAAAGCTTAAGTAGAAACCTAGACCTGACACTAAAGAAAAAATCAAGCACTATGTAAACCTACAAAGATCTAAAAATACTTAGATCGCAATGATTTGTCAAACTGATGAAAAAAAAAACTGGAAAAGGGAAGTCAAAGAGGCTAAATCTCCCCAGCGGAGTTGCCATTTTTTTTGTGAATAAAATCCCCTCTGTGGACAAAGGTGATCTCTCTAGCCCTAGATTGGGTCTAGAAACTTACGAGACTATCTAATAAACACTTCCTTAATTAACATTCAGAGCAGGATGAGAAAGGGAAAAGGTCCTACCTCTTCTTGATTATATGCTCAACTCTTTGGTGAAGGCCTTAATCCACAATCCTTCAAGCTTGATCCTCACTCCTAGTGGCATTCGAATACCTGTGGGTGATCAAGGGACAACAAAAAATGTGATCCAATACAAAGCATACATTGAACATCAATTACCTAACAGATCAAGGAGCATTAGGCTACTTGTATGAATATTCAAACAAATATAGAATAAAAATACTATATGCATTATTAATAATGTAAAAGAAGAATATTACAACCATGGCCTTGATGTTGGAGGCCTTCCTTTGGTGTAATCTGAGTCCAAACCGTGGAACTTAAGCAATCCTTCTCCTGAATGGTAGATAAGGCATTGAAACAACATAAGGACGCAAAGTATGAATTATCAGACCAGCCCAACAATGACCAACCAATATTGGAGGGAGGGGGATCAATTTATAGGAAGGGAGAGCGAGTTAGGAGCCCATGAAAGATGGAGGAAGTCCCAGTTTTCAAGGGATAATATCCTATTGATAAGATCAAGAGCTCCAAATGAGAGAGCTTGACCCTATCTCCACTGAACAAGATCCAGCTCGACGTCCTGGAAACTTCTAGAGGTCGAAGCTTCTCCTCCATTTGAGGAAACACTGCCAGAAAGGGTTCATCATGGGTTTTCCTGTCAGAAGAGAAATGAAAATTCTAGGCTAGAATGGGAAGCCTGCTATCAGCACGAGCAGATAACTGGAGAAAAGCGCTGACCCAGAAATTTAGGGTTTGAGCTAAGTTTCTTCAGTAATTATTCAAGGAAAATTTCTTTCAGTCTCTAAATGATATCTTGATATATTTTTCTTAGTTGGATACACTTCATAATATTCATCACAGGTCACTTTAGGACTAGGGACAGGAAGTGAATAGGGTGATAAATTATTGTGTAATAGTGCCAGGAGTGAGATGTTCTCTTTTATGGACAATTTTTCTAGCTACAACCAAATCAATATTATTCTTGTTGATCAACATAAAATCACCTTCATCTATCCTTGGGGAACCTTTGCCTATAAGAAGCTCCCTTTTGGTTTGAAAAAATTCAAGGCTACCTTCCAAACGGGTATGTCCTATGCTTTTCAAGATATTAAGCACATAGTTTAGCCATATCTTGACGACCTTCTAGCTCATTCCGTGAAATGTCAAGATCACCCTGAGCATCTTAGAGTGATATTCCTTTGCTATCGAAACTATAACATACAGTTGAATCCTCATAAATGTGTCTTTTGCGTTGAATGAGTTCGTATCTTAGGTTTTGTGGTTTCTAAAGAAGGAATCTGGATTGATCCTCTCAAAGTCAAGGAAATCATCAATCTGCCTCCTCCCTCCTCCTTGCATCAGCTGCAAAGTTTGCAGGGGAAATCCAATTTTCTCCGTCGATTCATCCCAAATTAGGTTAATCTTGCTAAAGGATTTACCTGTATGCTAAAAAAGGGAGTCCCGTTCATTTGGTATGATATTTTTCATACCTCTTTCGATGATTTGAAGAAAGACCTTGTCAGTGCTCCTATATTGCATCCTCTCGATTATCATCGTGATTATTTCCTCTATTTAGCAGTTGAGGCCAACACTATTGGTATGGTGTTGGTTCAAGATGATGATGATGGTCATGAAAATTTTGTTTAGTACTTGATCCGAAATCTCTTCAACGTTGAGACTCGCTATGTTCATGTAGAGAAACTAGCCTTAGTTTTTGTTCATGTTATTTAGTGCTTCTGTCATTATATTATCCTGTGTAAGATCATTCTCATTTACTAATGTAACCCCATGAATTAAATTCTTACTCGTCAACTACTTGGGGGAAAATACTCCAAATGGATTGTCATTTTCCAAGAGCTTGAATTAGAGTTTACTACGGCTAAGTCTAAGAAATCAATCGTCTTTGCTGAATTGATCTGCGATCTTCCAGTTGTAGTTGATCCTACCACTTTTGATGAATATATTCCTGATGAATCACTCTTTCTCATTAGTACTCTTGATCTATGGTATGGATACATCATTTTTTGTCTCTAGACCCAAACATTTCAACTAGAGTTGTCTCACTCTGAGAGACAGCGAATTCTTTACCAATCCCAAACATATCGCATAATTGGAGATACTTTGTATCACACTGGTGTCGATTTCGTCCTCCAACGACGCTTAACTCTTGAGGAGGCTGAGAAAGTCCTTAATTATTTCCACTTTGAGGCCTATGTCGGTCATATTTCCGATTATGCTACCGCTCAAAAATTCCTTCGAGCAAGATATTTTTCCCCATCTATTTTCAAAGATTGCATTCTTGCCATCCTCAAATGTCATGATTTCCAAATATATTCTTGAAAATAATGTGCCCCACCCACTCCCTTGTACCCGGTTGTGACTGTCGGACCATTTGCAAAATGGGGCATCGATTTCATGACCTGTAACCCTCTCTCGTTCCGAGGGCATGGTTATATTATCATAGCCGTCAATTATTTTAAAAAATGGGCCAAGGTGATGCTTACATATTATAATGAAGTTCAAACTCCGGTGAAATTTATTATCAATCATGTCATAGCTCGGTTTGGTGTCCCAAAATCCATTTTCACTAATCATGGTTCTCATTTTTGCATTCATATGATGACAAAGCCTACTACTCAGGTGGGGCTACACCACGATAGCTCAACTCCATCTTATCCATAAGCCAATGACCAAGTAGTTGTCATCAACAAATTTTTGGTAACGATGCTTCAATGAACCATTGAGAGACATAAAAGAGATTGGCACCTCATGATATTCTCGGCTTTGTGGGCTTAACAAACTTCTTCTAAGACTTCTACCATATTCACACCATTTCAACTGGTGTATGGTATGGAGGCTACACTTCCAATTGACTATGAAATCCATTATTTGAAGCCATCTATAGAATTTATTCCCGGTACTTCGCTAGAAGAGGAACATTTGCTTTATCTCGAGCGTCTCGACGAATTTTTTCTTTAGTCATTGAAGCACAAAAGAAACTAGTTAAATCTTAATATGATAAGTCTGTTAATCCTCATGTTTTCTCTAAAGGTGACTTGGTCCTACTTTATGAACAAGCCCATGAAAAGTTAGGGGTCGGAAAGCTTGAGTCAATGTGGCATGGGCCTTACATTGTTCAATGCGTTTTAAAGAAAGGTGCCTATGAGCTAGTCGATTATGAGGTTAACCAGTTGGCTGAACCCCAGAATGAGCTCTATCTCAAGAAGTATTATGCTTGAGCACAAGTAACAGTAATTTTTACATTATTTTGTGATTCATTAGTGTGATTTTTTCTTTTTTGGAGTGTTTTTTTCTTTTGAGACAGATTTCCTCTTCTTACCTTGTGTTCCACTTGGTTTGAAGATGTCATCGAATCATTATATTGGTTTTGATGATGGTGCCTTCCGTAGCACATGCAACTTATATTCTACAGCATGGGCACTTTTTTCCCCTGATGACAAGTTGGTTAATATTCAAGGTATTTTTCTAAGTCAAAAAACTAATAATATTGTCAAATATAGTGCGTTATGTTATCCTCCACAACGTCCCAAGGCTGATGAAAGGATGTTGACGAAGGTAACCTCAAACCAAGCTTTTAGTTTGGTATCTATCCCTTCCAAACCAGAGATCTCTCTCTCTATGAGATCACAACCAAAGGGTTTGACTAGATCAGGAGTGGATTTTATGCTAGTTAGGTCAGCTCTAGGGTTTTGAAAGTTTGCTGATTTTGTTGCTAGATCAGGGATGAAACCAGGTATCTAGGTCAAATGATCAAATGGTTACAACTGAAAATATATAAAGAAGAAATGTAAGAATGCTTTAATGATGGATTAGGGTTTTTTCAGTGTAGTGTAGGGCTTGAAAAAGTGGAGAGGATCTTAATGAGCATACATTCATGAATTCATTAAAAATGAAGGAAATAAACATGAAATGATTTTCCCAAAAAAAGAAGAGCCACGAAATAATTCTGTTTATATAAATTTTAGGAAGATCACTGAGGAAAGTAAGGCATGGAAAGAGAACATATATATCATTCATAAAAGACTATAACAAAGAAAAAACAACATCAATAACTCACTTCACATGAATTTCTAGATAATAGTTGCAGTTGTTCCTCTGTATTTCTGAATAAAAGTTGAAGCACAAGATACAATGGTCTGAAACCTCTTATGTCCAACTATCAAAATGAATAAGAAAGGCATACATCTAGACAAAACATCATTTCCCATGAAGAATAGAAATTCGGATTTTCCACAGTATTAACAAAACTTCATCAATGTTTTGAATCCTAATGGGGATCCATCTTCAGGAAATATATGAATGAGAGTTTTAGAGGAGAACAAACCAAGATAAATAGTGAAAAAACTTACAAAGACTAAGACAACCAACCATTCAATTAATTTATTATTCAATTTATTAATTAAAATGAAATAATATAATGTTATTAGTATGTCCTAATTAATTAATAAATAATATTATTAATATTTATTCTTAAATCACTATTAATAAGTATTATAATGACATATTAATAATCTCATATTAATTAATAATTTCATATCAATAATAATAATTAATCATCTTATAAGAAGATTTACCATACTAAACTAAATAATTAAATAATTTTAATAATAATAATAATAATAGTTATTATTATTATTAAAAATTTTGAGTTCTACCAATTTTAATTTTATTTTCTAAGAAATTTTTGTTTTTAAACAATAAATGAATAATTAATTTTTATTCTATATTTATTTTTTCAAATTAATAAAATAAATATTATTAATTAATATTTCAAATATTTTCAAATAATCCAAAAAACATTATAGTGATTATAGTGAATATTAATAATTTTAACTATGCTACTAATGATTTCTTATAAACTAATATTATTTACACTATGTATGAAATATTATTTTAATTTTAATTAATTTAATTATAATTTAAAATTATTAATCAATTATTAATAATAACTTTTAATAATCAGTTAATAAAATTAATAATAACTATTAATTAATTAATTGGTTTCTATAAATAAATATCAAATAAATATTAATTATTATCCAATAATGAATATTGTTAACAATTAATAATTAATTATATTGATACTTATTTATAAATGAAATTTAGATTAAGGAAGCTTAAATCCTAATAAAGTTATAACCCTAAAAAAGAGAAGAGGAATATTACCTGAAATACTAAACCTGTTAGGGCGCACTGGAGGAGAAAATTTGTCTGATCAGAGGAAGCCAGCTATCACTGATTTCGCTGCCCCCAACCCTATTGATATTATGAGGATGCTTCATAATTTCAAGAGATTCTCTTATTTTTCTTCTGTGGTAATTCCCTTCTCTAGCGACGATTTTGGCGTCTTCTAAACATGCGTGATGTTTCGTCTTTGAGGAGTGCTCTGCAAAGGCTAAGGTATGAGATTTTCCATTCTTAATATCAGCAGCGTGTTCTTTCAATCTATCTACAAGGATCGTGCCAATTCCCCAATATAACTTTTTCCACATGAGCAGTCTATCTTATAAACTCCTTTAAGTTGTCCTTGATCGATGGTATCTTTAACTGACCACATATTATGTCTTATTGTTCTAGCAGTCATAAATTGCACGACTATGTATATTTTTCCTAGAATCCTAGCGATTTTATCTATAACTCCCTGAATGTAGGGTAGAAAAACCCTACCATTATTATTATGAGGCTCTGGATGCTTGCGAGAAAGGACCAAATCCTCAGCTCTTCTTATGGCTTTCTTAATATCTCTTAATTTATATCCAATACCTTTAAACACAGATGTCAAGTGATTGATCTCACTGATAAGGTGATTAGAATCAGATATCCTAAGGGCCCTGACAGCCAAAGTATTGAGAACACCAATTTTTTGAGTTGGATGGTGGTAGGAATCCGCGTGAAGATAATTGTCATTATGAGTCTTCTTTCTAAACACCTAATGTCCAAGGGTACCGTATTTGATGGCAACAAAATTGAAAGTCACCCCTGAGGAGAGGTTGGTTACTGTAGTCGTGGCTCTGTCAGCAACATCTTGCAAATAACTTGGTTCACCTCCACGTGGTCTTCTTACTTTTCTTGGTATTTTTAGGTATCAATTTCAGAGAAATTGATAAATAAATACATTCAGCAACTTTAGAAAATCCAACTATATCAGCCCTTATAACTCCACGATAATTCCAATATAAAGCAGGCGCCAACTCAGATTTAACTATATTGTAAAGTTAAATATATTCTGAACTTTTATTTTACCACCGAACCTTAGAACTAAGGTTACAACCCTTCGCACTTAATATGTTCGGGCCCCACCTCCATGACCAATAGCCCAATCAAATGAATGCTCGTACCTTAGATTATCGTTCGATCATCTCCCGACCACAGCCACTATCCGATGGCATCCCTCCAGATCGACAGTGTCTGGCGATATCGCTCGGCTTCCTTATACGAACTTTAACTTGCGATGGCGTGAGGGAAAAGCGGTTTTTTGTCTTCTGTCCTAGGCCACGTGTCGAAGGCTCTATGGAATCACTCACGATTGGAGAAAAATGCTTGCTCTAGAAAGCGGTGTGATATGGACAACCCGGGTTCACTAATCCACTCGTGGTTTTGCGTACAGTGATTAAACAAGGTTCACATCAGGGTTTGCGTTATCCTTCGTATGTCTTAACTCAGGTTCACAACTCGGGTTTATTTCAATAGAGTTCGTCCGATCATTCAATAGGGATTTTCATAGTAATACAGACAGAGGACTGCGTTGGAATTTAATTCACAGAGTTTATCCAAACCATTCACGGGAAAAATAGATAGAGAAATGCGGAATTATACAACCACCACATTCAACGATTCCACACAGAACCAGTGTACAATCGCCTCACAATTAAACAATTTCTTCATGGTTAAGGGTTCGAGACAATTTGATGGCCAATGAGCATTAAAATCATTTAACTGGAAACAATTGTTAACACACATTGTTTCTATTGCAGAAATCTCTGTTTTTTCCTCCTCTCTTCCCCACTCTATACATCCGAGGAATACAAATTATATACATTACAATGCGTCCCTTCGGTTCCTCTGTGAGGACCGTTTTAGAAAATCAAAAGCCTAATTACAATAATTCAACTAACTGAAACATGATAGATGGACTGACTGAACTATTCAACTTCTACCACTCTGACTAATCTAAATGATACAATCAACTGAGGTATTGACACCTAGCTGTTATAACTTAGATGATTTCGAATCCTCCTAGCCACAACATGTGGAAAAAACCTCCTACATTGCTAGCTAATGTCTAATGCCCCTGCATCAGACTCCCGAGGGCAATATTCTTCATGGGCTCCTATCCATGAGCTCTTCCAGTGATCTGCCTATCTTCTGCAACCTTCCTTCAATCATCCAAGTGGCATATTCTTCTGGCTTGTCCTTCCATTTCATTAAGTACTGAAAGTACTCTTGTCCTCTAGTCTTCCTGAACACTCTTTTGTCTAATATCTTCTCTGGTTGCAATGGTTGCGCTGGAGGTAGCTGCTCTTTCCACTCAATCTGTCCCTTGTCTGCTGATCTTTCTTCTGCACCATCATCTTCATACTTGTACAAATATGCAACATTAAAAATGGGAGATATTCCAACATCATGAGGTAATTCAATCTCATAAGCATTTGCAGAAAACTTTCTAAGTATCTTGCATGGCCCAATATTTTTGAACTTCAGTTTATTATACTGCTTCTTTGGGAATCTCTCCTTTCTCAAGTGTGCCAAAACCAGATCTCCTACTTCAAAATGAACTTCTTTTTGGCTCAATTCTGCTCTACTTTTGTATTTGATGCTTCTGCCTTGTATTTGTTGTTTCACTTGTTCATGTATGGCCTGGATCTCTTAAGAAAATTCCTCACCATCTGCACTCCTTAGCTCTGCCCTTCCCAGGTTTCTTAACTCTGATATTCCTCTTGGGTGCATTCCATAAACAATATGGAATGGGCTCTGCCCTGTGCTCCTATTTGGTGAGTCATTATATGCATATTTTTCCTGTGGTAAAATATGGTCCCACTGCTTGGGATGCTCTCCTGCAAGACTTCTCAACAAATTTCCCAGACTCTTACTCACTACCTCAGTTTGTCCATCAGTCTGGGGATGATAAGTTGAGCTGAAACTCAATTTGGTACCAAGTTTCTTCCACAGTTTCCTCCAAAAGTGACCCACAAATCTGGTGTCTCTATCTGAAACAATGCCCTTGGTCAACCCATGCAATCTAACAACTTCTTTGAAAAACAAGTTGGCAACATGGGTGGCATCACTAGTTTTATAACATGGAATAAAATGTGCCATTTTGGAGAATCTGTCCACTACAACAAAGACTGCATCATTCCCTCTCTGAGTCTTGGGCAATCCTAGAACAAAATCCATACTCACCATGTCCCAAGGTCTGTCTGGAATAGGCAAGGGAGTGTACAATCATGCGTTCTGGCTCCTTCCTTTAGCATATTGACAGATCTTGCAATTTTTCACAAACTTATCCACTTCTGTTCTCATCCTGGGCCAGTAATAGAAGTGACTCAGCTACTCATAGGTTTTATCAGTACCAAAGTGTCCAGCAAGTCCACCACTATGCTTCTCCTTAATCAAGTTTTCTCTCATAGAACACTTTGGTACACACAGTTGGTTTCTTCTGAATAGTAAGTCTTCCTGCAAGAAATAATATAGCCACTGGCTTCTATCTGTTAAAACAGGGTTACAACATGCCTCAAATGCTTCCTTAAAATCTGAATCTATTTTGTACAATTCTTTGAGAAAATCAAACCCTACAACTTCAAATTTAGTTTCTTAAACAGGCATGTGCCTCCTACTCAAAGCATCAGCTACTTTATTTGCTTGGCCGCTTATATGTTTCAAAACAAAATTAAACCCTTGGAGATACTCAACCCATTTGGCATGCTTATGATTCAACTTGGGCTGCTGTACAATATACTACAAAGCATGGTTGTCAGAATACAATACAAATTCCCTGGACATTAAATAATGTCTCCACTTTTTCAGTGCCTGAACAATTACATGGAATTCCTTCTCATAAGAGGAATACTTTCTCCTGGTGTCATTCAGATTTTCACTGAAATAGGCTACAGGTCTATCATCCTAACTCAACACAGCTCCAATGGCTTCCCCACTGGCATCACACTTTACTTGAAACGGTTTAGTAAAATCAGGCAGAATCAAAACAGCCTTCTCAGTTATCCTTTGCTTCAAAAGTTTAAAATTTCTTTCTGCTTCAGCAATCCACTTAAATGGTTGTTTTCTCTTCTTTATTGTCTCGATTATGGGTGCATTGATCTTACTGAAGTTTCTTATAAACTTTCTGTAAAAACTAGCAAGTCCATGGAAACTTCTTACCTCAAAAACATTCCTGGGTGAAGGCCACTCCACAATCGCCTTAACCTTTTCTAGGTCCATCTTCAATCCTTCTGCAGAAACAACAAAACCCAAATACACCAGCTCTTCCTTCATGAATGAGCATTTTTTTAAATTTATCAACAGTTTCTCTTGGTGCAACTTTTTCAAGACATGGTTGAGATGCCTTAAATGTTCTTCTTTAGTTCTGCTGAAAACTAATATATCATCCAGATACACTATCACAAATTTACCAATGAATTGTTTCAATGCTTCATTCATAAGTCTCATAAAAGTACTAGGTGCATTTGACAACCCAAAAGGCATTACCATCCATTCATACAGTCCTTCATTTTTTTTAAAAGCAGTTTTCCACTCATCACCCTCTCTTATTCTAATCTGATGGTATCCACTTTTCAAATCTATCTTTGAAAATACTTAGCGCCACTGAAACAAACCATTAAATCCTCAACTCTGGGAAAAGGGAATCTATACCTGATTGTGATCTTATTGATTGCTCTGGAATCAATACACATTCTCCAGCCTCCATCTTTCTTTGGGCTCAATACTGCTGGTACTGCACATGGACTCAAACTTTCTCTGATCAGCCCCTTGTCCACCAATTCTTGTACTTGTCTCTTGATTTCCTCATTTTCCTTGGGAGTCATTCTGTAGGCTGCTTTATTTGGCAGATTTGAACCAGGGATAAAATCTATCTGATGGCTGATCTTTCTCACAGGTGGGAGCCCATCAAGTAAATCATCCACAATAATGTCACAATAATTGTCTAACATCTCTTGGATTTCTACTGGTAAATCAGAAATCTTTGTTGAAGTAAGAACTACCTTAGGTTTTCGAACTAAATCAAAACTTACCTCTTCTTCTTCTATCTATTGCAGATATTCCTTCCTGCTCAACAACAAGGTCTTTGGTTCAATCACTCTGCTGGATGGCTCTCCTTCTTCCATGGGTATCAATGTATGATGTACCCCATCCTTGAAGAACCTGTAAGTGTTCTTCTTGCCATCATGCACTGCTACTCTGTCAAACTGCCAGGGTCTACCCAACAGTATATGACACACATCCATGGGCATTACATCACACAGGACCTTATCTTTATATTTTTCCATTTGCAGCTCTATCTCACACTGTTCTTTCACAACCAACTGGTGCCCTTTGTGCAGCCAGGACACCCTATAGGGAGTTGGATGCTCCCTTATCTTCAACTTCAACTTCTCTATCACCTTAGTGGAAACCAGATTGTCTGTGTTGCCACTATCAATGACTAGCTGGCAACATTTCCCTTGGACTTTTCATATGCTCCTAAACAAAGTCTTCCTTTGTGCAGGCTCAATGATCTCTTTGGCTTGCTTCAACAGGAACTTGCTCACCACCAAGGACTCTCCCCTCTCTGGTAGGATTTCTTCTCCAATTTCTGCCTCTTCTCCAGCCTGGGAAACAACAGCATTTCTTGGACCATCACCCACATTATCTAGACACTCATAGTGCTTATGTCCCACTTGCTGACATCTATAACACCTCAACTCTCTACCTCTGCCTCTGTCTCTGCCTCCTCTTCCTTTTACTCTATAAGAACCCCTTCTGCCCCTTGCATCATTCTTTGTAGATGCATTCTGAGGTAAGCTACTATTAGCTCCATCCCTGGGTGTAGTAGGATTTCCTCTACCACCCTGGCTTCCCTTTCCACGGAAAGTACCTCTCTTCTTGGCAGACTGTTTCCTCAGGAGTTTCTCCTCTGCTTTCAAGGCCATATGGTAGGCCTCTTCCACTATCTTAGGAGACAGGAGACCAATCTCATCTTGGATCTCCAACTTGAGACCATTTAAATATCTGGCAGTCTTCTCTGGTGTGTCCTGGAATTGCCCAGCTCTTATGCTTACTCTGTAGAATTCCTCTATGTATTCTTTTACTTTCAGCAACCTCTGTCTCAGGTTCTGCTTTTGCCTATACAACGTCAGCTGATAATCACTAGGCAAAATTTTACCTTTTAATTTAGCCATCATTCTGGTCCAGCTTTTGATAGGTTACTTTCCAACTCTCCTTCTTTCTGCCTGCACTCCATCCCACCAAAGTGCAGCATGTCCCTTCATCTATGTCACTGCAAACTGGACCCTCTTATCTTCGCTTATTTCTTCATATTCGAAGCACTTGTTCATTTCATTAATCCAGTCCACCAGCTCCTCTAGATTAAGTCCCCCTGCGTAACTCGACACTTCAATTCTGGGCTTAATTGCAGACCCCAGAACAGTTCTGAGGAGCCTCATGTCAGGAGGAATTTCAATATTTTCTTTCGCTTCTTCTGTTTCATGTTCACTAATGTCTTCGAGATCTCTGGGTTGTCTTCGCTCCATGGCATCCATTCTGGCCTCGACCCTCTGCAACATCCCCAACACCTCTGCGTTGGCAACAGGTCTCCTTCTGCCAGCACCTCTACCAACTCGGATTTCCATGTCAGTTCTCTGCAAAAACAACTCGGAAACAACAGCTCTGATACCACAAATGACGACAACAAAAATGAAAGTCACCCCTAAGGAGAGGTTGGTTACTGTAGTCGTGGCTCTGTCAGCAACCTCTTGCAAATAACTGGGTTCACCTCCACGTGGTATTCTTACTTTTCTTGGGATTTTTAGGTATCAATTTCAGATAAATTGATAAATAAATACATTCAGCAACTTTAGAAAATCCAACTATATCAACCCTTATAACTCCACGATAATTCCAATATAAAGCAGGCGCCAACTTGGATTTAACTATATGGTAAAGTTAAATATATTCTGAACTTTTATTTTACCACCGAACCTTAGAACTAAGGTTACAACCCTTCGCACTTAATATGTTCGGGCCCCACCTCCATGACCAATAGCCCAATCAAATGAACGCCCGTACCTTATATTATTGTTTGATCATCTCCTGAACATAGCCACCGTCCGATGGCATCCCTCCAGATCAACGGTGTCCGACAATATCGCTCAGCTTCCTTATACGAACTTTAACGTGTGATGGCATGAGGGAAAAGCGGTTTTTTGTCTTCCGTCCTGGGCCACATGTCGAAGGCTCTATGGAATCACTCACAATTGGAGAAAACCGCTTGCTCCAGAAAGCGGTGCGATATGGGCAACCCGGGTTCGATAATCCACTCGTGGTTTTGCGTACAATGATTAACCAAGGTTCACGTCGGGGTTTGTGTTATCCTTCATATGTCTTAACTCAGGTTCACAACTCGGGTTTATTTCAATAGAGTTTGTTCGATCATTCAGTGGGGAGTTTCATAGTAATACAGACAGAGGACTGCATTGGAATTTAATTCGTAGAGTTTATCCAAACCATTCACGGGAAAAATAGATAGAGAAATGCGGAATTATACAACCACCACATTCAACGATTCCACACAGAACCAGTGTACAATCGCCTCACAATTAAACAATTTCTTCACGGTTAAGGGTTCGAGACAATTTTATGGTCAATGAGCATTGAAATCATTTAACTGGAAACAATTGTTAACACACAGCGTTTCTATTGCAGAAATCTCTCTTTTTTCCTCCTCTCTTCCCCACTCTATACATCTGAGGAATACAAATTATATACATTACAATGCGTCCCTTCGATTCCTCTATGGGGACCATTTTAGAAAATCAAAAGCCTAATTACAATAATTCAACTAACTGAAACATGACAAATTGACTGACTGAACTATTCAACTTCTACCACTCTGACTAGTCTAAATGATACAATCAACTAAGGTATTGACACCTAGCTGTTATAACTTAGATGATTTCGAATCCTCCTAGCCACAACATGTGGAAAAAACCTCCCACATTTCTGACTAGTGTCTAATGCCCCTGCATCAGTATTCCCTCCTGGTAGCCAAGACATCAAAAAATGAATGCTCCTACTTTCTTCAATCTCCATCATAAACTTAATATTTGCTAAAATAGAGTTTAGGTGATTAAAAAATATTTCAATATTATGTTTTCCATGAGTCCATTAGTATCGTCAAAAAATCTCTTCCACCACACTGGCTTTAGGGGAAAAGAGCCATGGGTCTTCTTTTCAAAGTATTCAATGTATAAATTAGCAACAATGGGTGAGAGAGGAGATCCCATTGCGACATCAAAGACTTTCTCATAGAATTCCCCCTGGAAGCTGAAAAAAGTGGACCATAAAAAAATTTCAGCAAGCCTAGTTGTTATGGGATCAGTCACCTCCTTTATAACCTAAACAACCTCATCGAAATGAATTTTGGTAAATAATGATACTACATCAAAACTTACCAAAATTTCATCCTCCTCTACCTTCTCATTCTTTATCAATTTTACGAAATCATTAGAGTCTCTAATGAAGGAGTCAGTGTTTCCAACCAGGGGTTTAAGAATCTTGGCAACATATTTCACCAATTCATAGGTGAGGGAGCCTATGGTGTTAACTATAGTTCTGAGAGGAGGAACTTCCTTCTGAATTTTGGTAAATCCATAAATTCGGGGGATGACCTCACAGGAGGGAATCAACTTCTTCTTAAGCTTCTCATCTAGACTAGACTCCAAGATAGCCTTTTTGACCTCTTTTATCACCTTGGGCATGGGGTTGGAGCTAAGATTTTTATAGATGCTACAGTCAAGATGTTGATTCATTTTTTTTATATAATCATCCTTCTGCTTTTAGAACTAAAATTTTATCATTTTTTCGAAGGGCTTTAAGAGACAAAATATCATCCCTACCTAGATTACTTTTCGGGGTTCTTGCCTTCCTCATTATAATGGCACATTCTTGCCTCAATGCCTCTTTCTCCTCCACAGATAGACCATGAATCCCATCCTCAATACTACATATGATGCTTTCTTTCGGGATGAATCTTGGAGCAACAATAAATCCAAGTCCTTTGCTAAGAATTTTGATTGTATCTTGATTCAAATTAATAGAAGATAAATTGACCACTTTCTTATTCTTGGGTCCATTACGAGATATTAGGTTGCTCCCATTACAGAAAAATTCATTACATACAAATTTTTTATTCAAGCAACCTGGGATGCTTCCTTCCACGCTGGTCCTAAGCTGAGGGTTTAAGCAATCTCTAAAGCTGGAACCGCTATTATTCAAAGAGCTTCCAACTTCTCCAGGACTATTGTTAACACCATTATTAATGTTGATGTCAACCTCACCTACAATATTTGACGCAGAATTAGACTCTGAAGGTTTCATAATGGATATATCCCCTACCCCATTATTTTCTAACATTGGACAATGATTTATTCTCAGTCTAGCAATTCTTTTTGAGGAGGGAGCATGAAACCTGAGCCTCAACAAATCACTGTCACTATAGGTTATTGCCCTATTAGACTCACCTGACAAGGTGGCCAAGCTTGTTATACAACTAATTGAATTTAACACCTAGAATATTATTAGGGGTTGAATCCAAAAGTTTTGAAGCTGATCACTTGATCCTCTCACCTAAAACCTAAAGACTAGGGAGGTTTCTAAACTCTCCTCAAGATACACAAACTGAATCCTTTGACCATTTTTGACATTTACAGGCATGTAACTATCCCATTGTGACTTTAACCTGCTAAAATACACCTTATGACATCATTAAATCATCATAATTTACAAATTACATGAGTGAAAGTCAAACTGGATGAATTTGATGGAGAAAAATGGCATTATGGAGAAAACACAGCGAATTTAGGAGAAAACATAGCATGGTTGGGATAATGGAATTTTGGAGGTTTTCCTAGTGTCCAAATTATAATATTAAAGTTGTTATGGATATTCATAAATGTCTGCTACATGATAGGCTCTTAAAGCACTCAAAAAGGTTGCTTCTTGCCTTCTAAAACCTAAATCTCCCAGGACTACTCAGAAAATGCAGCGTAGCCTCTAAAAAGAGGGCAGAAAGGTCATTTTTTGATGGTTTTTGAGAATTTTGACCCTCCAAAAGTTGGTGAAAAGGCTGCTATGTTGACTAGGATTGATGTATAGGCCAAGATGAATCCACCCATGCAAGAAATTCATCCATTTGACCTCCCCAACAAAAGTGCAGCGTGGCCCACGCTGAGTTTTTGCTAGTGGGACTATTTTAAAAAATTGCCAAATTTCACCAAAATTCACAAAAATGAAAAATTTCTTCCAAAACTCTTAGAAATTGGTCTAGGAATGCTATATGAAGCTCTAATATGGTGTTCTATGCTATTAGAGAAGCATCAAAAATCAGTTCTAACTTACCCTTCTCCTTTTGGCTAATTAGGGTTTCCTTCAGTTTTGCTTGCAATTGTTTGACTTTGACTTTGAAAATATGATTCCTTGTGTAGTAGTGGGTAGATATATGTCTTTGAAACTTGTTGTCTCTTTTGGATATTTCAAGGAGCTTCTCTAAGTGACAATTCACTTTGTCAACCTATAACTCTCTATTTTCATTGATTTCCATGGCTATCCTTTCTTCAAATGTCAACTCTTCAACTGGTGGATTTTGTTCTCTTTCTTTCTAAAGGGCCCTTTAGAGACCCATGGTCCTTGGCATTTTCCTGGTCACCTTCCCTTCATGCTTATCTGAATCTTCAATTTCAACCACTTCTTTTCCCTTTACATCTTGCATACTATATTTAAACTGATTCTTCTCTGAAAACAACTACTTTACCTTCAATTGATTGTTCTTTTGCTCTAGAGAGGAAATTATGAAATTATCCCTTGCTAAATTGTCTGTGAGTTCCATGATCTAAGCATATTTATCCTTGATGACTTGCTCTAGGGTTTCATGCTCTTCACTAGCCTCCAATTCCATTATATCAATTGCATGATGGATGGGCTCCTCATCATGCAAAGATGCCTCATGTTGTGATAGTGATCCATGTTCTACTAATGTAGGCTTGGCCCCTTCCTCAATTTGTGGAGAAAACACAAGCCTTCTGCCTCTCTGATATTTTTGAATGACCTCAATCCTCCTCTTCACTAAAACTCTGATAGATGAGCCAACCTCCATATGTTTAGCCTATATTGATGGTGCTGATGGTGAGCTAGGGCTAGTAGGTTGACTAGCAAAAAGAAAAAATACATGCAATTACATGAAAGTTTACCAAGTGATGTTATTTTGTTCAAGCTGGTGTAAAACAATGATTTTGATGAGAGCATGGTGAAAGAGGCTAACTTCATGATCACTTTGCCTATGCTGAAATTTTTTTGCCATCTTTGCCAAACTTCTGTAGAGGAAGTAGGGAAAATTGAGTGGTTTTACCCCTGTGAAATGCATGAGTAGTCTCACATGGTAACTGTATAGTCTAGAAAATATTCCCTCACATGTGAATTATTCATTATGATCTTCATCAGTGATGTATACTTCTCAAGAAGTTTCCCAATATGAAAAACCTTCTTGGTGTTGTTTCGATAGTGTATTATGAGGTAAGGCTTGTAGTTTTGGACCTCTAGGTCTTGGTTCTTGAACAATTTCTCACCATGATTGGGTATCCTTGTGGCCTCTACTATTACATTAGTTGATATAGTGAATTTAACTCCTGCAATCATGACCTTTTCCTTCTTGAGATGAGTGGAAAACAATTTAGTCAATTTAGCATGGTATTTTACTCTTTCAACCTGCTTACAAAATGGAAGACACCCTACACTCTAAAAACACTTCTTTGACAATGGTGAAGACCATATATCATGAGTGGTAATGGGTTCATATCTTGACTTTTGGCCTCCCTTGTTGTAAGGCCTCTTATCTCCCTCCATATGTACTTTGCAAGGGGAAAACCCTAATAGTGAAAAACAAGGGAAGGGAGAAAGGGAGTAGGATGGAGGGGTTAGGAGAGGGAAATGGGGATGGGAAAAATTATGGAAGTAGGGAAGGGTGTTAGGAATTTTTAGGAAGTGTAAAGGGATCTAATTAGGGTATTTTTAGGCCTAGGGAAATTTAACATAGTCCTAGTTCTAGGAGACTGCCAAAAACACAGTGTAGGGATAATGGTGTGGTGTAGGGGCTACGGTTTGGGTGTTGGGGACTAGAGAGTGAAAGTGAGGGGGTATGAGGGCTTTAGGAAGTGTCTTTGAGTGTGAGGAAAGAAAAAATCACTATGGGGAAGGTTAATTTTACTTCCAAATTTGAAAAGATAATTTCCCCCACAAAATGAAGCATGGGGCTTGGGAGGAGTTACACCATGAAGTCAAGGGAAAAAAACTGAAAGAGAGGTTTCCAAGGCTTAAAATTACTTGTATAACCCTGAAGAACACTTGGAGATCCTTTTCAAAGCCTTGGAAACTTAATTTGATTCTCTTGGAGAGAAAACAAAGCATGTAGAGGAAAACAGAGTGTGTAGCTTGGAAAACATAGTGGCTGCTTGTGGTCACTTTTTTAGGGTATTCTTGGATGTTGAAGTGCTGAGGTTGCCTTGGTAGGTGATTGAGATATCTTCTTCAGTAGGATGAATGAGAAAAGTGAATGAAATGGTCTTTTATAGCCTGTAAGAGTCAATTTTCTTCATAGTAGTGGGTTGGTCCACCACATGCTTTTCTCTTTGTGTTTTGAACAATATGTAGCTTTGGAAATTTTTGTGCAACTTAGGAAACTTTAGGACTTATTACATCTTGTCAAACACTAATTACACTTTGAAACAAACTTTATTGAGAAAAAACCCTATTACTACTCCTTCATCTGCTGGATTTATTGGTGAAATGACTGATTTTGGTGACCTAAACCCTAATGACCTAATGAAGGCACTCAGTTGAATGAAGATTGATGGCATGAATAAAATGAATATGGAGACCTTGAAATGATGATTCATCCAACTGAGAGATTTTAATGACCAACAAGTGAATTTTTTTTTGGAAGGAGTAGTAATAGTCCTAGACACACTAGCCAGTGACCAAATTTTTATTTGAAGACCTACTAAAACCATAAAAAATTGACTCGACACCCTAATGTTTTTTTGAAAGATTTCATTTGATCACTGGTGATAGCCAAAAATGACTGACACTAAAACGTTCATCGAAATATTATCCTATGAAATTACTCTCGGTATCAGAGACTTGGTTGTCAAGCTAGACTCACAACTCGTTGTGTTACAGCTAAATGGTCATTACTTAGTGAGAAAGCCTTAGATTTTGTGCATTTATTTACGCGTTCGATTACTGAAAAGAATTTTTTATTACATTACATATCAACACATTCCATGAAAATTGAATACATTAACAGATACATTAGCAAATTATGTATTACATCGACATTTGCATCATGTGTAAAAAATCAAACACATCATTACGATATAAGAACCTTTGTAACAGTAGAAAAATGCATATATATATATATATATATATATATATATATATATATATATAGAGAGAGAGAGAGAGAGAGAGAGAGAGAGTCTGTAAAATTTTGTTAAATCAAAATATAAAAAATTATGTGTTCTGTGACACAATGGCTCCATGATCCTACATTAGTGTAGAAAAGTAAAACTAAACGCAACTATTCACCCACATGGAATTCATGATAGCAACTGTTGAGTCTCAAAATTGTCTTCCATATTCATCCATATTTCCATCATTTCATAACCATTTAGCTCTCATTTCATAACTATATAGCCTAAAACCCTACATTAAGTAATCATGTTCATGATCATATGGGTTAGAATAATCATTTTCCAAAGTTATTTATTTTATGTATTTTTAAGTGAATTTATGATTAAAAACTAGGAAATTAACATGGTTTCATATACATATATATTTGTTATGAGTTTTGTGGCATGCATAGGCTTATTTGGAGGTTCTAGAAGCGTCTTACTTGGCCTCCCAAGCACAAATTCGAATTTCAACTCAAGAGGTGGACCGTATTCCAAGGAGAAAGGTCATGGATATCTTGATGTGTCATGGGATTTGTATCTAGTATTTAGGGATAAGTTGAGACAAGTATGGATCTAGTAGATATTTAAGGGATTTACATTTATTGAGAATATATCCATAATTCATGTATAAATAAGAGGAGCATCCTTCAAAGGAAGTTAACAAGTTTTCAATTATTCATTAGCATCAGATTTATGATTGTTCATTCAGCATGAGTAATATAATTTTCTCCAAATCATGAGTTATGAGTGTTATTAGATTCTTAAGATGTGACAGTTGTTCATGTGTTCTCATTGAGGAATGGACGGATCCCCATCAACCACAATTCACATAAATCTGAAACATAGTTTGATTTCTATTATTTACTTTCATGCAAGTGTGATTTACTTTCCACAAGTTTGATTCCATTTCCTATATTCAATTTGATTTTCATTAAAAAAATTTCTTACTAGCTATCTTAGTTTGCTTGCTTGACAACTAAATCACTAGTTGCTATTTACCCGCTTTCTCTATTATCGTAGTTTGCTTCTAATATATTTGCACTTTAGTTATCATTAAAGTTCTTGTATACTAGTTCTCATAGTTTGTTTGCTTGATAAATAAATAAATAGTTGTTCTAGGTTTACCCGCTTTCTAGATTATCATAGTTTGCTTCTAATAGATTTTCACTTTAGTTATCATTAAATTGCTTGTTTACTAGTTGTCATAGTTTTCTTTCTTGATAACTAGATTTAATTTGTTCTAGGTTTACCCGCTTTTTAGATTATCATAGTTTGCTTCTTATATTTGTTTAAAGATTAGTTTATAAGTTTTTAGAAAGGTCACGACATTCATTCATTCCACCCTTAAAATTTAACTTCCATCCCTAGAATCTAATTCAGTTTTCTTGCATTCGATTTCTATGGTTGTTTTCTTTTGTTTTAGTTGTAATACACATTTCCATTCTTTTCTTTTCTTTTCTTTCCATCCTAAACAAACTTTCTACAATTGTTTCATATAAGGTCCCATATATTTTGGTTTGCTTCTAAGTTTACAAAACCCGTGTTGAAAAATTAAATAATATGGATTGAACATACAATTAAATCGCCCTACAACAAGTGACAGCCCAGATGACTCAAGAGAGTAACCGGTGAAGTCTGCCTAAGAATCCTACAATATTCCTCTGATATCACATCAGTATGTCATCAAAAGTCGCATACTCTGGAATGCATCTAGTCAGGCCCTCTAGGTTGCACTCAACCTCCATGATTAGGTATGCTCCCTCCTCGTAAAGGGCATCCTCAATTTGTCGTGCTACCTTCCTTGCGATCACGGACATTGCTGATGGTCTCTCTAGTCCAACATCTACAAAATAATCATAAGTTTAAATCTTATAACACATAACTAAAAGCATTAGAAAAAAAAAAAATAGCAAGTTTTTACCTACATTAGTCTACTATGCACCAGCTCGAAGGGGATGATCCAGATCTCCTCAGAAATCCATACTAGCATATGCGTAGCCATCTACTACAATCAACTGACGATGTAACCAACCGAAAAATATTGAAGGGAAATACATCTGTTGGCCACCTTCGTGGTGAGGCATGATGTCACACCATCTAAGCAACCTTGGATCTCTCGGGGCCGAATCATCCACCTTGATCCCCTGACATTGAAACAATGGCACGCTCTCCAAGAAGAGTGTGACTAGTATAGATCCATATCCAAACTGCTTTAGCCATCCAATTTTTCATTTTTTTATTTGGCTTTTCATATTAGCCACTAGTCCTTCACACCAGTTGAACATGGTGGGAGAAAGGCAGTCAACGACGTCCTGAAATTGAGACTTTATTTCCTCATGGAATGCTTGAGCCCTAGCTACACGGGCCATAGTGTGTAAAATAGTCGTCGGTGGTAGAGTGGTGATAACTTTAATGTATACCTTTCTGTTGTTGGTCTTCCTGTCACTAGGAAAATGTCTCCCAATGAGCATACTTGTGCTCTCACACACAGTACAAGCTCCAAAGATTTGGATTCTCTCTCCTCCCATGGACAATCCAGTAATGGAAGAGACGTATGAAATTTCTATTCCGAGCTCTTGGTCCCCGATGATGAAAATCTGACGATCTACATCACATAGTCCAATGAGATACTCCAATAGCTCGAGTTGAGCTCTAAGTCCAGAGGTCTGAAAGAACTTGAGCAAACCACAGTTTCTCAAGGCCTTAATATAATGTGGATCTTGAGCAGCTTCATGATATTCTACCTCATGGCCTCTTTCTTTCCATTCGATGGCCATATTCGTCAAAAACACCTGCAAAACATCCATAAACAACCTTTCAGGAGTTTTCAACGGATATAATCTGGAAATAAACCATTGAAAATGGATATATTTTGTTTTTAAGTTGTTCTCTGCATTCAGCGTGTTTGTCAAAATTAAACCCGCGATGAAAGAACGCTAGCCTAACAGGCTATGGGTGATCGACGTTGGTCTAATAGGTCAAACCTGCATTTATTGCAAATGATATAAAAAATTTAAATCTCCTTTTAAACCACAGAATTTCCAAATAAAATGGCTTGAAAATGACATGAAAATTATGAGAAAAGACAAATCTCTTACTTGAAACTAACGGATCGTCGAATGGTGTCTTGGATTTTCCACACCGCTTGCCTGAAAATCGAAGGAAAATGAGGTAAAACTGAGTTCTCCAATTTACCCAAAATGGAAAGGTGAAAATGTTTTACATTTTGCATATTTATAAGTTTTAAACATATTTTTTTCCAATATTTTATTATTTTTCTCAATATCAGTGATGTGTGGTTATCTTTATGCAGTAACAGGATCTTTTTTACGGTGATAGCGATCAGTTTTGACTAATGCAACAATTTTGGTTTTATCTCCTTTTCATACTCATTCAAAATAAATGATAAAGGAACCCCCATGGAGTCATCTATAAGCTCTTTTTTGACTCTCGAAAAATGAAAACATCGTCGAGTACTTGTCATTTCAAACTCATTAAATTAAATGAATTGACATCGTCTCAGTAAACGTTTATCCCTTTTTCGGGCTGAGATTGATTATTTATGAAAAAGGAGTACCTTGATCGAGCATGGTCAAGAGGTTCTATTGGATATTTTTTTCTACCTTTTCGGATTCGAGGGACAAATTACGAGAACAAACCTGATTGATTTTTCTTTCCTGTTTATTTTCAAACTCCCTAAACATGAAAAATACACCGAGTTACTCTTTTGTCAAACTCGCAAAATTTAAACGGCGAAAGGTTTGTCACGCATGACAAGATCAAGTTACTCCTTCCTAGGACTCATTAAAATTACTAGTATGGATTCATTTGAAGAATGAACTTATATGCTAAGCATATGTTATCCTCTTCATGATTACTATAAAAAATAAAGAGGTACTCGTTACCAATAACGGGGGAAAATTGAAAGTGGAACTTCACATATGTTTTGAGTTAGCATATCACTCTTAAACATAACACTTTTCTGCACTTCGTGTCGGGTTGGGGATATCCTTCATTCATCACTTGCCTTCCTGGGTTTGGAAAATCCAATTGTCGCTTATCTAATCACCATTTTTTCATCATGGCCCTTGATCCTGTTTGGAGTCAAATGTTGCCACACTTCGAAATCATGTTGCTTATATGTTCAAGATAAGTCCTCGGTAAAATTCAAACATCCTCTAATTATTTGACTCCAGTATGGATCCATTTCCATGATCTCTTTCAGACAGATGGCTGCGACCATGCCATGGGTTAATGTGCTATTTGATTCATATTCAAAGATATGTTATTAAGCATTTTTATATCATATATTTCACATATGTATTATGTTTGATTTGGCAGGTCTCCTGATGATATTTTGAGTCCTTGCCTTGGTTAGTAAAGAATTTCACCCATCACCCCCTGTTTTTCCTTCATGCTTTAAGGGGCATCTGTTACACAGTAATTTGTCACCCCATTCACTTCCCATACCTGATCTTGAACTAACCTAAGATGAAAACTGTGCAGTATATATACCATGGAGAATACATCAAGATATCCTTTGAAGACAAACATAAATTTTCCTTGAATATGTTCTAATGAATCTCAGCTTACAACCTAAATTTATGGGTCAACACTCTTTGCCAATTTCCTACCTGTGCTGATGGCATGTTACAACACTCTGACCTAGAGCTTCCAACACACTTTTGATAGTAAAAAATGAACGGATCCCCTTTTGGTAGTGTTTCCTCAATTGAAGAAGAAGCTTCGTGCACTAGAAGCTTCCAGAACAATGATTTGGATATGGTTTGGTGAGGATATGCTTGAGCTCTCTCATTTGGAGCTCTTGATACTATCATTAGGGGATCTCTAACTCTCTCTCCCTTCCTATAAATTGAATCCCATCCTTCCACTATTGGTTGGCCTTGCCTGATAATTAATCCTTTTCATACATATGTTGTGATTATGCCCAATTTGACACTTGGGAGAAGGATTTCTTGAAGAGCCTCGATTTTGACTTGGACATCACCAAAGGGAGGTCTCCAACATCAAGGCCACGATTGTATGCTTCCTATTTCTATAATTAATAATACATATGATGTTTCACATTCCATATTTGTCTAGATATATGTGCAAATAGCTTAATACTCCTTGATCTATTAGGTAGTTTGTATTTGATGTATGTTATGTATCATGTCATGTTTCTTTTTGTTGTCCCTTGATCTCTACAAGTATTCAAATTCCGCAAGCAGCGAGGAGCGAGCCTAAAGGATCATGGAATCAAGGTATTCACCAAAGGACTGGAAGATAGCATCAAGAAGAGGTAGGTTCTTCTTCTTCCATTTTTGAATATAAACTAGGAAAGGTTTCATTAGATAGTTTCGTGCATTGATAGACCCACTTTAGGGCTATATAGATCGCCTCTGCCTGCAAATGGGATTGTCTTCACAAAAACCAATCCTGCAACATTCAATGTCCTTCTTGTATGCTAATCTAGGGCTACTTTAGGATACCAACATGCTTCTCTCCACCAGTCCAATGGCACCCAATCCGATCACTGTAATATGTTCTCCTATTTAGGTTTTCTTAACACCTAAGACAACCCTAACACATGGCTCCCACAGGATGAAAAGTTTTGAAACAAAACTGAAACTTCACTGTAGAATATGCCCACTAGTTAGGGCTTCTAACCTCCACATCATCCCTTCCTCTTTGGCTTCTACAAGCTACCATCCATATTAGAAAAAAAAAAAAAACTATGAAGTTTAAACATACCTTTTAACAAAGATATTTTTCCCTTCTTGACATAGGCTTCCTTTTTTTACAATATGATATTTTTTGGCCCTCCTAAGGATGAATGTAATTACAATTTCAGCCCCAAAACATAACCAAAACACCTCCGAAAATCCTCATTAGGTCTTCCCTTGACTGTTCATTGACTTGTTGCTCCTCGACCTCTAATAGAGAGTTGTTCCAGCTCCTTCCATACCTCGCCCATAGCTAGAAAACATAAATGTATAGGTCTGCAACAAATCCATTGTCTATTCAAGAGAGATCATGCCCAGAAACACAAGATTAATGCCCAGAATTTCTCCCCTTTCATGCAGTTTTCTTCTCCACTATTTCGCCCTGCTGTCACAACAAACTAGGGCACAAAACAACCCTCTTTCTCTCCTTCTCTATGGCTCAAGTATGTGATTGCCTTAGAGGTAATTCTCATTTGTTTTTTTCAATTTTGATGCCTAAAATTAGATTCAATCACCTCATATTTATATCCAATATGAGGGCTCCAATGAATTTCTACAAGATGGATTTCCAACTGTCAACAAGCCTTCCTGAACTAGGAAAATTTGTGAAAAACCCAATACTGACATTCAAAACTTATTATGTCATGATCTAGAGCTCTCACTTGACGTATTTTTGAATCATTGGATTCGCCACGCCATCCTATATCACCTCAAATCGTCCCATGAACACATGCCTCATTGTTTTGACCAAACTCCTTTAGGTACAAAACCCCAACCTTGGGTTCCAAGCCCACAAATGACTTTTGTGGCACTCCAACCTATAAACCCCAAACCCTAAGGCTTGGAGTACCTCCCAATATATCAAAAACCAACTCTCCCTCCCAGCGAGGGAGGTACTTATAAGACTAGGAAGTAACTCATCATCATCATCACTACTCATAACACTCGCCCAACTCCTGTCACTCACAACTGCAACAATTTGTGTAGTGTGATCTATGCCTCTCTCTGAAGTATCACTATCACTGGAAGTATCCCTATCACTGGAAGTATCCATCTTCTTCTCCTCCTCCTAGAATGTCTTCCACTCTTCTTGGGATGCAAAGTCTCCCTCTGAATCTCCAAGCTCCCGCCAGAACTCGACTCGCTATAAGCATCTTGAACCTGGAACTTCTTCTATAGAACCTGAACATGTTCCTCTGAATATTGCACTTGCAACAGATTCTTTGTAACCTACACCTGGTTCACCTTCTTCTTCTTCCTATGATCTATAGGCTTTCCCGTCAGCCTGTTGTTGGGTTAGGGTCCCCTAGGTTCAAGTTTTGGGTATAATTTTGGCTAATTTTTGTTAAAACACGTTGCGTGCATAGAAGTCAAGGAACTTTGGGGCGAGTCAAAGTTCCTTTATCAATGTAACGGGTTAAAGGGAAAACATTGGGCTCAAACCATGGTATGAGACCATGGTATTTTCACGTATTAGTACTATAAATATGTATGAGTCAATTCGAGTTAGAGATCATATTATCTTGTCAATGAACTATCTTATGTGATTTGATTTTGGGAAAGTTGTGTTAGTCTGTGTTGGATAGGCTCCTGCTGGTTGTGTACGCGGAGACCTAGTCCTGAGTTGTGTGCAAGGACCCTATTACTGTGTTCGCAGGAAAATACTACTGTAATGATTGAAGATATATCAATAAAGAGAAGAGGTTTGATGAATTTTGATCCACTTGTGTGATGTTATATTTATGTGTTAATGCATAGATTTACTTATATATCTATTGTTGTTAATGAATGTGCATTTATCTGAAGCTACGCATATGATAGTAGATTCATGCCTTCACTCAAGTATTGCATGATTGGTTATGATCTATGTTATAGGATAGATATTTGTATTTTTGAAATGGTTATTCCTTTTTCTATTGAGTAAATCTGAATAAGGTTAATTGTGTGTTTTGCGCAAGACTGTATTAAAGTTAAGGATTTCCCATGTTATATCTGAATTGGGTTAAGGAAGTTATTGTGTGGGGTAGTAACCATTAGATATGTTAAGAAGGGATAATATCCACACCAAATTCTCCCTCGGAGTGTGGAAACCTGGTTCCAACACTCCCCCATGCTTCTTCGAGTGAGACTTTGGTTTGCACAAGCAGATCACTACCGAAAGGGCCAGTAGTTGCAGGGTTTTTTTGGTTTTGCAGAACACTCTGAACCTGGGTTATGACCCCTCAAGCCAACAAATGGTTTCATTTCTGAGACCAAGATCCATTTTAAGGAATTTTTATGTGGCATCCAATGAAGAATGAATTGCAAGAGTGGCTTGATACAAGGGAGTGCGAGTTCACAATCCAAGAAAATAGAAATTTGAAGTTATCTACTAAATATTGGGAGCAAAAGTATATCTATACAGAATTCCACAAGAGTTTCTTTGCTTCGTTCACTACAGAGTTACAAGAGTGGTTATCTCAGCTTTTTGAGTTTCAAACTTGTTGGAAGGACGACGTGATTACTAAGTGGACGCCTGAATTGATCTAGAAATTGGAGAAATCTAGCAATAAGATTACCCACACAATAGATTATTGGATCGATAGCATTCTGGGTGGGTTTGTTACTAAATTTTTTTTTGACGCATTTGTGTCATATTCTGAAGCTAAAAGGATATTTTTATGTAGGAATTTACAGGGTAATTTCCGTAGATCAAGAACCAAAGGTCACCGCTCACAAACAGATCACAAATCAGTACACCAGTATAATCACATGGTTAAAACCCTCAAAGAGGGAAACAGTCCACGCCCTAAGCCAACGCGGCCACTTTAGGGAATTTACTAATATAAAAAGAAAAGTTACATATGTTTCTCTCATAAACGGTTACTAGAAAAATGACCCTCCATGCTCTTTAAATAGAGATCATGGACCAATCGGGTGTTAAGCCATGGATCAAGTGTCATTAATACCAAGGTGAGAGATAACCGTCGGATCACTAAAAATCGTGACCGTCAAATTATAAGTTACAAATGTACATGGTAAAGAAACACACTTTACCTAACTCTACACTAGACTAAGTTATTCTTAACTATTTCCTATGTGTCGGAATATCATAACATCCCCCCTTAAGAACAACTTGGGATAGCATTGAAGGATTTACAAAGGTGACACAAAAGGAGCCTATTCGTATGTGTTGAAATATCCTAACATCCCCCCTTAAGAACAAATTGGGATAGGATTGAAGTATTTACAAAAGTGACACAATAGGAGAAGGAAGGAGGCATTAGAGCCTATCCCCCCTTAATGACAACTTTCCTGAACTCCAAGCATGGATCAAAGTTTGGTAAACTTCACTTTTGTGAGAGCTTTTGTAAATATATCGGCTACCTGATCATTGGTTGGACAGTACTGCACTTCAAGAACACGATCAACTTTCTGATGAAGTGTATGTGGAGTTCAATGTGTTTCATACGGTGATGTTGAACTGGATCTTTACATAGCTAAATGGCACTCTGATTATCACACCAAAGTGTAGTTGGATGCTACTAATGGAGACCAAATTCAGACAAGATCTGGTGAAGCCACATGGCTTCCTTACTGGCTTTAACTGCACCACGATACTCTATTTTTGCTGAAGAAAGAGAGATGGCACTTTGCTTCTTACAAGACCAAGTAATAGGTCCTGAACCAAGAGTGAATACATAGCCTGTAGTAGACTTTCGATCATCAGGGTCACCATCCCAATTAGAATCAGTGAAACCAATCAACAATAGAGATGCTCCTACATTGTAATGAATCCCGAATTGAAATGTACCTCAAATATATCGAAGTATTCTTTTAGCTTCTTTCCAGTGACTTTCATAAGGTTGGTGCATAAACCGAGCGACAATACCAACGGAAAAGGAAAGGTCAAGACAGGTATGGGTTAAATACAGAAGTTTACCAACAAGTTGACGATATAAGGTAACATCAACTTCAGGGGTAGTACAAGTGACTGAAAGCTTGACTCCAGACTTAAAGGGAGAAGGGGCTGGCTTACAGTCTTCCATGTGAAAGTGGTGTAGAAGATCATGGGCATACTTGGACTGAGAGAGGGTAATGCCTTCCTTGGATTGCAAGACTTGAAGACCAAGGAAATAATGCAAGTGTCCTAAGTCTGTCATTTCAAACTTCTTTTTGAGGCTAGACTTCACATGGTTTATATGGTTTGGATCACTACTAGTAAGGATGAGATCATCAACATAAAGAACAAGGATGGTTAAGGACTTACCCACTTTCTTGGTGTAGACACTGTTGTTAGAATGACACCTAGAAAAGCCATTATCTAAGAGAAATCTATTCATTTTGGCATACCAAGCTCGAGGAGCTTGTTTGAGACCATAGAGAGACTTCCTAAGGCAACAAACAAGGTTGGAGTCTTTTTGGATAAAGCCAGGGGGTTGTTCCATGTAGATTTCTTCATGCAAATATCCATGTAAGAAAGCAGATTTAACATCCATTTGATGGACTTCCCATTTAAAGGAGGCAGCAAGGGAAAGAACAAGGCAGATAGAATTCATTTTGGCAACAGGGGAGAAGGTTTTAGTATAGTCAATGCCTTCAACTTGTGAAAATCCTTTAGCAACAAGATGAGTTTTATGTCTATCCACTTTTCCATCTGGTCCAAACTTGTTTTTGTAAACCCATCTACATCTGACAAGTTTTCTTCCTTTTGGAAGAGGAACAAGATCCCAAGTATCGTTTGCCAATAAGGAATGATACTCTTCATTCATAGCTTCATCCCAATATGGATGATCGAAGGCTTCTTCAACGGTTTCTGGATCAAGCTTTTCTGGAACTTGAGCCAATAAGGAAGAAGCTCTTTCGAACTAAGAACATGTACGTCGTCGATCGGCAGGGTCACCTGCAAGAGAACCTGTTGCATCCCGAGTAGAGTGGACCCATCTTGGAAGCAGTGGAGTATAAGGAACAATTTCACGAGGGGGAGGAGGATTTTCATCCTTGTTGTCATCATTTGGACTAGAAGGAATGCTATTAAAAATAAAAGAGAGAGAGAGAGGTGGCACATATGCTGAATCAGGCTCGCAGGTAAAAGGTGGCACACTTGTCGAACTAGGCTAGCAGGCCATATATTTTCATCAAATTTTACATCTCTTCTAATGATAATATTTTTGGATTTTGGTTGAAGAAGTCTATATCCTTTAACATCTTCAGAATATCCAACAAAAATAATTTTTTCACTCTTAGGTTCTAAGGCTTTATGTTTCGCATTTGGAATATGGGCCCAAGCATCACTTCCAAAAGCATGAAAGTGACTTACATCTGGTTTGATTGAGCTCCAAGATTATTCTGGAGTTATATTCTTTAAAACCTTAGTAGGAGTGCGATTTACTATGTAATTTTCACTGTTAATGGCTTCTGCCCAAAAATTGAGACCAAGTCCTTTAGATTAAAGCATACAATCAGCCATTTCTTTTAAGGTGCGATTCTTCCTTTCAGCTACACCATTTTGTTGTGGAGTATATGGAACAGTATGTTGCAATTGAATTCCATGCTCAGTGCAGAAGTTGATAAATTTTTTGTTAACATATTCTCCGTCATTGGCTGATATTAACTTAAGAATTTGATGTCCATATTGTTTCTCAACAAAGGCCTTAAAGGCCGAGAACATGTTAAAAACTTCACTCTTGAGTTTTAAGAAATATACCCAAGTGCGTCTGGAAAAATCATCAATGAAAGTTAAGAAGTACTTGCAACCAGAGAAAGAAACAACAGGAAGTGGACCATATAAATCATTGTGCACAAGCTGCAAAGGGGCTGAAGCGTGTCAAGAGGCACGTTTGTCAAAACTATCATGATGATGTTTTCTGAGTACACATCCAGAGCAAACACCATCTCGGCAAGATACCATAGGAAGACCCGTCACCATATTTTCCTTGCATAGAGTTTTAAGAGAGCGATAGTTTAAGTGACCAAATCACTCGTGCCAAAGTTTGCTCACATCATCATTATGAGCAAAAAAAATGGAGGGAAGATAGGATGACCCAAAGTTGTCAAACTTATACAACCTTGTGGAATCATCAACAATGCCAATAGTTAAAATATTTTTAGGATATTTGAGGTCCTTGATTACAACATCATGAGGTGAGAATTCTACTATTTTCCCTTCACCTGAATGAGTTATCTGATAAACATATAGAAGGTTGCATAACAAGGTAGGAACACATAGTACATCATTAAACTGACCGTTATCTGATGAATGGTTCCAAATCCTACAACACTAAGAGATCTATCATCACCAACATAAATATGTTTAGTGTTACAATCATTTAAAGAAGAAAACATGGATTTATTTTTAGCCATGTGGTAAGAAGCACCAGAATCAATGAGCCAGTCATGAGAAGGAGAAGGAGAAGATACATTTAATGCATAACCAGACCTTGATGCTTGACAACCACAAGAAAAAAGCGCCATGCCTAAAGATGAAGGTGAAGAGTGCTCCAAATTGATGTTGTGCTTCTTCATTGCTGCTTCTAAGGCTTCCATCTTCTTAAAACATCTGGACTCTATATGGCCATCCCGATTGCAAAAGTTGCAATGTTTATTTGTCTTCTTCCCTTTGTTTTGATTTGCCTTATTATTTTGGTGATTTTATTTTTTAGTTTGCGGCTGAAATTGCTTGGGACCCTTGTTTGGTTTAGGACCATACTTTTTAGGATACTGATTCTTGGGAGTCTTTTGATATGGTTGTTGTTGGGCTGCTAAGGCTTTCTTAGAAGTGTTTCCAACAGTGATAAGGCCAAGGTGTAAAATTTTTTCTTGTTCTCTTATCAAAGAATCACAAAAGGAATCAAAAGAGGGATTCTTGTAGGTGGTTCCAGAGGAGATGATGGCTTCTCTAGTGGAATGGAAGGAAAAAAAAAATACAGAATATGCAGGGCCGAGCTTAGCAAGAATGCAATAGATGAGGCTATCATCTTCCTTTTTGACATTACAACCTTCTAAAAGAAGTCTAAGGGTCTTGAATTTGGACAAAAAGTCTTCAATAGAGGAGAAATTATTAGGGTCCAAAGTAAGCAACTCATTTTCAAGCTGGTGGGCCCTGATTTTATTTTGAATGCCAAAAACATTATTCAGCTTTTCTAGGGCTTTATCAGGGGTGTCAATGTCAAGGATGTGAAATCGAAGATCTTGAGAAATAGACATTCCTATCAAACCTCGTGTTTGATCTTGTTTATTTTCCCATTTAGGAACTTTATCATCATCGGAAGGTTTAGTTTCTTGAATTGTGGCTATTCTATAAAGCCCTTTACTTCTAAGTATATCTACCATGTGAGGTAGACATTGGAAAAATTGGTGCTGTTAAGAATAACCAGGCATTCACTTTCCATTTTTTTTAAATGAAGCTGATAAAAGCTGAAAATAACTGCTCCAATGGAAATATCTTGAAAAATTAGGCCGTTTAAAAAAAAAAAGGCTCGAAAAACGGCTTCCGGATGAAGAAGTTATGCCTTTTGAAAAATATGAGTTGTAGATGCCGAATAGTTACAGGAACGGGATGAAGTCGGCTTTTAAAAATAAAATTCCACCCCTTTGAACAAATTTTTTTTACAAAAGAAGATTGAGAAGGATACTTGAACCCAAGACCTCTATTCTCATAAACTAACCCCTCACCAAGTGAGATAGTAAAAGGATCACGTAATTGTATGAAACGAGGAAGGTTTTTTTTTTTTTTTTTTTTTTTTTTTTTAAGTTAACTCTTCGGTGCATGTGCTTTTTCTTGCAAAAAAAAAACACAAAAACCGAGCAAAAAAAATGAAATGCAAAGCCTTATGGTAGAATGTTAGATTTTCAGTTACCCTTACTGGAAACTATCACTTTTTTCAGCCTTTTCCTGCATAAAAAAACACAAAAAACGAGCAAAAATAAAAATAAAATGCAAAGCCTTACAGCAGAATGTTAGATTTTCGATTACCCTTACCAGAAACTATCAATTTTTTCACTATTTCTGATTTCCCAAGATCGCACAAAGATGCGGGGAAAGAGCATACGTAGCAAAAAAATCCCTTTTTCCTGTTTCTGATTTGCTAAGATCACACGGAGCGCACAACAAAGAGCATACACAAAGAAGAGGGTATAGATCTGAAAAATAAATAAAACCTTAATACAGAAAATAAACAGAAAAAACTTAAATAAGCAGAACTATTAACAAATATACCTGCAAAAATGGATGTTTTATACCTCTAGATCTAAACTGTCATAACTTGGGCAGCCGGAAACTTTTTCGCATGAAATGAAAGGCGTTATTTACTGTAATATATCGCTCCGGACACAACCAAGCATTTATCCAAGCCCAAAAATGTTCAGAAATAATAGATCTACAAAACGGCATTCACATGCAGCCAAACCGGCTTCGGATTTTGATCAACAACGGACGCAACCCTCAAAATAGCTCTGATACCATGTAGGCATTTACAGGGTAAGTTCCGTAGATCAAGAACCAAAGGTCACCGCTCACAAAAAAATCACAAATCAATACACCAGTATAATCACATGGTTAAAACCCTCAAAGAGGGAAATAGTCCACACCCTGAGCCAACGCGGCCACTTCAAGGAATTTATTAATATAAAAAAAAAGTTACATATGTTTCTCTCATAAGAGGTTACTGGACAAATGACCTTCCATGCTCTTTAAATAGAGATCATGGACCAATTGGGTGCTAAGCCACAGATCAAGTGTCGTTAATACCGAGGTGAGAGATAATCGTCAGACCACTACAAATCGTGACCGTCGTATTATAAGTTACAAATGTACATGGTAAAGAAACACACTTTACCTAACACTACACTAGACTAAGTTATTCTTAACTATTTCTTATGTGTCAGAATATCCTAACATTTTCAAAGGCCCTAGAGGTTAGTTCATGCTCTCTTTAAAGTTGTGGATTAAGATGTTGTTGTGTGAAAAGGGTACTTTGTGCACCCACATTGAATGAATGTTCATAAGAGGTCCACCTAGCTCTACGCACAATGGAAAAACTTACAAAGAAAACCTACAGGAAGATTTTTTGTATAGCTCCCTTAAAGGTAAATCAGACATCGGTGATGAATATGAAACAAGTATTTCTAGTGAATCAGCGCAATCAGACGAAAATATCCAGAGTGCAGTTCAAATCCCATCCACTCCACTTCCACATTTATCTCATGCTATCAGCTCATCCACCCCACCTCCCCCTCCACCAATAGTTTATTATATGGCTAACTCCATGAAACTGCAAAAATTTAGGGGCATTGGAAATGAAGACACTAAACAATTCTAGTTTGTCGGAGAGGTTGTATGGACAACATAACAGGTCAATGATAATAATGTTAAGAAAGCGCAGCTAGCTACCTGATTTCAGCAATGAGCGTTGTACTGGTATATGAGGTATGCAGCATCAAACCCTAATTCGATGATTGATGAGCTCAAAGACACATTAAAGGAGAAGTTCAAAAAGTCAAAATCATATGCATAGTGTGTTACTGAATTAAAGGAAATCCATCAAGAATTCAATGAGACCGTATGGGAGGTAGATCAATGGTTGAAATGAAACATTAGTGAAGAGGGATTTACTCTTGATGATCATTAGCATAAAGAATGGTTCATTTCCATGCTACTGCCACATCTGTGCCTTCCTTTATTCCATCATAAGATCGCGACCCAGGACGAAGTTGTAGAAATTGCAATGAAATTAGAAGCATCACCGGTATAGAATATGCAGGTCAAGGTTTAGAAAATCTAGAGCCAGTTGGCTACCTTGCATTTATAACTACAAATTTTGAGGAAATAAAAATAAAAGGATGTGCGCGCGGATGTATGGTGTGTACGCTGCAAGGCCAGAGAACACTACAGGAATAAATTCCCTCTATTTGGTGAATATATGGTAGTTGGAGGACCAAGTCCACTTAAGACTGCGACAGGGCCTAGTGAGAACCCTATGTCATGGTGCACGATATGTTAAGTGATTGGACAAAACGTAATTGATTTTTTTCCCAGAATTGGTACATATATTCCACGTCTCAAAAAATTGTATTGCACATTTTTTTGATCCATGGGATGTGATGAAAATAACTGGCGTAGTTTTGATCTCATGGTTGAACATAATGCTTCTTATAGAATGTAGGTTGAAGTTGGAGGACCAGATTCACCTGCATCGCCATCTAGCTGAGGTGGATTTCAAGGTAGGGGATGAGGAAGAGGAGGAGTATCTGGTTGTGGAATGGGTCAGCTCATTTGTTATAAATATGGAGATGTTGGCCATTATGTGTGTGATTGTTCAAACCCGACACAAAAATCATGCAGGTATTGTCAAAAAATTTATCATATTATTGAATATTTTCTTGTATTGTTTGCAAAAATGCAAGAAAATAAAACACATACACCCATGCAGAATGTTTAGATGATGAAGGTAGAACTGCGCGATGAAGAACATAGTGTGAATATTGTAACTAGAAGTGGTGCAGCAACTGGTGAAGACAAAGAAAAAGGTAAGAAGTCTACTACTGATGTTTGTGTCTGGAAAGCTCCTGAGAAGAAGGACGAGTTTATCTTACAAAGGGAGAAGGAAACCTTTTTTGAAGCAAAGGATTTCACAGATCCTAGCACATCGACATTTGAGGAACCAAGCAAGTCTGCCATAAATAGCGTCGAAGGGACCGATGCTGAGATGAAACCATTTTTTCAGGCATGTATTAAGATTTTTCGCAATAAAAAGGCAATTGACAATATTCAAGATTTGATTGATAGTTGCACCGAGAAAGAGAAGCCGCAGATGGAGCAAAGGTTTGTCAATAAAATTTATAGGAACAAGAGAAGAACTGGTCGAGAGACGTGCTTAACTACTCATATAGCTAAATTTGAGATGGATCAGGTCATCTTGGATTTGGGCTATAATGCAAATGTACTACCAAAGCAAACATGGCAGAAGATGGGAGAACCTAAGATGGAATGGTCCATAATCCATATGTGCATGGAAAATCAACAGAAGATTATCGCAATGGGTAGACTTTCTGGGGGTGATAGTAGACATTGAAGGAGCTAAGGAAATTGTTGACTTTGAAGTTATTCAAATTGTTGATGATACAGATCCATACCCTACGCAGTTGGGTCTGGATTGGGCTATTGATATGGATGCTATTATCAACCTCAAGCACAAAATTATGGTATTTGAAAATAATGGGACAAGGGTCATGGTCCCTCTGGACCTTGCAAAAGGAGGAAGATACACTGAATCAATGCTTGAAGGATATGCAAAAGAGGATGTCGATCATGTCTACAAGCTAACTGTGGGGGATGAGGATTGGACCAATCCTACAACAGATGGTAGACTTAGCTAGGAGAAAGATATTTCAAGTTTGTCTGACACATGAAGTCTCTAAACTGTGTCGTAATTGAGTAACCAGATCTCTACATTGTATATATTTTGATGTACGTGAATTACCATACTATGATGGCATAGGTTGTGTCAATTTATTTTTAGAAGAACTTGAAAATGTTGTTCCATAGGCACAACAGTTCCATGTGCTTGATCTAGTTCTGCGCTCAACCCCAACATGATGGTGGGGGATGCACAAGGATAATTTGGCTAATTGGGAAGAATATAACCATATGATGTGACTGTGATTCAGAAACCCTAATACCCAGATGAAAGGAACCTATACAGGCGAAGAGGATCCATGCATTCATTTAACCAAGTGGACTATAGCTTGGGGAGAGGAGCGAAAGGCAGAATGGGTACAAATATTCATTCATACTTTAAGCATGATACCCACGAACTGGTATCTGGAGGTTGAGTTGTGACATAGCACTGCTGAATGGGCTGAGTTGAAAGAAATCTTTAACTTAACCTTTAGCTTTGAAAGGCCTTGATGAGGCATTGGGAACGATTCAAGATGTTATATTTGACATGCCAAAGGACCCATAAGAATAGGTCTTACCAACATGGGATGCACAGATGAAGGATGCAGTAGAATTTCATAACGTAACAACCGAAGATACTGAGGAAGACCCAAGAAACATCAATATTCCTGAGTCTGAAGGAAAACGCGCAGTCACTAGGCCTGACATAAAACTACCATATGTGACTGAACTTGTGAAGACTAGGTGAGTCAATATTGGAATAGAAGAAAAACCTAAGTTTTCCAAAATAGGAGATTATTGGGATGAAGATATGGTGGGTAAGGTTGCAGAGCTACTCCGTGAATATTAGGAATTGTTTCCTACAAATTTTTCAGAGTTAAAAAGGATTATTGGAAATCTTGGTGTGATGAAGATCACTTTGAAGCTAGATGCACAGCCGATGAAACAATGCCCTTACAGATTGAATCCAAGGTATAAGAAAAAGGTGAAAGAGGAGCTAAAAATGATGGATGTTGCAGGAATTATTGAACTAGTGGAAGAATCGAATTGGGTAAGCCCTATGGTGGTCCAAGAAAAGAAGACTAAAGGTGAAATCAGGATCTGTGTTGATCTGCACAAATTAAATGATGCTTGTGTACATGATCATTTTCCATCTCCATTCTCGAATGAGGTCTTGGACAATGTCGGAGGGCAGGAGGCCTACTAGTTCAATGATGTATTTTCGGGGTATCATCAGATAAGGATCGCACCTGAAGATCGAAGTAAGAAAACCTTTCCAATGGAGTGGGGATTGTTCTAATACACGGTGAAGCCATTTGGATTGAAGAATGCACCATCTATCTTTTCGTGTGCAGTGGTTGTTTCTTTTAAAGACTATATCCATAAGTTTTTAGAAGTATATTTTGATGATTGCACTGTCTTTGGATTAGTGAAGAAGAATTTTTCCAGTCTACGCTTAATTTTGCATACTTGTCACAAGTATCAGATCTTGTTGAATTTGAAGAAATGTGTGTTTTGTGTTCCTTTTGGTATTTTGTTGGGCCATATTGTCTATCAGTAGGGATTGATGGCTGACCCCACCAAGATTGTTTTTATAGTTAACTTAGAATCTCCAATGAATTTGAAGCAATTGCATTCAATCTTGGGACATATAGGCTATTATCAGAATTTTACTTGGGCATATGTGCTGATCACTGTAGCAATGGAGAAACTATTGAGAAAGGATGCAACTTTTTGTTGGGATGAGGACTGCTAGAAGAGTTTCGAGATGCTTAGGGACAAAATGGTAACTATGCCTGTCATGGTATTCCCAGATTGGTAAAAATAATTCCACATACACGTTGATGCATCTTGTATCGCACTAGGAGTTATATTGGCACAACCAGGAGCTGGAGATATTGATCATCTGATTGAATTTGCAAGTTGGAAGTTGTCAAGTGTTAAGCGCAATTATTCCACGACAAAGTGAAAGGGTTGACTAGGTTATATGTGCTGTAGAATTTTCGTCACTATTTGCTTGGAGGTCACTTTAAGATGTTCACTGATCATTCTTCATTGAAATACATGGTGAACAAGCCTGTGTTGGGGGGGAAGATCTGTAGATGGCTCCTATTATTCTAGGAATATGATTTTGAAGTGATTGTGAAGCCAGGAAGACTGAATACCAAACCAAATCATTTATCGTGCATTGAAAGTGGGGAGGAACCAACTAATTTGGAGGAAGGATTACCAAATGTGCGGTTGTTTATTGTTAAGATAGCTGATGAACATTTTGCAGATATTATTCACTTTCTAACCACTGGAAGTACACATGCAGAGTATATAATTAAGTAGAATAAAGTGTTGGTTTCGTGCACAATATATTTTACCTTTATTTCAGGTTAATTATATATGTTGGGATTTGATGAAGTTTTCAGGAGGTATGTTCCCGAATTCAAAAGGCGTAGTATACTAGTAGAAGCACATGGAGGTGTTGCAGGAGGTCATTACTCTGGAAAACCTACTGCGCACAAGTATTTTCAAGCTGGGTTGTGGTGTCCCTCAGTGCACACTGATTCTAAGTAGTACTGTCGCACTTGTGATGTATGTTAGAGGACTGGGATGCCCTCACGCAAAGATGAAATGCCATTACATCCCCTAGTATCTTTTTAGGCCTTTCAAAAATGGGCAATCAATTTTGTAGGTCCGATTAACCCTCAAGGGAAGAATAATTGAGCATGCTATATCATCACTACTACAAACTATTTGACTAGATGGGCAGAAGCTCAACCTGTGAAGGATTGCAGTGCATAGACGGTTGCGCACTTCATCTTTGAAAATATCTTGACAAGGTTTGGATGCCCTAAAATTATGAAGAGTGACCAAGGCACACATTTTTTGAATGAGACCATTCAAGCATTAACTGTTGAGTTCAAGATACACCATCACAAGAGTACACCTTATCATCCACATGTGAATGGGACGGTAGAAGCCTTCAACAAAATCCTAGAGAATGCGCTCACAAAGATATGAAATTATAACTATAATGATTGGGATGTGTGCATACCTGTTGTTGTATGTGCATATAGGACCACATGCAAGAATCTAATAGGACAAACTCCTTTCAGTTTGGTCTATGCATAGGAGGTTGTTATGCCGATGGAATACATTATTCATAGTCTGCGCTTTGCTGCAATAACCAACATGGCTGATCAAGAAATTATGGAAGAAAGGGTCACGGCTAGTCATGCTAGAAGAAGATAGATTTATTGCTAGTTTTCATCAAAAGGTATAGAAAGCGCACAAAAAGGCTTGACATGATTGGCATATCAGATATAATATTTTTAAGGAGGAATTGGTTTTGTTGTATGATAGTAATTTTGCGCAATTCTAAGAAAGTTAAAAATGCACTGGCTCGAGCCTTATATTATCAAGGAAATCACTGAAGGAGGTTTGGTTCCTTTGGCTACATTGACTGGTGAATTACATCATGGATATGTGAATGGAAGTCATTTAAAACCTTACAGGGATGAACCTATCCTTGCGCGTGATCAATGACTATATGGTCAAAGGAATTTCCTAGTGCCCTGGACAGTTGCAAGAGGGTGCAGAACTCTAAAGAAGTCTGTCAGAAATTGTAAAAGTTGTTTTGCAAGACGAATTTTGAGGAAGCACAAGTATATGCAAAGCCAGTGCAAAGACAACGCCAAGAGGATGTTCCTATCGTAGAGTACCTAGAAACTAGCCATTGGAATAGTAAATCTGGACAATATAGCTTGGTTACATTTGGAGGAGTGGATAGCCTGCATTTATGGAGGAGATTATGCCAGATTTGGAGTCGTTTTAGCATTTATGAAGCTGCATCAACAAACATAAGGTTGTTTGGGTTGCGCCATCGCTATAAATACGGCATGCAGGGCCGCATTCGATCCTATTGCTTCCTGTGTGTCCTAAGAACATTGCAGTCATTGCTCTTGCATCCCCTGGTGATTTTTATGTTTGGGCCTTTTGAAACGATTGAAGAAACACTATGAAAATGAGGGTTAGGTCACTTAATTATCGAAGTTACGACTGCCACAAAACCTACTCCCTCTGCATCGCAAGCTGATGAGACTCCACAACAATCAAAGAAGAAGAAAGGACAAACATCAGGGACCATAAAGTCCCCTCGAAAGCCAAATACAAAGCCAAATACCTCCCGCGCAAAGCATCATAAGTGTCTGATGGTTGAAGAACTAGAAATAGTGGAAGAAGAAGCAGTTGAGGAGGTTGACTCGATCTTGCGGCTGCCCAAGTACATGGTGCCATGCAAGATCACAGTTGAGGTGACAAAGGAACTGGATAAGGTCAAGTCGCACATTAATACGCCATTGATTCCCGAGAATGTTCCATTTGAGGGTGAGATGTTGGTGAATATCCCCATGCTAAATATGGAAGATTGGGACTTAGGGGACTATGCACCTACTACTACCACGACCACTAATACCAAGGAAAATTTTAAGAATGGAAATTTATCTTAAAGATTAGAAACTTTGGCGAATTTTACTAATCCATAATATGAAAACTATAAAATGTTTGGTGATATTTTAGTATAAATATTCAAACTTCTAATGATTTTATATAGTCTCTACACAATTTTGGCGATTTTTAAGGTAAAATAAATTTTTTATTATAAAATTTGGGCGAACCTTTTTTTTGGAAAAAGCATGGAAAATTAGCCCTTCTGCGAATATTAGCCTCTAAAATTTTCCTTCCACTACAAAGTTGAAAAGTCTGGCAGCCGCACTTAAAGCCTCAAGGTCAGATATAGAAACTTTTTGTACTGAGTTAGAGTAGAAGATCACATATTTACAGGAATCGTTGCAGCCATAGATTCCCCCAGAGGTCAGAGCACAGTGTGCTGCAGTAGTCCAGGAAGCCACTACAATCATCACAGCAGTTGTGGAAGCATGAAGTATTATCTTTGAGGATTCCATGGGCATCTGGAACCCGCCCAAGATGACCCCGTGGTTTAGCAGCTGAGGATGGATTTATGCGTGAAGGAGCAACAGTTTAACGACATCCGAGTCGCTTCACCGACCTTGGTACCAGCTCAAAGCTTAGCCCACCTGTAGGGAGGTCATGCAATTCAAGCTGAGATTGATACGTTGTGCCGACTGTAGAAATTATACAACATGCATGTATATCTTGGATTCACCTGATCTAACAATGTACTAAAGTTAAATACTGAATCGCTTCTACAAATCTTTTGCGGAATTAAAAACACAATCGATAATCACATGAACATGAAGAAGAATCAAATAACACACAACACAGATAATTTCCCAGGGAAAGATTACAACTAAAAACCCCACTATCTTCTATTGTATATTCAACATGGATCATGAAAAAATTACATACAAAACTCTTCTCATAAGAGCCCTCTAGTACTCAGCTAATTGTCTCGCACTGTCATATGAAAAACTGACCAACACAAAGCCAATTCTCGGCCTTTAGACAACCTGCCTTGCTTGCACAATCCCTGATGGAATAGATCCCTAAAATATAGGAATTTTGGCCTTCCTTGACTGTGCAAGTATCATGGGCACTCCAATGGGTGTTTGGTCGCATGTGTGCAACCCAATAATCCTACAATTGATAGTCAACTTCCCTTTCACCTAGAATTCAACTGGGTCTCCACTGGATTTGACATGAATGTAGCTAATAATAGTAAATCCTCAATTGCATGTGAGATCACTGATTGTGAATTAATTAATATTTAATTCACTTGATCTCTCACTAGTGTATCTTCAGTTAAAACTAGCACAAGAGAGTTTAACTTACTAAACTGAGTTAAACTGACTACAACCTACATTAACTAATGCACCACTAATCTTCGAACTCTGTTACAACTAGAATTACTCTGCATGCCTCACCAACTACCTCTAACTCTAAATCCAATAGCTAATTAAGGTTATCACTCTCAGTTAACTATTTTAAGTTTACATTGAGAATAGATTACAGTTTATTGTCCATCTTAATTAAGGGATAACTAAAATAGACATGCACCCAAAAATAGCACTATGGACCCCACCCTAGTTTGGGTGCCTACAACTAGGCATGGGTGCTGAAATTTTCTTATTGAATATCAACACCGATGGGATTATCTATTAGAATCCAGAATGTAGCCATGGGTCGAGGAAGCAGTACAATTATCACAGGCCATTGACAGTGCGCTGAAGAGGCTCCAAAAAACTCAAACTAGCAGTAGAAGGGTCGAATATAGAGAAGCTTGTGGAAGGAGCTCAGAGGGCCGCAGCACAAAAAACCAAGATCATTCAACCACTCAAGGACTCCATCCAAGTGTCACGGGAAAAGATTCAGGAAGCTAGACTAGAGTGACTCAAGGACGAATCAATAGATTGTGTTGGGGGCATATTGGGTTAGGGTCCCCTAGGGTCAAGTTTTGGGTACAATTTTGGCTAAGTTTGTTAAACTCGTTGCACATAGAAAATTCAAGGAAATTTTGGGTAGGTCAAAGTTCCTTTATCATTGTAACGCATTAAAGGGAAAACATGGGGCTCAAACCACAGTTTGAGACCATGGTATTTGCGCGTATTAGTCCTATAAATATGTATGAGTCGAGTCAAGTTAGAGATCATCTTATCTTGTCAATGAACTAGCTTATGTGATATGATTTTGGGAAATTTGTGTTAGTCTGGGTTGGATACGCTCCTATTAGCTATGTGCGCAGAGATCTAGTCCTGGGCTATGTGATCGGAGACCTATTCCTGAGCTATGTGCAAGGACCCTGCTGTTGTGTGCGCATGAAAATACTATTGTACTAATTGGAGATATATCAATAAAGAGAAGAGTTTTGATGAATTTTGATCCACTTGTGTGATGTTATATTTATGTGTTAATGCATCAATTTACTTATATGTCTATTTTTTTTAATGAATGTGCATTTATATGAAGTTACACATATGATAGTATATTCTTGTCTTCACACAAGTATTGCATGATTGGTTATAATCTCTATTAAAGGATAGGTCTCTGTAGTTTTGAAAGGTTTATTCATGTTTCTATTGAGTAAATATGAATAAGGATAATTGTATGTTTTGCGCAATGTTGTTTTAAAGTTAAGGATTTCCTGTGTTAGATCTGAATTGGGTTAAGGAAGTCATTGTGTAAGGGAGTAACCATTATATATGTTCAAAATGGATAAGATCCACATCATACGCTCCCTTAGAGTGCGGAAACCTAGTTCCAACACTCCCCCATACTGCTTCGGGTGATACATTAATTTGTGCATGCAGATCACTACCGAAAAATGGCCAGTAGTTGGAGAGTTTTGTTGTTTGCGTAGAAAACTCTGAACCTGGGTTAGTACCCCTCAAGCCAACACCTGTATAGACCATGCTCTCTAAATTCAAGCACAATACCTATAGAACTAGAGCCTCTAGGCCAGATTCTTGCTTTACCTTCCTGGAATAATACCTCAAAACCCTTCTTCTCAATCACCGAGACAAATATCATGTTATATCTGAGTCTTGGTACAAACAATACATCCTGGACCCGCATCACCTATCTTGTCTCTATCCTGAATGGCAAAACTTTCGATCCTATGATCTCTTTCTAACTCTTGTCACCCAACACCATGTGAAACTTCGTGGCCCATTTAGCTCAAGTCTCAAAAAATTCATGTCATCTTGTCATATGTTTTGATGCACCAATTTCCATGTATCATCCATCCTCATCGATAGTACCCTGCAAGAAATGAGAGATCATAGCAAATTAATCCTCCTCCAATCTCCTACTGAGAGAATCTATCTCAGCAGAAGTGGCAACACCAGACACTTGCTTCCCTTTCTTCTTCTCACCATCTCCATTCTTCTTCATCATACATCTTGAGGAAAAATGACCCATCTTGCCACTATTACACAGTATTTTTTCACATTCCTCATTTATTATCCCAAGTGTCATGTTTTGTGCTGCTTATGTCATAAACATCACAAAGTGAAAAAATTTGTATAAACTTGTTTCATTCTGGACAATATGCTTAAGATATCCCTGAAGACCTAAAAGATAAGTGTCCTGAATTTTTTCTGCAAAGTTTGTAAAAAACCTTATTTTACAAGCCTAACGTGGTTCTCCCCTTTATAAGCTCGTGCTTGTCACCCTGTCCCTATCCTATGAATAATGATGCCACCATGGGAATTCATCAGTAAAAGAATGCTAGTCCTCTTCAGGCAGGTTTTCCAAAAATGGAGTAGAAGCTTCGGCCTCTAGAATCGTCGAGAACAGAGTTTTGGTACTTTTTGGTTGAGGATATGGTCGAATACTCCCATGTTTTTCCCTTGATATTATCTACAAATATTTTCCCCTTAGAGATAAGACCTTTTCCCCTCATTAGTGGATCCTTAACCTCCTTATCTCTGCTATAATAGAGTGCCATGCTAGTGAGTCTTGTTTGGTCATTGTTGGTTGCCTTACTTCTGCCTGAATTACGCTCATATGTTGTTGATTTGACGAAGAAGGAGAAGAGATCAAAGAGCGTGGCTTGGACCTATATTACTACTCCAAAGGAGGCCTTCAACATAAATTCACCGATTGTAAAGTGTCCCTTCGTTCATTTTATAATATAAAGTATACTTTGCTTCCCATAAATCTGTTAAACGTTAATTGATTTAGCATGATACTCCTTGATTTGTCATGTAGTTTTCTTTGAAACACATATATTATGTATCTTTCTTCTTTCGTCGTATGATATTATTTACATGTATTTGGACATAGAAATCATAGTAAAGAATGAGCCTGAAAGAGAAAGGATCAATTTCGACACCGAGGAAATGACTCCATAAGGAGCAGGGTAGGCCATCTCTCTCTCTCACTTTAATTTTCAATGTTAAACTAGGGACACTTATATCCTTTGTCACGGTTGTTACTAGACCCACTCATTGGGATAGAGGGATAAGTTCTTTCCAAACAAGGGATTTTCCTATGTAACAAATTGGCAACTCCACTGGGGAGCTTACACCTTGTACACCCTCTTGGTGTTTTTGTCTTCATGTTGAGTTTGGCCAACCGTTGAACGACCATTTGTTTGTCTTGTTTTTTAGCATGTAGTCTAGCTTGTTAATTTTTTAAAGTATCAGGTATAAATTTTTCTTTCATATGTTTCTTGTTTTTATCCCTCTTTTCCTAGCCCCGCACGTATTTTGAAGGACACAGTCGTGCTGCCAGCGTTGGTTTTTTCTAAAACAGTCACGTTGTAGACCACTGGGGTGAACTAGTGGGTCGTGTTGGTCTTAGAAAATAGATATTTTACAATCTCTTTTTGAAAATATTTGGCATGTATTTATCTTTAGAATATTTTACTTGCTTTGATTACTTTATTTCTGGCTTTGAGTGTTTGCAGTCTCTGTGATAAGCACAAATTGTTTTGTGAGTTAAGTGGTAAAAGTTTTGTTTTTATTGATTCTTGTTGTTCCAAGTCAATTAAAATATCTGTTTACTACTTTTTTTAATCAAAATATAATGGTGCTCTGTCATAGGGTAGTAGTGAACTTTGTGCTTGTTCAAATAAATTGGTTTTCGAATCTGTTTAGTGTTAATTTCAAGAATAAATTTTCGTTGAATGCATAAGATCACTGGAATTGAAAGGATGTTTTTTAAAATTTCTTATTGAAAATAGATTGAATTTTTTCAAAAAGTGAAACTTCTTAAGTACATTAATTACATCAGTTGTGTTTTTATCATTCAAAACGAAATAAAAAATAAAAAATTTGTTGATTTAAGTGCATCTTAGTGAAAGTAGAAGTTATTTTAATTTTGAACAAGTTGCATCTCTGATATTGAAAGTGAAATTGTTTTACTTTTTAGAATTCCCATCTTCGAAAAGTGAAAATTGAAAACTAGTTCGGGGGGGGGGATTTTTTTTGTTGCATTTCATTTGATGCATTACTCTTTGTGATCACTTCCCTTATTAGTTTATCTTTCATCGAAATCGAAACGATTATTTTTCCTCATGTAGATGCATCTTAGGAATTCAGGTGAAATCATTTTGAGCCCAAAATCAAAACTTATTTCATATCAACATTAAAATAAACCTCAATTAACCTAAGGATCATTTTGGATTAACACAAATATCTATATGTCTATGCTAGTGACGTGTTCCAACGTCATTAAGCGTAGCATCTATCACTAACATCATATGTTGCATTCCGAGGGTGATATCACATCCCACGTATGGAATTATATAGGACTATGCTCCACGTATGATAAGTATAGAGGGACGCTCTCATCGAACGGTTGCAGATTAGACAATGGTACTATGTACTGAGCTCCCACGTATCGTCATGTATATTTTGGGAGACCCCACTAGGTTGCAAACCTGCCATAGGTAACCAAGTCGGTCTCCTTGTAGACGTGATACATCGAACATGAAATTCGAGGAGATTGGTTGCGGTACGTCAAGTCCTTCGTCCACGAAGGTGTATATCTCAATTCACGGATATATGGTAATCCTCTTTCCTAGATTACCCCTTTTTATTTATTTTGTTTAATTCTAAAATTTACTTCCCACGAAATAAAATCTTACCCATGCACGACTCCTTAATAGATCTTAGGTTGAGCCTAATGGCAACAGTTCCTGAGTTTACTAACCAAGGAATCCCCTCATTGATCCAAGTGGATATTGGTGGCCACCCACCTATTCCACTTGTGGCCCCACCATTGCTTCTTTCAGTTTTTCAGTTTCCTTAATTGTAGCATAGTTTACTATTTTTAGCAGTTTTTCGGGTCGTGAACTCCCTCAGTAGTTTTGAGGCCCTAAACAACGTTTTTTGGAAAACCGGGAGCAACATGGGAGTTCTTTCAATGTTTCTCACATCAAAATTTGTAGTCCCAGGATAGATATTTCTAATAATGTATTGTGCACGTCAAATGGATATCGTATGCCAAACTTATGTCCCCGGGAAGATTGATGTACCAATTTACCCAAGCGAGACCCATATTTTTTCCGCTTCATCTCCTAGGGTTAGGTTTTTGGATGTTTATGTTTTTCCATTGTTTCTAAATAATAAATAGGGCCCTTGAGCCTCATTGTAAAAATGTTTAGAGGCCTGTAGCTGCAACATCTCTTCTCAGAGATAAGCTACCGGCGCCCTAGCTAGTTTATTTCCATTCTGTATGTACACATATTTCAGTTATTTTTTATTAATGAAATGAAGTTTAATTTCTGCTACATATCTGCTTTTATGTGTATTTCTATATTTCATTGTGTTCCTGCATAAATCCGGATCGGTGGTATTAGATAAGTCTTCTCTTTCTCAGTCCTTCTTTGCATGTCCCCAATGAGGTTGGGGTATAAGGAGTTAGGGCTCAATCTGGTTGAACCTTTGCAAGATCAGCCTCACAAACCCGAACGACCGCCCATGGGGGAAGAAATGAAAGATGAGGGAGCAGGAGCTCCTATAAAAATATTTCTCAAGCAGACCCATGAGAAACATAGGAATGCGATGATGGATAACTTTTCCCATATCCTTCAACGATTGCCCACCGGTGACGCATCTACATCCAGAAGTCACTCTGGAGGTGCCACTCATTTTAAGGTACAAGTAAACTTTGACATTCCCATATTTGAGGGCCAAATATATGCAGACACTGTAGATAGATGGTTGAATATATTAGAAGGATATTTCTCGGTTCATGACTTTTCCGACCAAGAGAAGATTATTTTTTCACTCCTCAAAGTCATCCCCCATGTTAAGGACTAGTGGGAAACCTATTGTGAGAAAAAGGAAGAAGGGGAACCCTCTCTGTTCTCGGTCGTACCCACTTGTAATTATTTTTGAGATGCCATAAAGTAACAATATTATCCAGTGGGGAGGTATGAGGACAAGTACATACAATAGACTACGCTGCGGGAGCAAAGGGATCAAGATGTGCATGAGTTGATGAATTTGTTCCATACCCTGTGCACAAAGTTGGGTATCTAATATTCGGAGAAACATTTGGTGTTGAAGTACTGCAGTTGTCTGCACAGATACATTCAAGAGGAAATGGATTTCCTCGGCATCTCCTATCTTGGTACGACATACCGGTATGCTGCCAACATTGAGAAGAAATTCAAACAGAAGAAGTGAGACTTTGGATCTGCGAATTAAAAGCAAGGGAAAGGTTCCCCCAAACCGCAGAAAAAAGGATAAAGCCAAGGCATGGTGGCCCAATAAAAATTTTCAAAGCCGCAAGTAAAGAAAAACACCGTGAAACTGAAGAAGGACACGAGGAAGTGGTGTGAGTTCCATAAGAACTCCACTCACAACACAAGTGAGTGTTGGGCCAAGCAATTACGGGAGGCCGCGATGAAGCCTTTTGAATCAGATGCATACTCCAACTCTAAATCAGAACCTAAAAATGGGAATAACAAAGGGAAGCAAATTATCAATATGGAGCCCAATGTAACCGTTTCCACCACAAAGATCCAGAAGGAGGAATTGGAAGATCCAGAGGAGGAGGAGCGTCTCTTCCACTCCCAAATGTGGGTAAAGAGTTCCCCACTACAGTTCATTATCAATATTGGGAGCCAAAAGAACCTCATTTCAGCAGAGGTCATGAAGCGATTGGGCTTTCCGACCATAGTACACCCACAATCGTACACTATTAAGAGGTTTCACTAAGGATGGGATCTTTGCGTCATCCAGCAGTGTCGCCTTCCCTACAACATCAAGCCCTTCACGGATGAGGTATTATGTGACATTTCTCCTCTTGATGTTTGTGATGTATTATTAGGCCAACCCTACTTGTGGAGGCAACATGTTGTGTATGAGTCTTGGCCTCGCATTGTTATTGTTACTTTGGGAAATAAGTTGTACAGGATACCAGAGGTACCATCGCCTGCCGCTATCTCTTTGGTTACTGCAGAAAAATACAGTAAGCTCATTTCTGAAACTGGGAAATTTGTTTTCCTAATTATCTGCCCTCAGGGCAAGAAGAATACTGGGGCCACCATCTCCAGATAGGTCTCCTTCACACAACAACAAAAAATGAACAAGGTCATGGAGGAGTACGGGGACATATTCACCTCACACGCAAGGGTGCCTCTGCACTGTTACATCAATCCCCCATCGATCTAACCCCAGGTGTGTCACTGCCCAATAGACTGATCTATCGGTGCTCTGTTATGGAGAACGATGAAATAAAGAGGCAGATTCAAGAGATGCTATAGAAATGTCACATATAGCTGAGTTCATCGCCTGTGGGAGCCCGATTGTGTTGGTGCAGAAGAAGGATGGGACTTGGAGACTCTGTATTGACTACTGCAGTGAATAATATCACTGTCCATAATAGGTACCCGATCCCACGGATTGATGACCTTCTGGACCAACTCAAAGGGGCAACATATTTCAGAAATATTGACTTGAAGTCTGGGTATCACCAGGTACCAATCAAACCCTCTGATGTGTGGAAGATTTCCTTCAAAGCCAAGGAGGACCTTTTCAAATGGCTGGTCATGCCTTCTGGGTTGACGAATGTTACCACAACCTTCATGAGGCTGATGGAAGAAATCTTGCGACCATTCACCAACTCATTTGTAGTAGTGTACTTGGATGACAACCTGATCTTCAGCCAAACTTAGGAAGAGCACCTCCACCACATCCAATACGTCCTCCAAACACTACAACAACATAGGTTGTGTGAAAATTTGGAGAAGTTCACTTTTTTCATGACTGAGGTTCAGTATCTAGGATGCATTATTGATCAGTGAGGGGTGCATGTGTATCCAACCAAGATCCAAGTCATTCGGGATTGGCCAGCCCCAACCACTCTAACAAATCTTCGCAGCTTTCTAGGTCTTGCTAATTTCTACCACAGGTTCGTGTTGGTATTCTCTCATATCACTTGACCCTTGAGTCAAGTCACCAAGGGAGGAGTGAAAGAAAAATTATTTTGGTTGGAATATCAATAGAATGCGTTCGTAGAATTGAAACATCGTCTATGATTTGCCCTAGTGCTCACATTACTAGACTTGCAACAACCATTTGAGATCGAAACATATGCCTATGACTATGCTATTGGGGAAATTCTTACTCAACAGGGGAACCCAATGGCATATCATAGTGAGACACTATCCGACACAGTCCACAAGTATCCCACTTATGAAAAATAAATGTATTCCATTATGCAAGCTTTTTGACAATGGAAGCATTACATTTTAGGGAAGGAAACAGTCATCCACACAGACAATTGACTCCCTCAGTTCATACAGACACAAGGGAAGTTGCATAATGATCGCCATAAGAAGTGGTCCACATATCTACACTAGTTGCATTTGAACATCAAGTACAAGAAGGGCATCACCAATAATTTTTCAGACTGCCTCAACCAACCACCGATCATGGTGCTAACCACCGTTCTCAACTATTGTGGGCACGAGACTTCTGATTGGCCGCTTCTCTACAAGAGCTATCCAAAATTCAGCCACACATACAATATACTCTTGGAGGGTACGTAAGTTCTAAATTTTCACCTTTAGGATGCACTGCTATGTCACCTAGGACACCTTTCTGGTCCTTCAAGCACGCATGCCAATATGGTTTGGGAAGCGCACTACAGTCAGGTTGCTGGGCATTTCGAGGTTGAGAAAATAGTGGTCGTATTGCAGAATTATTTCTATTCGCAGAACCTTCGACAAGATGTCAGGAAGTACATCATATCCTACACTTCTTGTGTTATTTCCAAACCAACCATCAAGAAGAAAGGCCTCTATACTTCGCTACCTACCCTGAGTCAACCTTGGGAATCCATCTCCATGGATTACATGTCGGGCCTTCCTTCTACTAAGCATGGAAATGACTTCTTTCCGTGGTCTTAGACAGATTCTTGAAGATGACTATTGTGGCGACCTACAAGAATAATATCACAGCAGAAACCACTACTAAACTCTTCTTTGAACGAGTGTGGGTCCACTTTAGGATCCCACGGTCTGTCATCTCAGATCGGGACAGAAGGTTCCTCAACACATTTTGGTCTAGCCTCTGGTCAGTGCTAGACACCAAGCTCACTAAGTCCACAACTTTCCATCCCCAAACTGATGGCCAGGCAGAGGTCACAAATAATATGATCGTACACATTCTGCGCATGTATAATTCAAAGAATCCACACACATGGGATAAGATCCTTCTCTATGTACAACATAGTTATAACCAGGCTCTCCACAACTCAACCGACCACAACCCCTTTCAAGTGGGCTTGGGATTCGAGCCACTATGTCCCATTGACGTAGCCATGCCATTTGCGACTACTCAGGCCAATTTGGCTCATGTCTAGCCTAAAGCTGAAAAGGAAAAAAGCTTCATTGAGTGCATTCAACACATCTGCAAACATTTTCATGACATATTGGACATAGCTAATGCTAAGTACAAGAAATTACATGATCAACATCGAGTGCTGCACAACTTCCAGGTGGGCGACAAAGTGTGGCTACATTTTCAAAAGGAGTGCCTCATTGGACCCCACCTCAAGCTTCGCCCGCTATGATATCGGTCATACACCATCACCAAGTTTGTAGGGGCCAATGCCTTCGAGCTCATTATTCAAACATTCCTTGGTCTGCACCCAGTGTTAAATGTGGATCTCCTTCGGCCCTACTTCCCACCTCTACTAGACACCTATGATATTGCAGAACAAATCATACCAACAGAGCTAAACACAAGCTACATGGAAAAAGCCACCACGGATCGTATCATGGACATGCAAATCAAGAACACTCTCCAGTAGAAGATCCAACTATATCGGGTTGTCAAAGCTGGCCAACTCCTACACCAAGGCAAATGGTTCACCAGGGACCAAGTTTAGCAGAAGTTTCCTCATCTCATGGAGGAACTCAATGCAATGGGGACCATTTCTTCCTAAGTGGGGGGGGAATGATCCAGGTGGATAGTGGTGGCCACCCACCTATTCCACTTTGGGCCCCACCATTTCTTCTTTTAGTTTTTTAGTTTCCTTAATTGTAGCATAGTTTACTATTTTTAGCATTTTTTTGGATCCTGAACTTCCAAAGTCGTTTTGAGTCCCTAAATGACATTTTTTGGAAAACCTAGGAGCAACATGGACATTGCATTAATTTTTATTACATCAAAAATTTTATTCCTTGGATAGATCTTTCTAACAAGGTATTGTGTGTGTCAAATGGAGATCGTATGCCAAAGTTACATCCCCGAGAAGATTGATGTACTAATTTACCCAAACAGGGCCCATAGTTTTGGTGCTTCATCTCCTAGGGTTAGGTTTTTGGATGTTTAGGGTTTTCTTTTCTCAATAATAAATAGGACCCTAAGCCTCATTTTAAAACATTTTAGAGGCTTGTAGCCGCCACATATCTTCTCATAGATAAGTTATTGGTGCCCTAGCTAGTTTATTTCCATTCTGTCTGTAAGCATATTTCAGTTATTTGTTATTAATGAAATGAAGTTTTATTTATGTTGCATATCTGCTTTATGTGTATTTATGTATATCATTGTGTTCCTGCATAAATCTAGATCAGTCATATGGGAATCCTGGTGTTAGCACAGTTCTATGCTTAGTCATGTGTGTGTTTTAAATTTTTTGTTTTAGGATAAAAAACTGTAAATTTAAAAAAAAAAATGAACACTGCTAGAAGTTCTGATAGTGTATGTTTTAGCCTTGTTAGGCAGTCTATTTTAATTATGTTTTATGTCTGTTTTTCTTTTATCTAATGCTACTGGAAGTTCCAGTAACCTCCCTTATTTAAAAATGAATAAAAAAGTGCATCTGCTTTTGATTTAACCATGTGTTCCCGTTATCAACTAAGGTTTAAATATTTTAATCATGAGCCATGTCAAGTGATAGGAAAATTTATATGTTTGAGTGATTTCGAGTTAAGTTGTGGTCATACATGGAAGATTTAGGTGTCAATATGTAGTTACAAAGGACCAACCGTTGTTTTTCCTGTATGTTTTCTCGAGTCGTTGTGTCCACATGTCAAGGTACATATTTAGTGTCAAGATTAATCATGGGTCTACGATTTAATGTGGTGATCGTTTGGTTAAATCATGTATGAGCACTGCCAGAATTTTAGGCCTGTCATAAAATATGATGGAGGTGACTCCCAGCTCCAATACCGTTCAACGCCAGCCACCTGTTGCGGAGAATCTGAAACAAAGTAGGCAACCAAAAGATATCATGAAGTGTTTTATACATTCTAGGATATTTCCCATTATGAAAATATCTTATGCATGGAAAATTGAACCAAAATATCACTTAAATTGATCAGGAGATCTTGTCCAAGTTAAGAAATTTGCTCAAAAATGAAAGTTCTCAGAAATGGTTGCAATCTGAATGACCGGAAAGGTCTCGTCACCATGATTCTGGTGCGGTGAACAGTTCTCAAAACCGAGGTTGTATGAAAAAAATTTTGAGGTTTGAAATCGTCCAATAAAATCCAAAAAAGGATTGTTTGACTACATTTGACTTTGGACATTTATCCAAAAAAAAAATTAGTATTATGTTTAAAGTCTTTTCTGAAGGCATTGAGGAATTTTGGGAAGGCCAATAGTAGGGCACCACGTGGCCTACCTGGTGGCTGCCACATGGCCTACCTGGTGGCTACCACATGGCCCCAAATCCAAAGGCATGAAGGTAAAAAAAAATTGGTTTAGCCTGACACCATGGGAAGTGCTACATGAAGGCTCGAGTCACTCTGCACGAGTCTGTGGGCAGGCATGAACGGTCATTCAGGTTAGCCTCTGAACGAGAATTCGGGTCAGCTTCTGAACAAGATTGGGTCAGGGTCTGCACGAACATTCGGGTCGGGTATGCACGACAAATAATTCACACTGCATGAGTTATCGGGTTGAGTTTGCATGCATTTGGGTTAGTGCCTGAACAATCGGGTCTAGCAGATTTTCGTTTATAAAAAATTCACGTGCAAGTCCAGGGATTCGAACGTGGGTGGCCGCCAGCCCACAGGCCCGACCGCCAACCCTTAGGCCCGACCGGCCTGTCTGTGCAATAGTTCTTATCCTATGCAGCCCATAACTATTTAAATTCGCCATTCCATTTGGGCGGCAAATTAAAGGGACTAGCCTGACCCCATATGTCCCAGCGGCTACGACTAGGAGCCAAACCTGGCAGTTACAGTGGTGGCTATGGTTCCGGCGGTGGGTTCGTCCATGTGAACAACACAGAACTAACATTTATAGCCAATGGTTTGTGGAACCATGACTTCTAGGTTCCACCCCTTGTATGCAGAGTTGTTAACATTTAAACCCATCGGTTGTTAAACCGTGGCATGTGGCCACGTCCCAGAATTTATTACAACGGTTTTAAGACTGTTTCATACGTGGTTCCGTCGGCGGTTAGAGCGGAGGTCCATGTGACCCTGCCTCCATAAACATATAATGTACCCATTAGCCATTTCCGCCAAGTTTGGGCGCATTCCGCCTATTTCAGAGGTTGGCCATTTTTGGCACCTTTAACTGTAGTTACTCCACATTTAGTGGGGTTTTTGGGGGACATTGGGCAGTTTTCTTGGAGAAGCTATAACTTCCTCATTATTGAACCAAATTGAGTGCAAAAATAGTCAATTTTGGGTATCTTCGACATTGTGAGTAGTTTGGAATAGGTTTTAGGTCAAACAAAGGTGATCCTCAATAGTTTTAGCTTTGGGTAAGATCAAGGAACCATCAAGGCCATCATGGAGAAGGCAGTGTATTGGGCATCCTTTATCAGTTTTATGTAAATTAATAGTCATTTATGGCTATTTCATATCTTCTAAAGCTTATTTTACAAATATTTTTTCCTATGAAGGCTTATTTTCACTTGTACTTGCATTTTGAGCAAATCAATACAATAGGGACATGCCATTTGGGAGGCTTGGACCAGCAGATGTAGCCTAGAAGGGGTGAATTGCTCAACAAATAGCTGAGTAATGTGCCTCTTTGAATTTTATTTTCTGTTCTTTTATGCTGTACAATGATAAACAATTAAAATACTTAATCAATCCTCTCATAGAAACCTGTTAAACAAAGCCAGAACTAATTGTTTAACTTGCAATTTTAGGAGAACCTTTTTCACACATTATTATATCTGTTTGGATACTTTGCATAGCGTAACAAATAATTCCATTTCAGATCAGGTTGGTATCAGAGCTCAGGTTTTGAGCATTAGGAGAGCTAGTGTTTCTCTCTGTATTGTTCTTGTGCAAAGTTTGCTTAATTGTTTGCAAGGTTTTTGAGGCTTACTAGGTTGAAGCTTACGAGAGGAGAAGGTCAATTGGCAAGGACTTATAGTAATCCTCAGCAAAGGAGGGAAAGAGTGCCATTATCTCCACCTTCAATCTCACCTCCAAGAGAAGCAGAAGAAGCCATAAGCATGTCTTCAAGGAAAGGTGTTAAAACAGAGTAAAATATTGATTGTTTTACTGTTTGCAAACTGACTATTGTTTGAGTTTGCTAGAGGTGAAGGAATAACTATTGATAGCTAAGTCCTGGAGAGGAAAAAAAGGAAGAAAGGGCTGAAGGCTTCTTCCTTACCCCAAAGTACCTTAAGATTGCCCTTGGAACATAAACCCTCTTGATGATTATTTTTTAAGAAGCTCCTGGAGTTTGTTTGTTGTTTGGCTGCTTGAATAAGAGTCTGTCTCTACAACGATTTGGTTTTAAAACAATCTTGTCATTTGTTTAGAAAGCTTTGTGATTTTTTTTTGAAGTTCATTTTTTTCATTGACATCATAATGAAAACTTCTACAAGTGAGATTTCCTCCTTCACAAGATTCTTCGATGAAGATATGAAGCGTGACTTTATTATATTGAAGGACATGGTGCAAATTTTGTTAAGGATAAAAGAGAAAGCACTGAACTTCGTGAACAATTGTTTGTCATGAAGCAAGAGAAGGAAGAAATTCTTCAAATATTGCATGATATGGAGATGCAACTCCATCAAGCTCAAGAAGCTTTGACCAAGAACATACATGAGGAAGAGGTAATCCATTCTAATTTGTCTTTAGTTTCCTCATTAGAAATATGTGTTGGTTCTTTCGAAAATCATGCGAGAGGTATAGGGTCCAAGTTAATGAATAAAATGGGCTATGAAGGCAAAGGTTTAGGCAAGCATGCACAAGGCATTGTTGATCCTATTTTGGTTGAGGAATGACCCAAGAATCTTGGTCTTGGTTATGTGCAATTTAATGGTGAAGACTCTAAAACCATGAAAGCATGTGAGGCTACTTTAAAGAGAACCTTTGTTCCAAGTTATAAGATGCAAATATGTGAAATTTGTTTCAAAGATGATTTCCATTACTTTAAGCCTTTGTTGCAGCAAGAAGATGGTAGACATGCAGCTTATGGCAAGAATGCGATTTTAGACAGTTTTCAAGACAAGAACGATGATGTTAGTCTACAAATGAAAGCTGGAGCCTCTACTAGTTCATCTCCTCATGAAGGCAAAAAGGATGAACATGCAAAGCAGCACAAGAGGTATAAATATTCCCATGATAATTTTGATTGTGTTTCTACAAAGCATGATAATTTTTCATGCTTAAATGGAAGAAAGATTTCCTGTACATATTGTGGTCGATTTAACCATGATGTTTCGAGATGCTGGATGAGGAAGAAATCATACAGGAAGCAGATGAAGCAAAGACAACTTTCAAAGAAGGTGCATAAGACTTGCACATATTTCCAAAAGAGGGGACATGTTGTCTCCAATTGTTAGACTTTGCATCCAACTAGTCATCCCAAGCACATGCAGCAAGAGGACGGAAAGATTGGCGAAGGTGGAACCAAGGATTCCATTATTGATGTGAAAACGGAAGTTTCACATGAAGAAGAGTTGCAGCAGCAAAAGTCTCCATGGAAGTGGCTTGGTAAGAAGTGGATGGACTTCTAAGCACAATAAGACGTACTCATTTTGTACATATGCAAATTTCAGTTGTATGCATGTATTTTATGTTGTAATCTCTCGTTTGTTTGAGCCACCTTGGATAATTGATCAAGGCAGTGATGTTCAGTTTCCTTTTGCAAATTTCTCGCCAAATTTTTTTTGAGTGAGTGCAAGAAAGATAGTTCTTGACAGGAGGACAAGCGCATCGAGAAATGGAAGTGTGAATTTATTTCTAGTTGTGGTTCAAAGTCACTAGCCATGCAAGGCAATTGTTTGGAGGCTGAAGAGAATAGGGTGTTGTACTCTCATTTACTGTACAGATCAGTTTTAGTAGTCCAGAGAGCTTTTGGGGTCCAAAAGCGTCCCAGTGGGGAGGTGTCATCAGGAGATCATGTCCAAGTTAATAAATTTGCTCAGAAATGGTTGCAATCTAAACAACCAGAAAGGTCTCGTCACTGCAATTCTGGCACCATGAACAGTTCTCAAAATTGAGGTTGTATGCAGAAGTTATTGAGGTTTGAAATCGTCCAATAAACTCCAAAAAAAGGACTATTTGACTACATTTGACTTTGGACATTTATCCAAAAAAAATTAATATTATGTTTAAAGCATTTTATGAAGGCATTAAGGAATTTTGGGAAGGCCAATATCAGGGTGCCAAGTGGCCCCAAATCCAAAGGCATGAAGGTAAAAAAAAAATTGGTTATCCCGACACCATGGGCAGTGCTACATGAGGGCTCGAGTCACTCTTCATGAGTCTGTGGGTAGGCCTAAACGGTCATTCAGGTCAGCCTATGAATGAGAATTTGGGTCAGCTTCTGAACGAGATTGGGTAAAGGTCTGCGTGAACATTCGGGTCAGGTATGCACGACAGATTGTTCACATTGCACGATTTATCGGGTCGAGTCTGCAAGTGTTTGGGTCAGCGCCCGAACAATCGGTTCAGGTAGAGTTTCGTTTATAAAAAATCCGCGTTGAAGTCTGGGGATTCGAACATGGGTGGCCTAGCCGCTAGTCCACAGGCCCAACTGGCCCGTCTGTGTAGTAGTTATTACCATCCTATGCAGCCCATAACTATTTGAATTCGCCATTCCATTCGGGTGAAAAATTAAAGGGATATGTCCTAGTGGCTGCGACCAAGAGCCAAACCTGGAAGTTACGGTGGTGGCTATGGTTCTGGCGGCGGGTTCGTCCATGTGAACAATGCGGAACTAAAATTTATAGCCAACCATTTGTGGAATCATGACTTCCAGGTTCCACCCCTCATATGCGGAGTTGTTAACATTTAAACCTGGTGGTTTTTAAACCATGGCATGTGGCCACGTCCCAACATTTATTACAATGGTTTTAAGACCGTTTCATATGCGTTTCCACTGCGGTTAGAGCGGAGGTCCATGTGACCCCGCCTCCATAAAAATTTAATGTACCCATTAGCCATTTCCGCCAAGTTTGGGCGCGTTCTGCCTATTTCAGAGTTTGGCTATTTTTGGCGCCTTTAACTACAGTTACTCCACATTTAGTGGTGTTTTGGGGGGACATTGGGAATTTTTCTTGGAGAAGCCATAACTTCCTCATTATTGAACCAAATTGAGTGAAAAAATAGTCAATTTTGGGTCTCTTAGACATTCTGAGTTGTTTGGAATAGGTTTCAGGTCGAGCAGAGGTGATCTTCAATAGTTTTAGCTTCGGGGAAGATCAAGGAGCCATCAGGGCCATCGTGGAGAATGCAATGTATTGGGCATCCTTTATCAGTTTTATGTAAATGAATAGTCTTCTATAGCTATTTCATATCTTCTGAAGCTGATTTTATAGATATTTTTTCCTATTAAAGCTTATTTTCACTTGCACTTGCATTTTGAGCAAATTAATACAAGAGGGACATGCCATTTGGGAGGCTTGGACCAGTAGTTGTAGCCCAGGAGGGGTGAAATTCTCAACAAATAGCTGAGTAATGTGCTTTGTTGAACTTTTTTTTTGTTCTTTTATGATGTACAATGATAAACAATTAAAATACTTAATCAATCCTCTCACAGAAACCTGTTAAACAAAGCCAGAACTAATTGTTTAACCTGCAATTTAAGGAGAACCTTTTGCACAAATTATTATATCTGTTTGGATACTTTGCATAGCGTAACAAATAATTCCATTTCAGATCATAAAGTCACTGAAAGAAAAGGAAAGGGATCAGTTTTCAATTTTGACTGTTGGTGAATGAGCAGTTCTAGTGAGCAGCTTGAAGAGGAGACTAATTTTTCAGACAGTTTGCATTGAGGATTCAACAACACCTATTAAGTAAGATTTTATCATATTGACACCTTTCTTATCTAGAAGAAAGCTTTCATTTATTACTAAAATGACTAAAAGGGGAGGAAAACTTAAGTGTATTGAACCTCAAGGAGTTGATTTAATAGATGCCAATCTGAATGTGAGGATGTTTTTTGTACAGGTTGGGTGGTATCCATTTTTCTCAAGGTTAGACGGCTCTCATATAGGAGTAGCCAAGGAATTTCTCTCTCATTCAATGGAAAATAAGCAAATTTTTATGGCCTCAGATTGCAGGTATCAACAGAATCCATTGTTGAATCTTTCCACCTCCCACGAGAAGGAGAGAAATGGTTCAAAATCCAAGTTATTACTAGAGGATACCTCAACAACTTCATCAAGGATGAATACAGAGAACCTAAATGGGCTAAAGGGATTCCTAACAGTTATCTCAAGGATGAATGGGCTGAAAATTTCAAGCTCATTAAGATATACCTTACTTGTGAGAGGAGGCATACTATTGTTTTTCTCTATCAAATGAGGTTTTTGTTTCACATTGCAGGTATGAAGACTCTCAACCTACCTTTCTTCCTGCTAAAAAGCTTGAATAGGATGTTAGCTAGGATACAAACCCATGCATCAGCTTCATATTATAGCATCTATCATCAAGCTCTTATAAAGGTGTTGGTTTTTGAAGAACTCAGAAGAAGAAACCAGACTTAGGAGCATTTCCTATTTTATAGGGTAAGCCAACCTGCACCTACATAAAAAATTCATGCTTAGCAATCTCCAACCTCACAACAACGTCCTCAACCTGCCAAGCAGAAGGGAAAAAGTCAGAAACCAACTACTTCATTAGTTGGTAAAAGGACTAAAAGAAAATAAAATAAGGTGAATATCTACAGGAAGGCTAAGGAAAAAAAGGAAAAGGCTTCCCCAACCAAACTTGAAGACAATTTGTAAAAAGGAGAATGTTCATCTACTAGAAAGCCCAAATCAATGAATATTATGCCTCCTATTTCTCATTTTCCCAAGGTATATGCCAGAGCATGAAAATGAAAGTCTGTAGTTGCAGAAAAATCAAAAGAATATGTGTTGCCGGAATTTTTGGTAGAAAACATTCAACAAAGGGTTCAGAAGGATTATCAGCCCACCAAATCAATTGAGGAGCTTCTGAAGGATGCAGGATATGATGTTAGCAATAAGAAAAGACAAACAAGAAACATTTTTGGTAGCTAGAAAATACACACAAGAGCCAACAACAAATTAGATTGAAATTCAAAGCCCTGCATAACCCAATGTTGATGACATAAGTCATAGATGTGGAGAGGAAATCTAAAGGGTTATAGACTGTAACTCCTTCAATTGCAGAATCTAGTGGGTCCAAGAAGAAAGATAAGGGTAAAGCCCATTCAAAAACGAAAACAAGATCCTCCAAAAGAAGAAAATCTAGAAGAGCTCAGAAGAGAAAAATGCCATTCCAAAATAAACAACCACCAGGACTACAAGGTTAAAATTAGCAGTCGATAGAAAAAAAAAAAAAATTAGACAAGCTTTCAGAAGTTGCAGCTCATATGGAGGAGAGGTAAAAGGATGTCCCAGTGAAATATTTTTTTTCCTACAAGTTATATTTTGGAACAACTCAATTTTCAAAATGTTTTAGTCTCCACTTAATTTTTCAAGTATCTTGCTATGCATTTTTTAAAATGAAACAGAGTGTTACTGGAAATTCTGGTAGCATTACATTTTTTTCACAGTTACATGTTTTTACCGAAATTTCCTGTAGCATCTATTTTAAATGATTTTTGGCAGTTGTCAACAGAATTTTTGAGCTAGTCCAAGGATGATAAGGAATCCTAATGATATGGACATGTCAAGTGATGGTTCATAAGTGGTTTTTAGGTTGTTAAATGACACATTTAATGAAGACACATGGGTTTTAAACAACCAAGATCATGGAGAGACAAATCAGCAGAAAAGTAGGCAGGTTGCTAGCAAATTCAGCAGCACGGTTCGAATTGTCTTCTTTCTTCCTATCTACATTTTTCTTGTTAGTTATAGTTTGATAGGATATATCTTTAATATGCTATAACTCCTATGTAATGAGAGGAAGAGTGGATCCTTCTTTTTAGGAGAGATGGATTTGGCGCCTCTCTCTACAAATATCATTTGTAAATGCCATTTCAGGATTGGATTTTGATCAACCTGAAGACTTTTTCATAATAAAGAAAACTCCTTTTGTATTTCATGTTGGAGGGCTTTGTGTTTTAAGGACTATCTAATGTATGGTGTGTTTCTCTTGTTATTTCATTCATCTAATTTATGAGTTGCAGCAAATAGAAAGTAAGAGTAAGAGAACTGTTAGAGGATCTAATAGTTAATTATCTATTGTTCAGTCTTCTACAAATCATATATATGTTGTGTAGAGCATCCTAGTGAAGGTTTCATGAAGGATTTATGGGATTATTTATGCATTTTTTTTAATTTCTGAATGTTGTTTCTTTTACATAAAATAGAGTTTATGTAAAGGCCACTCTTATAGATGTGTGACTGATTTAGGATATGTTTATGTCTTAGACTGAGTACCAGCTATATGTCGCCTTTCATCTATCACAATCTACTCCCCTATACTACAAATTTATCCATACAATTTATACTTACCACAGATTTCCAAATGCATGAAGGTATAAAAGAGTAGAAATCATTTCAAAATCTTTAAGAAGCCATCCAACCATTCAAAAAAATTTACTTTGAAATGAACTATGATGTGTAAGGCTTACTCCTTTGCAGCCAAGGAGTGACTCCTTGCACTAACACCTGGTCATTTTCCTTCTTTCGGAAATATTAGCGCTCCATATATGGCAACGTTGTCCCTCCCGGGATTAACCATTGGTTTTCCAGTTTGGTTATTTTCATCCCCCATGGTTCCACATGTCCAATCTACTTCTCAACCAATTTCTCCTCCACCTCAACAGTCTCAACCTCATGTTGATCCTAAATTTGACCCCTCACCTTCTTCACATGTTTCTTCACCGTGTTCTTCCTCTTCGCCTGGTGAAAGTATGGATTCTAGTAACCAGGAAGCTAAGAAGAAGAAGAAGAGGATGAAGAAGAAGGGGGAAACTAAACGACCATCACTATTGATGTGACTGATGTTAAAAAACCTTCCAATCAGTCATGCAAAGTGAAATTCACTTGAAATTTATGCAAGGGTGATCACATTCTTAGAGATTGTCCTGGAATTCCCAGGGTGTTACAAGTGTGGTCCATCGACTCAAATCGAACTTTGTCATCAGCCTCTGGAGATCATGCTAGTGATAAACCCTCAGCTAGTTATAATAAGGCCCATGTGAAAAAGGGTAAAGTCAAATTTCCCTATAAGTTGTGTGAATGGAATCATCCCATTCACCCTTGTCCTTACATGGATGAAGCCTCCAAAGTATTAGAAAAACTTACAGCTTCTCAGCCCCATGTTAGAGTCCTGTAATTTACAGTATCACAAGGTGACTATGTTTTTCTTACTTGCAAATTTTTCATATTGTACATAGATTTCAATATTCAAAACATTTCCAAAAAAAAAAGAAAAATAAAATAAAAGAGGGTGTAAAAAAGGAAAAGAAAAACCCCACAAAAATTTAAATAGTTCTGAAAGTGTTGCAAATCAAAATGGCACTACTTTTTTAGAAAGGTTTGTTCAATCATACAGCTTAAGCATGATTTTACAATTTTAAATTTCGACTGATAGGTTAGAGAATGAGGATTTTCCAAACTGTTTAATCTTGGCTTATCATAAGAAAAGGGTAGAAAATGACATTGGTTCAACAGCTTAATATGGACCAATAGGAGAAATAAGGGATAGGGCTTAGGTTAGAATTTCAAAGGAAAATATTTCAGGGTTTGCAAGTATAAATGCACCCTAAAAAGAAGAAAAAAATGTTAGATTGGTAGTTTGGATAGGTAGGATTGTTGGAGAAGAGAAATGGAGGAAAATTTAAAGTTGATTCTATAAATGATTCGCCTAAAAAATCGCTTCTTGTTTTCCTACGATAAAAAATAAAAAAGAGAAAGGAGTCATTATACTCTAAGATCCGAAAAAGGAATGGTTTTGTAAAGGTTAGGGGCCTGATGTTATGTTTCCAATCCTAAGTCCTGAAAGTGTTCATTACTCCTTATTTCCCCCCCTCCGCTCATATTTTCTTTATCCTAAGTCCTATCCAAGCCCCGCCGAATCCCAATCGCACTTCGCAAATCGCAAGTTTCAAAGGGGAAGCACGCAAGATCATAAAAAAAGCTATGAACTGTGATTTTTGACAAGGGTGGGACCTGAGCACACGTCACAAATCACATAATTTAGCATTCACCTCCCGCTGCTCATAATAAAATCTGCGATCTACGAGTCGCGGGCGGGCCCGCCTTTTCCTTGCCATGTCATCCCCACACGTCGAACATTGCACATCGCCAGTCTTAATATTTACCCCCGCTTTCTCACCACAAAAAATCCCCGACTGCAGGCTATGAGAGGCCCCCACCTCTGCTATGCCATGTCACTCCTCCACTCACCGCATTTCGCACATCGCAAGATTTAACTTTATACTTTCGCCACTCATAACCAAGATTCCCGATTTGCGATTTTCAATGTGTGGGTGGCCCCCACCTCCTTGCCACGTCACCTCCCGCCATCACACTTTGCACATCACAAGATTTAACTTTCAAATTTTACCGCTTATAAACTAAAACTTCCGACCTGCGATTGCCATATAGGTTGGGGCCCCACCTTTTTTCCATGTCATATCTACGCTAACCTTCTCGCAACTCCCTGCCATCTCTGCTCACCCCCATACATCGAATGGCCAACAACGCCTTTCAGCCTCTCCGCAGCCGCCGAACGTTAACCCAAGGTGGCATCCGAAATGGGCAGTATCCCATACCACCATCCTGGCTACATGTCGCACCCATGGCTGTTTTCCACCCCACATTCCGATATCGTTCACCACCCTCACCCCCTTTGAAAATCCCTTTTTTCCATCCACCAAACCACTGCACCTTTTTACTGTTGCCTATACCAGTTGCGCCACGTCTACTCTCGCCTGTTCGCTTCACCCAATCACATCTCCTCCTGTCATGAAGCCGTTGCACGATAAAGGGTCGGGTCGTTATCCAATAGACCTGCGCCACCTCCACACCACTGAATCGTTGTTTTAAAGCCATATGCCAGCATAACTGCATATTTTACCCTGTTGGGTATTATTAAATTGCTACAGGTGTTGAATTCACAGGTATTAATAGAGAAAGTGAAAACTATGTAAACTGTTGTTGAAGAGCCATTTGTTTATTGAAGAAGAGTTGTCAGCTCTCTGTGAACCAGATTATAGGGCTCCTTTAAACTGTTCAATCTTGGTCACGATCCCCTTCTATCATATCCCTTCCCTAGTGTCGATCCATAGCAATTTCCCTTTCTCTATTCCCCCCCTTTGTCATCCCATTCTCCATTGCAGGTTGTGAAAGAAGAATTATTGAAGAAGCATGCCTCCTGTTATCACTCATAATTTTGGTGATTCATTACTTGACATGGTCATACACTTCACTCCTTCAAAAGGGTAAGGTCTCCTTAAATATTTTTCAAGTTGGCATAGGAAATTTCATTTTTTCATATTTAACCTATCCTAAGTTTCAAGACCACCCTCATTTCATCTCAAAACCACCTCCATATAGGTCACATCATGTTCCAGCAGTAATCATTTGATGACATATTTAATTTCCCAAAATTAAAACTTTGAAAAGGTCATTTTAGCCAAGAATCCATACTTTTGTAGTGAATTCAGTGTAAAATAGGTAGAAAACGCTACAAAACTATTAAACGTTTAGTAGCGAATATGAAGCATTTCTCTGTTTTCCAACTTTGAGCAGTCGACTTCAAGGGGGGTTTCTGGGAAAACAGAAAAGTATTTTAAGAAACTGAGAGAGGTTATTTTCAAGAAAATATCTAGTAAAACTAAAATCTTTCAATTTACTCAACGGTGCTACAAATTGGGAGATACAGGGATGTCTTTCAACCCTATTTTCAGAATACAGAAATTTTCCTATTTTATACATGTTTTTAGAATGCAGATTCAGGACAGCTGGAGATGTGTTTCAAAACAACAAGAGAGTTTTTTATTCAAGACATAATTACCTACCAAAACCTCCTTCCATTTTGAAATATCTATCAAGGATAGGGAGAAAAGAGTTCAACTCTGAACCATATGTTTTCAGAAATAAAACAAAGTCATTTTAGTGATGAAAAAACTTGCTAAAGGTGAAAAGGATGTTTTTTGAGGAAGAAACACCTCAAGACTCTTAGGTTAAGTTGGCTTATTTTTTGAAAGGTTAATCGCATGTTGAAAATAAAATTTGTATAGCTGGAAGGTTCCTTTTTGAAACAAGGAAAAAATCTGGAAAAAACACAGCTTTCAGTAGTTTCGTAGCATTTCCTAGGCTTGAAGCCAGGAAAACGCTACGAAACCACTTGTAGCTTTATTTTTGCATTTAAAACCAATTTTGGAATCTTTCAAGAGGTTTAAATGATATGGAAGATGTGTCAGGTAATGATGAGCACAATGCAAGAGGAAAGAAGCAGAAATTTTAATTGCAAAGGTCATTTTTAGACGCTACAAAAGCATGCTACGAAACTGCCCTATTTTCGTAGTGAAGTGTTTTTTAAGGTTTCTGAGAAAATGAAAAAGTATTTTGGAAATTTGAAATAGTTTTTCTTCATCACAAGCCCCTCTAAAAAAACATATCTTAGTTTCTGCAAATATATCAGGGTTTGGAAATTATACACTCATCTTTGAAGCCTACTTTTTCAGAATTTTCACTAACCAGATTTGTGAAAAATTTGTAAAAAATTGACTTGGAGGAGGTCCATCTCATCATCCACGTTGCATAATGACACATTAGCACACTAGTACACTCAGAAAATTAGTTGGTTGCAGTTGATAATGGTTATTGAATTGGTTTGTTAAACTATTAATGAAAGAAGAGTCCTTTTTGTATTCAAACTCTATAAAATAGAAATATCCCTAGGAAGTCTCCAAGTGATAGAATCATGTTTGAAATAGGTGTCTGAGGTGGGAATTTGAAGCTAGCAAGGTTGCATATCATTTTTATGAATCCTCATTATATAAAGGACTTATTTTTAGATTTAGAGAGGGCTGTTGGGATATGTTATGGCTCACTGTTGCTATTGTAAACATGTTTTTGATTGGTAATGGAGAATGCCTATTGGTTTCATCCTTCACCTGAGATTCATTTGATAATTTCATGAACCCTATGTATATTATTACTTTTTTTCAATATGTTAATGTTTTATTACTCATAGTTATTTCTTTGCATGCTCTGACTTCCTTTCAAGCACTAAACTATTGGATATCTTTCTCAATGTCTTGCTTTCAGTATCTTAATGTTCATTACTCATAATTAATTTCTCTCATGCTCTAAATTTATTTGAACATTTATATATTGAGTAAACCTTGTATGTGTGTATTATACTTTCATTTAAGTATCTATATGCCTCAGCTTCCACAAGGAGAGACTTTTTCATTGAGATCCCTATCACTGACTCCATATCCCAATGGTAGCAAGCCTTCATATTTATGAGATGTATGATGACTGTCATCCCTCCTTATTGCTGGTCAAAGACTGTTATAAACATTGTGTGAGTTTTATTGAATATTTGGATAATTGTGATGAAGATGATGAGTTCATGGATGAGGAAATTTTTGAGGCCCTTCATGACAATCCCTTTCATCACCAAGAAGAAAGGATAGCCTCTCTCTTGGATGAAAATGAAACCCAACAGGAGTTTATTTATGAAAATCATGTTACATCCTTTGAGTTTGATGAAAAGTTGCAGAAAAATTGTCAGTCTTTTGATCATCAGGAATATGAGAATAATTTCAAACAACAGGAGGAAATACTAGAAGATAATTACTATAATTCTCAGGTAAAGGAAGAAGTTTATTATTCATGTCATTCCTTGCATCAGCCTACATCAGATAATGATCACACTAATGAGGAAGTGGATGAAATTTTTTCTTTATCCTTGTCTTCTAATTGGAAATCATTTGAGTGCAAGTCAGAATATAAGATTAAATTTATGGATGAAGTTGCTAAGAACATTGAAAAATACATTGAAGTTTTAGAATATAAAATTCAATCTTATAGTCTTCATGATCAAGATCAGTCTTTTCAAAAAATTTTAATGCCAGAACACAAAGAGAGGGTGATGTTACCTTTCTCTTTTGAGATTGAGGAAGAATACCCTGTTTTTGAAAATCAACTTGAAAATAGATTTGATAGCACACAAATAAAATCTTGTGTGGCTGAGAAAAGCATATATGAGTTGTCCAAAGCTGCAGAATGTCTTGAGAATCATCAAACAGATTATGTCTTATATGATCCTATAGCAGACTACATGGAAGAGTTCTACAATCCAGATTTCTAGTTATATTTTCATTATGAGGATCAGATACATTTTTTGTCGCCTTGGTCATTTCAGTATCATGCTTACTTTTGGTTCAAGTGCATTCAAGAGGTTCAAATGTCAGATCAGATCAATGACTGGATTCATTGGAAGTTTCATGTTGCTTGAATTAAAAATGGATATTGTAGCTGTTAGGGTATGTAGGAGTGTGTGAATAAGCTCAAAGTTGACTGAGCATCTTTTCAGTAGGTACAAAGTTGGTTTTTCAGCAGTAATCATCAAGCTTGAGCCTAAGGAGAAGGCCATAAGAGCTTGGCGAAGTTTTCATAAATTTCAGTGTTTTTATTTCCAGGAAGATGGATGGCATTAGAACTACAGGTTCTTTGGTGTACCACAGGGGCACACCATCCCAAGTGGAGCCACTGTTATCACTCATAATTTTGTGAGTCATTACTTGACATGGTCATATATTTCACTCCTTAAAAAGGGTAAGGTATCCTTAAATATTTTTCAAGTTGGCATAGGAAATCTCATTTTTTCATATTTAGCCTATCCTAAGTTTCAATACCACCCTCATTTCCCAAGCTTACCACTCCAAAAATGTCATTTTAGCCAAGAATCCCTACTTTTGTAGTGAATTCAGTGTAAAATAGGCAGAAAACGCTACGAAACTGTTGAAAGTTTCGTAGCGAATATGAAGCATTTCTCTATTTTCTGACTTTTAGAAGTAAACTTCAAGGGCGGTAACTGGGCAAATAGAAAATTATTTTAAGAAACTAAGAGAGTTTATTTTGAAGAACATATCAAATAACAATAACCTCTTTCACTTTCCTCAAAGGTGCTATAAATTGGGATATACAGGGATGTCTTTCAACCCTATTTTTAGAATGAAGAATTTTCCTGTTTTATACATGTTTTTAGAATTCATATTCTGGACAGCTGGAGATGTGTTTCAAAAACCCAAGAGAGTTTTTTCTTCAAGGAATAATGACTGAAAAAAAACTCCTTCATTTTCGCAATATATATCAAGGATAGGGAGAAAAGAGCTGGCATCTCTAAACCCTATGTTTTCAGAAAAAAAATAGAGTCGTTTTAGTGATGAAAAAACTTGCTAAAGGTGAAAAGATTTTTTTTTAGGAAGAAACACCTCAAGACTCTTAGGTTAAGTTGGTTTATGTTTTGAAAGTTTAATGGCATGTTGAAAATAAAATTTGTACAGTTGGAAGGTTTCTTTTTGAAACAAGGAAAAAATCTGGAAAAAAACACAGCTTTCAGCAGTTTCATAGCTTTTCCTAGGCTTGAAGCAAGGAAAACGCTACGAAACCACCTGTAGCTTTATTTTCATTTAAAAGCATTTTGGGAAGCTTTAAAGAGGTTTAAATGATATGGAAGATGTGTCAGGGCATGATGAACACAATGCAAGAGGAAAGAAGCAAAAATTTTGATTGCAAAGGTCATTTTTGGATGCTACAAAAGCACGATATGAAACTGCCATGTTTTCGTAGCGAATTGTTTTTTAAGGTTTCTGAGAAAATGAAAAAGTATTTTGGAAATTTGAAATATTTTTTCTTCATCACAGGCCCCTCTACAAAAACCTCTCTCAGTTTCGGCAAAGCTATCAGGGTTTGGAAATTATACACTCATCTTTGAAGCCTACTTTTTTAGAATTTTCACTAACCAAATTTGTGAAAAAATTGTAAAAATTCAACTTGGACAAGGTCCAACTCAGCATCCACGTGCCATAATGACACATCAGCACTCTAGTACACTCAAAAAATTAGTTGGCTTCAGTTGATAAGGATTATTTAATTGGTTTGTTAAACTATTAATGAAAGAAGATTCATTTTTGTATTCAAACTCTGCAAAATAGAAATATCCCTTGGAAGTCTCCAAGTGATAGAATCATGTTTGAAATAGGTCTCTGAGGTGGGAATTCAAAGATAGAAAGGTGGCATATCATTTTTATGAGTCCTCATTCTATAAAGGACTTATTTTTAGATTTATAGAGGGTTGTTGGAATATGTTATGGTTGAGTGCTGCTATTGTAAACATGGTTTTGATCAATAATGGATAATGGCTATTGGTTTCATCCTTCACCTGAGATTCATTTGATAATTTCATGAACCCTATGTATCTTATTACCTTTTTTCAATATTTTAGTGTTTGATTACTCGGAATTATTTCTTTGCATGCTTTAACTTCCTTTCAAGCACTAAACTATTGGATATCTTTCTCAATGTCCTAATTTTAGTATCTTAATGTTCATTACTCAAAATTCATTTCTCTCATGCTATGACCTCCTTTGAACATTTATATATTGAGTAAAACATGTATGTGTGTATTCTAATTTCATTTTATTATCTTCATGCCTCAGCTTCCACAAGGAGAGCCTTTGTCATTGATATTCCTGTCACTGACTCCATAGCCCAATGGTAGCAAGCCTTCATCTTTTCAACCTACAAACATATAAAACCAAGACACAATTGATAGAGTTAGCCATATATATTTATCATTAACCAATATCATAAATTATATGTGAGAGAGACCTCTCATATTGAAGATGCTAAGCTTCAGTCAAAAGTTGGTTTGAAATAGTTACACTGAGTTGTCTAATCAGTAGCCAATCAAGTACAATTTTTGTGATAACACCTCCTAAGAAATACCAAGAGCCTTTTAATCCTATGGTCTACCCACAAGTGGACCTGGATCACTTTTCTCTAGAATACAAAGACTAAAAGATCCTTGAGATAGATTTGTACTTTGATTTATTCGATGTATACTACTGGCTCTAGGATAAATTCCTTGAAAAAGAAGATGTTATAGGTCTATGGGAGACCCAACTACCTCTTTACATATTTCCAAAAACCCATAGTTTCCCAGAGTTCGTCAGGAAGTGCAAAATCTTTTATGACATCAATCAAAGAACTGTAGTCACCCTAACAGGAGAAATCGTGTTTGCTATCAATTCCCAATCCATTCAGCAAATGATGCAGGCCCTCACTCCTGAACAAATAGTCCCCTTCTCTTATGAAACCCTTAGGGAATTCTACCTAAAGCTTGACTTTGCCAGTAGAGCCAAAAATTTACAGCTTTTCATGGCCCTTGATGCCCCAATACCTACAAATAACCCTCATTATCCCTCATTTATCTTTCTCGATAGGACCAAGTACATTGTCAATGTTTTATCTTATTTATTGGGATATCACACTTATCAGTGGGTAGATGAAGCTTTGATAGGTTTTTTTTCCACTCTTTCCTCAGATTCTAAACCCACAGTCCTATTCAACTATGCCCAGTTTCTTGCAGAGGCCATTCATGAACAGTTTTTAAAGTTTAATACAGAAGAGTTTTTCAAATACTCTTGTGTGCTGGTATATATGTTTGTCTATTTCCAATCCAAAAGGTTTCAATTTAAGATGACCAAGGAAAATGAAGATGTTAAGCCTCAATCTGTCATTTTCTGGACCACCCTGCTATTCAAAGATCAGAATAATTATACATACAAGGATTTTGCGGATTTGTTTGTGCACCCAGCCATCAGCACACTCAGCAGTGCAGCAGAGCCTAGGTTAAGTGAAGAAATCAGTAAAACCATGCAACTAACAGAGCAAGTGAAGACAATAGATTGGTACTTGTACCAAAATTACACAGAGATTTGAGTCTATGGAAATGAGCTAGCCCCTTAAAAACTGCCAAATTTCCTCTCCATGAGGGTCTTTTCACTAGAGTACATAAGGAAAATGATACATGCAGATGAGCTCCACTTTGTTTCTGCAAAGAAGAAGGCTCAGTTCAAGATCAAGATACAGATTGGGAATTTTATCTATAATAGTAGAGTAGCAAGAGAGGAGGCAGAGAAGATAACTAAAGAGATGGGTTTCAGCCACAGTTTCACATGGTCTTATGACCCTGCAGGGGTTATCTCTAAGAAAAGGGTGGAAAATAGATCCACACCCTATGTTCACACACACAGACCTGCAATTGATTAATATGCCAATCGAACAGAATGGGTGACCAACACCCTAGAAGAAGATGAAGAATAGGTAATCTCCACTTCAAGCATCCAAACCCCAACACCATAAGAAAGGAAGTGTGTAGAAGGAAAACAAGACAAGGGGAATGAGCAAGAGAAAGAGATAGGGAGCAAGAGGCCAAGAGAGGATCAGTCACCTTTGGTGACTAGCACCTCTAGTAAATAATTCAAACTAAGATATAGGAAGAGGGTTAGGATTCACATGGATATTGATCAAGGAGGAGAATCAGGGCAGAAAAAAGTGATTCATACTGCAGACACCCCAGGGCCATATCCAGGAGGTGGTAAAACAATGGCCTCCCCTACATCTTCAACCACAATGGATCTGCAGTAGCAAGCCTTGCAGACCTCTACTTCCAGGCCTGCCATAGAAGGCCAAGAAAAATCAGTTTATGACAAATTCAAGGAAATAAAGTTGAGAAATGAGATGCTGAAGACTAACACATACAATCAATTCTATAAGAAAACCCCAAGTTCACAAAGTAGGCTATTGTGTTCCTTTGACACTAAAAAGGGAAGGATGTGGATGGCATTTTTAGAAGCCTTGGTCCCATGACCCCAAGGATAAAGAGATTACAATAAGGCATCCTTCGAGTTCAATACCAAGGACATCCATCTGATTGATCAAATGGAATTGCATAAGCAGGACAGAGAGATGGTAGCCTCCACCTTGACAAGTACTGCTATGAGCTTGTCAAAGCTATAGGTATCTTTATCCAATGCTCAATCACAGCTCCAAATGGATAAGATATCTGCCATGGCTAATGACTCAAGGCTCAAGTCTTTAGAAGATTTAATAGTGAAACTTGGTCATGACCTAAACAATATTCAATCTATGGAGGATCTTTTGAAGAAGAAGAATGTTGACATAGCAGATCTCAAAAAAAAACTCAATATGTCAGCAACAGAAGACCCCTTAGCTAAAAGCATTGAGGAAGATGAGTCACAGAAGGCAGAATTTATGAACTTAGTTATGGAACAGTCTACCCAAATCAAACAGATGGAGACCGAGATGGAGAATCTACTGAAGGAAAAATAAGAAGAAGCTCGAGTGGCACGCATCCCACTAGCAGTTGTCCCCATTTCATCAATTCCATCAACTATTCCAGCAACTGCTGGAGCATCTAGTGGGACAGACCATTTGTCAAAGGCCATGGAAAGTATGACCATGCAGTCACAAGAGATCAATAAATTGGAAGCATAGATCGACATATTGATAGATAAAAACTCCAGGTCTGAAACTTCTCATGAGATAGCCAAGAAGCCGATTGAGAGGTTGGAGAAGGCAGAAAAGGAATTTTCAGACAACATCATTTTGGGCCAAATGAAACTGATAATTTGGGGTAGTAGCATACAGTCAGTAGATGAAATTTGGCACTCCATCAACATTATTTTTGAACAGAAAGAGTTGATCGAAAAATGCACAGTGGCTATTGAAAAATAAAATCGGGAATTAGGGAATATGCCAATCACAGCCCCTAAAATCATAAAATTCCTAAACTCCAAAACCAACTATGAGCTTGAAGAGATGGATGTATAAGACAGAAAAATAACCATATCAGAGCTGGAAAAGGTCCTCACTAAGAGGAATTTAGTAAGGCAATTGGAGGAGAAGTGTCATGAATTAGACATGGCCATCAGCAGATTCTTGAACAAGATTGAGCCCCTAGTGGAAAAAGGGTTTCCCTCACTATATGTAATCAATAATAAGTTGGTCCGGAAGGGAGATTGTATGACAAAACTTAGAGAAACAGCTAAGGATACTACCAAATTTTCCATCATCCAAGGAAATGTGACCAGGAAAGTTGTCTTAGATCTCTTAAGCAAGGAAATCTTTATTCAACATGAGCTTAAGCATGTTTTCCTCACCAGGCCCACTTTCATCAAGTACACAAAGGTGGATGAAGTATACTGACAGGTCATAGGTACAAGAATTCCAAGCAAGAAGGAGTGGAACAAATTATGTATGTACCAATATTGAAAAGGCACGGTGGATACATCAGCACAGCCACCGATCGATTAGAAGTGCCAACATCGCATCATCTTTAATGATCCAACAGAGGCAACCCAAAGTAGAGCCAGATGTCATAGCCACCCATCGTTTCCTCTTCATGACTATCTCATCCACCTTCAAGCCTACTTTTTGAATCTTACAAAGAGCTGCCAAAGTTTTTAGATCCATGAAGAGCTGCCCAAAATTAATTCTACAGGCAGTGTTTTGTTAGAGATTTTTTTTCAGGCCTTGCATGGCCACACTTGTCTAATTTTAGTTTGATTGTAATTAATGAATATTTCCAAAGTATATTAGGGAAACCAATTCAAGTTTAGTTAAATACAGCATGAATTTTCATTATCAAGGGTTGGATATTGTTGGACCCTGCATTGTAAGAACTACTATATTGGAGCACTATAATTTTGGAGTTGGACATCAATAATCAAAGACCGTTTATGGGATTCTTAAGCTGTGTTAAAATGGTGATGTGTTATTTCTTTGTTTTAACTATTTCTGTTGTTTTCCTTGATGTGCATCTGTTCATCTAATTGTAAATCAGAAATTTTAGATTAAGATTTTCTATTGGGGCACCTTAATTCTATCTGCATTTACAATCTGAATTTTTTTTTGCTGAAGTCTAATTAAAGAATTCTTAATTTCTCTTTAGTCACTATTGAACCTTACTATTTCTTTCACCTCATAATTCATACTACTCTAAATATCCATTTAGCACAGTTAACTTGCTCTATGATGCTCTTGAATGTTGATATACCAATCCAACCTTTGACTCCATAGCCCAATGGATTAGTCCCTGCAGACCTTCTCATCCAACCAAAGAAATCATTCAAAAAAACTAGTATCACCATCATTGTAACTAGCCTAACATCAACACTCATAATATTAAGGAAATATTAAATCAGAAATAAATAGAGCCCTCTCCGAGTCTAGGAAGGCTAGGTCCTAGATTCCAAAGCGGTTTGATGTTGTCCTCTATCGTTTATTCTTGCCAATATTATAAATTATAGGGCCACAAAATAATGGCGAACATACTAAGGACTATTGAAAAATATTAGTATTTCACAAGAACTCAAAAACCTCAGTCCAAAATTTGTGTGATTCAAGTGTGTTCCAAATATTGGTATTTCAATTTTTTATAAAATATTCAACATGTATGTGCTTTGGGTCTGAATTCTGGCTTCTAGAAGAATCTTTACCAGATCTCATCCTAACCCAAATCCTCCTGCAATATTTTACAATCCATAGAAAATTCTGAGAAAACCCCCCAGAGTGGAGAGTCCAACTGTTAGCAAACCCATTTATAGAGCAAGTTCCCTCCTTGAAAACCTTGCAACCTTGCAGGACATCCAATTCAATTTAAATTTTGAACAAATCTTATTTGAGACCAAATCTCAGAATTGGACAGCCCAGACATTTTTTGACCCACATAACCTACAACCAAGTCCAGTTGGAGAAGCCTCCACATCCACCCAAGCTGACCTTCAACTTCTCCAACACTTTGACTCCCTTCAAGGTTTGGTAGTTGAAATTGCCTCAGCTATTGATGATGCCTACCTTCAACAATAAGTATAATTATCAGCTTTAAATACAACAACTCCCTCTATTATTTCCAAGGTCGTTCATCACCATTCAACCCCTCCAGGGGTATCTGCATCTCCTACCATTTCCTTGAACACCTACCACCAGAGTGCTCGAACCTCCACTATTAACCTTCCTCTAGTTAATCCTCCACCTCCCTTGGTCCACCCATTAGGGGAATTTTGAGGTCTAAAATGGGCCTCCTAAGAAAAATGTACAACCAAAATAAACTTTATAAGAACCAATAGGATTCAAGATGATGATGTCAACCATGGGGGATGATTCACCATTTTTGGAGTAAAAAAGTAAAAATAATAATAAAATAATAAAATAATAAAACTATTTTTTCAACTCGTATTTTCAACTTATCTCCCTAATTTTTTACTCAAATTTCGAGCAGGAGTACTCGTTGGATGAAAAATTTAATTCCTCATCCAAGGAGTACCTATGTTTCATACTTCTGATGGACCCTCCTACACGAAAAATGAGAAATACATGAAAAACATGATTGCAATCACGTTTTTCATGTATTTCTCATTTTTCATGTAGAAGGGTCCATCGAAAGTATGCAACATGGGTAATCCTTGGATGAGGAATTAAATTATCCATCCAACAAGTGTTTTTGCTGGAAATTTGAGTAAAAAATTAGGGAGATAATTTGAAAATACGAGTTGAAAAAGTAGTTTTATTATTTTATTCTTTTTTCCCTCTAAAATTTGATGATGTAATATAGTATTAATTTAATATTTACACTATTATTTTATAATTTCCTTAGGAGGCCCATTTTAGACCTCAAAAATCCCCTAATGCTCCTCTTATCGACCCCCCTTGGGTTCTCCCACCACCAATCATGGCAGCCTGGTATGCTCCATTGGTCCTACCAAAACCTATGGTGCCTATGCCATAGGATTATCAATCCAAAATCCCACTATTTGATGAAACTGGTCCTACAACTGCTCAACAACATGTGGATAAAATGAATGATTGTTTTGACTATCAAGAGATAGATGATGAAATTTTCAAGTTGAGGATGTTTTCTCAAATTTTTGGGAGAGAAGTAAGAAAATGGTTTAAAGTCTTGACTCCTAATAGTATCCATGACCTCCCTGCCCTTCACCATATATTCATAAATAGATGGGAAGCTAAGAAAAACCCTCTTCAAATATTGTTATAATATGAAAACATTAAGAAGAATGTTGGAGAGAGTGTCCAAGACTACTGTGCCAACTTTAACAGTGTATACAATGCACTCCTTGCTCACATGAAAGCCCCACAAGGCTTAGCCCTAATGAAATTCCCAGATGGTTTCGATCCAAAGATGGCTTATCAACTTAGAGAAACATATCTTGCTACACTAGAAGATATGCAGAGAGGTGCAGTAAGTGTAGAATTCAATCTTCTTGCAAAGAGAGCTAGAATGAGAAATGAGAAGAGAGACACTATTAGGGAAGAGCCTATAGCCTCTACATCTGATGCTAAGATTGATAACATGGTTAGAAATATGGAGAGAATGATGGATAGGATCAGCCTGAATGAGAAATCTATCCCTAGGGATAATCAGCTAGCTCCTCAAAATAGAAACCAAAACTTTAGAAGAAACCCCCCTAAAATAAGACAGAGAGAATAGAGAGGCCCTGACCAGAAAATTAGGCCTCCATTCCAAGAGAATTATGCTGATGAATATGGGGGAGTGGTCGAAGAACTAGAATAAAGTCAAATTAATCTAATGGGAATTAATGACGAGGATTCTGTGTCCCGTACTGAAGAAGAACAAGATTTATTTTCTATGACTCAAACTGAAGTAGAATTTTAAGAGTCTGAAGATTACAAACAAGGTTTTGAGAATGCCATCATGGAGGTACATATACATTATAATCTTAGAAGCAAGAAAAACTCTGATATTTCCAAGAACAATAATTTAGAAAAATCTGCTAAACATTTCCTAAAACTAATCCCAAGAGAACAACATAAAGTTCAAAGAAAGTTGTTAATATCCTTGGAATGAATGATAAAGAAAGAAGCACTAGTAAAACAGTTGTCAGCCCTAGAAAAAATGTTCAAGTTGATACCTCTGTCATCAGTCAACAATTTGAAGTTGCTGCTAAAATAGTGCCTGAAAATACTTATTAAAATCTGCCAAAAACATAGACACCATTAAGCATTGAGAACGAAATTACTAAAATAAAAATCTCAATCCCTCTCACTGAATTAGTAAACAAGGATGTATATAGATATCAGGTCCTAAAGACGCTAAACATAGGATAAATTACTGACACTATGAATCTAAATGATGATAAACTTGAACTATTGTTTGGGCAAGAATTAGAGGGTAAATCTCAGGAGGGAGGTGTCCCCCATTTTATATCAGTTTGAATGTTCATGATAAAATCCTCCACAATGCCATGTTAGATTCAAGTGCCTCTCATAATCTTATGCCAAAGGGAGTCATGGAGAAACTTGGCCTTGAGATAACCAAACCCTATAAATATTTGTACTCATTTGACTCCAACAAGGTCAAGTGCCTATGCCTCATCAAATATCTCTCTATTACTTTAGCCCAAATACCATCCAAAAGTCTAGTGATGGATATAGTAGTGGTTGACATCCCTCCTAAGTATGGTATGCTTCTATCATGCTCATGGGGAGCCAAGATATAAGGGACCCTCCAGATGGATATGACTTATTCTACCATACCAGTTTTTGGCCAACAAACAAGATTGTATAGAGAAACCTTAATGAAATACATGGTGAGCATTCAAGAAAAATCACATAACTACCCCCTTTACTCTGTCCATTCTGACCTAGAATCATTCATTCTTTAAAATGATGAAGATATTAATGAACAGGTAGCCGAGGAAGAAAAATACCAAGATAGAGAACATGAAGACCAAATGTAAATTGTACAACACAAGTCCAAATCTGAACCTTTTTGGAACATGAGTTTTGATGGCTCTTGTGGCAAAGCAGGTTTAGGAGCAGGATTGTGGGTCTGCAACACTGGAAATAACCACTCATGGGGTCATTCTTATAAACTAAATTTTCAGTGCACCAACAACATATCATAATATGAGTCACTCCTTTTGGGTTTACAATTGCTTAAAATATTAGGATCTGAAAGGATTTCTGTTCATGGGGACTCTAAGTTGGTTATTAGAAAAATCAAGGGAGAATATTCAGCCAAACATCCTAGATTGAGAGCATACAGAAATGCCACCCTTGACCTACTAAAAACATTTAAATAATATAATCTTGCCGCAATTCCAGGGAATCAAAATATCCTTGCCAGTGGTTTAGCATTTTCAGACAACACTTGTCAGTTACCTCATCCTAGCAAACCCTATACAGTGTAGATCAAACATCCCCCAGTAGTCCTTGACAATATGAGATATTGGAAAGTATTTGGAAATGACAAACAGATTGGAAATTTCCAGCAATCCAAAGGTGATTTTGAAGATTCCAGCTTGGACCTAAATGGTGAAGAAGAGTGGCCCACTAAAGAAAAAATATTCAGCGATGAACCTCCTCATAATTCTGATATTAATATTTCATCAAAGGAATATTCACATACGACAGAGATACATAAAGATCCCGAGAAAGAAGAGTTTGAAGTGCTCCAAGTCAAAGATAATATCCTGCCCAGGGGACTTGTCACTTTGGAGGAATTATTTGATTTCAATGATGTGGCCAAAAAACCAAAGATGGAATCAACAGAAGCGAACTTTGAGGAGTGCAATCTAGGCAGTCAGCAGGATCCCAAGATGATAAAGTTATCAAATACATTGCTAGTAACTACAAAACATAAATAAATTTCTTTATTTAAGGAGTTCATTGATGTGTTTTCCTAGGGCTATGAGGATCTAAAATCTTATGATACTAGTATTATACAGCACAAGATTCCAATTAAGGAAGACCAAAATCCTTTCAAATAGAAGCTGTGCAGGATAAATCATGTTCTAATGCCCTTGGTTTGGAGGGACATCAAGAAGATGTCTGATGCCAAGATCATAGTCCCAATCAGATACTCCGAGTGGGTATCCAACATAGTGCCAACAAGGAAG